>JAFIRS010002695.1:0-190812 GCA_018342105.1 Gonioctena quinquepunctata | reverse complement strand
TTTACATCGGGAAAATCCGAGTGGAAGAGATTTTTAGTAGGGCCCGGCCACAGGGTTGACCAAATAAACAAATTGAAACACTCGCGGGAGCGGCTAAGTTGAAAAATCGAAAACTGCACTTGGGTTCAATCTTAAGCTTTCAAATTTTGCATGGAGCTTCTTGGAGGGCCACAAAACCTAATTTCCAAAGGAAAGACTTTTTGGCCAACTTTTCACCCCTTTGAAGTTCCTCTGTTTATTCCTGGTAATCTTTTTCGTTTGAAAATTTTTGTTTGATAAACTCACCTCTAATATTATAACAATTATTATCGGAATTTACTGGAACGCTCTTTCAGTTGCCGGTTCATTCTGAGAACTGGGGATGCAGGCTTCTTATGATGGCTATACTTAAGAAACAAATTCAATGTGCTCCCACTAGAGGCTCGTCGAGAACAATCACAAATAATATTTTTTTTCAAAATTGTGAATGACTTGATCTACTCCCCTGAAATGTTATCAAATATACCTTTCAATGTTCCATCTCGTTCTCTGAGGGATACTCACCTCTTCTCTGAAACGTTCTGTCGAACAAACTCAGGAAGAAATTCACCCTTACTTAGAATAGTGACACTTTACAATAAAAACTGTAACGATATTGATATATTCAATCACACATGACATGTATTCAAATCCAAAATAATAGAAATTTACAAAACATCATAGCTCAAATCAAATTAAATTGTTTTCTTAGAACAGAACTAGATTAAGCAAAATATGTAATATTGGAATATTTTTCTGTGCGCTAAACTGTATTCTGGATAACCTTTGGGTTATGCCTGTTGTTATCCTATATGATTTCAATAAATAAATGAATAAATACTCTTCCCCACGTGGCTTGGAATGCTATGCGTATGTACCCAGACACTGGACGTAATATATGTAAGATGGCTAGACGGATCCTAACACTCAGTAAACCAGGCCGGTCCCTGTATAGACCAGGGCTGAAGCCTTTGAAAATGGTAAAAAGAGAAAAAAAAAATAGTAGGATGAAACCCATTGGAAAAGGAAGAGAATATAACAAAAATGGAAGGAAAAATAATTTACGGGCGATCTGAGGTCGAGAAGTGGAAGGGGTGAGTTTTTAAGGAAAAAAAGTTGTAGGTAATGAAAAGATCTACAACTTTTGTATCCACACTTTTTTCACATAACCTCAAAATTAATGTGAAAAATTCAAATGACCAAGTTTTTGTTTTTTTATTTTTATCTTTTACAAAAAAAAAATTCTCCACGAAATTTGATGAAAACTTATTGTAATTTTTTTGATTTGAAATATTGATTTTTTCGCCTTATTTTGACTTAATATTGAAAAAGCACCCTAACTTTCAATCGAAAATTCTCCCGTCAAAATATCAGCTTTTTTGAAAAAGCCGGTGCGCTTTCTGTTCCTTGAAATCTCTACTTTCTGATGATGAAAAAAAATACATTACTATGGTAAATATTCTCAGAAAACGCAAAGAAACGAAAATCGGAATCGGAATTTAATAAGACATCTACAATATTTTGAGAAAGTTGTAGAATCTTCTTTAAATTATATGCGTAGATGCATATTTATTGCTATTTCAAGATAACTTATATACCTGAGTGACCTACGGGAAATTTTAGCCCATCAGAAGGTATTTCATAAAGAAGTGGGGAAGGGGCTAGGAGGGTCTGGGCCTTACTAACTGTTATTTCTTTGCATTTTCTGAGAACATTCACCATAGTAATGTTTTTTTTGCACCATCAGAAAGTAGAGATTTTAACGAACAAATCGCCCACCGACTTTTTTCAAAAAGCTGATATTTTGATGGGAGAATGTTCGGTTGAAAATTAGGGTGCTTTTTCGATATTAAGTCAAAATAAGGAGAAAAATTAAATATTTTAAATCAAAAAAATTACAGTGTATTCGAGACATGAAAAGGTAAGTGTTCACCAAATTTCGTGGAAAATTATTTTTTTGTAAAAGATAAAAATAAAAAACCAAAAACTTGGTTATTTGAATTTTTCACATGAAATTTGAGGTTATGTGAATAAAGTGTGGAGAACAAAGTTGTAGATCTCCTTATTACCTACAACTTTGCCATCCAACTTTTTCCATAGGACTTGTAGTTTTGCCGAAAATCGAGATAAGCCGTTTTTTACCCTTAAAAACTCACCCCCTTCCACTTCCCGATCTCAGATCGCCCGTAAATTATTTTTCCTTTCATTTTCGTTATATTCTCTTCCTTTTCCAATCGGTTTCATCCTTCTATGATTTTTTTTGGTTTCCAAAATTATCGACCCTGGTCTAGTAATATCTATCACAAATGTTTCTAGAGCCGAACTTCTCGTCTGAAAACAACTGACAGAGAAGGAAGATGCTGAATAACGTTTAAAAAATATAACTTTTTCCTTTCATATGTACTTGCTGTTATACATTACTAAATATAACATTTTCCTATACTTGTTATAACTTTCTTGAACAATTCAAATAGTTTGTAAGCTATATCAACTAGAAAAAAAAATTATCAGGTGATATTTACACTTTCAATAATCAATCAGTAATTTCTTACCAAAAAAAGTGTTGAAATTGATCAAACGTGAGAGAATGAATTATGCCGATATCATTTTCGACACCAAAATCATTTTTGTTGGTGAAAATTATTTATAACTTTATTTATTTATTAATTTTTTGGTAAGAATTGTTTATAAATTCATTTATTTATGAACGAGCCTAACGCCAAAGAATTCGTTCATCTCCCTAAGCTAATTTATGTGCTCTTTCTCGCTCAAAAAGATTATTTGAGCCAGTGGGGGCGAACAGCCCTTATATAGGGGTTGAAATGTATTCCTGTTATCATCAACTACTAGTTGAGGTAAGTTTATTAAACTTTATGCACTGAATTATCGATGAGAAAAATTTTCAAACGAAAAAGATTACCAGGAATAAACAGAGAAAATTGATACTCAAAGGGGTAGGAAGGGGTGAAAAATTGGCCAGAAAGTCTTTCCGTTGGATATCATGTTTTATGGCCCCTGAAGAAGCTTCATGCAAAATTTGGAGGCTTGAAAACCCAAGTGCAGTTTTCGATTTTTCAACTTAGACGTTCCCGCGAGTTTTTCAATTTGTTCATTTGGTCAGCCCTGAGGCCGGGCCCTACTAAAAAAGTCTTCCACTCGGATTTTCCCGATGTGAAGACCATAACAAAGTAAAGGAACATAAAATTAAGCAAATGGGAGACATCGAATTTTTGCGATGATCGATTTTGGGGCCCAAAATTTTCATAAATAGGTTTTGAGTAGTGCGTCGATAGACATTTTCCCTTCGTACTGGAGTGGGACCTGCCCGATTTCAAAAATATTTGGAATTTGGGGTTTTCGAGGGATGGACTTTCATCTCACCAAACGGAAGACGTAGGGTAAAAGCCGGATAGTTGCCACACTTTTTAAAAAGCTCCTTTAAATAATGTGTACCAATACATTTTTTATTCGAAGTGTATTCTCAAACATGGTTCATTAATCTTCTAACATACCCTATCTATAAAAAAATTATAAATTTTAAGTAAATCAAGTTTAATATGACCTCTAAAAAAGAGGATAGTTGCCAACTATAGCGGATACTAGCCTAACGTTAAAAATGGTTGGGGGGATACTTGCCCAATGTGAAGATAGATGCCCGTCTGTTTTTTTTTCCAATAAAAATGAACTTATATTAA
Source organism: Gonioctena quinquepunctata (assembly GCA_018342105.1). Classification (NCBI taxonomy): domain Eukaryota; kingdom Metazoa; phylum Arthropoda; class Insecta; order Coleoptera; family Chrysomelidae; genus Gonioctena; species Gonioctena quinquepunctata. The sequence continues at coordinate 187,099 of JAFIRS010002695.1, read as the reverse complement.
TTTAAATAATCAGTTTTTATTGTTAAATACAATCTTTTATTAAGTATTAATTAAAGTTAAATTATAATTATAAAATTATATCATTTAGTGAACATGTAATTTTTTAATTAAGTATTAGTATTTATCTTGAATATTAAAAATATGGTAATCAACTTTGGCATTAGCATTGATTATCACCAGAAGTCAAGCTTTTCAACTTGCCACATCTCATGCAATGGTTTTTGAGTGTTGAACAATTTTCATGCAACCACATTCGACACATCTAACATTCAATCCAATCTGAGTTCGATTTAGTTAAATTATAATTTTCAAAACATTTTACACAATAATCATGAACTGAAACTTCTTTCTTGGTATTTTCTATTTTAGAATTAATATTTTTTACTTATAATATATTTTCAGTGTCTCCAATAGATAATTTGTTTTTTTTTGCCTTTGATTAGTAGCCCTTTAGTTGCTTCTTCTTCAGATATTTTTGAACTTATAACATTTTCTTCATTTTCACTGCTAGAACTGTAGATACAAGTTTTTCTTTTCCTTAGAGCCCTTCCTTCAGTCAGTTCAATAAAATATGTGCTATCTGATTCTGATTCACTGCTAGTAATATCTCTATATTGTTTTGATTTTTTATTTTTTTGTAGTCGCCCTTTTTCCTTCGTAATCTTTTCTTTGCTACCAACTAGTTTGTTTTTTGTTTCTTTCGTTTGTTTCATTACGCTTGTTTTCTTTACTTCCTCAGTTTTATTCTTCTTCTCGATTATTTTTTCATCCGAGTTTAAAATTTCTGCTGATTGTTTAGCCCTTTTGGACATAGGGCAACAATCCGCAAAAGACAGTAGGCAACTATCCGATTTGATACGGATACTTGCCCTTTTTATTTACGAAATAAAAAAAACATATTTAACAATAAAACCTAATAAACAGTGCAATTTAAACTCTAATGCACTCAAAGAAATATATTTTTGACTGAAATCGCAATCAGTTATAAAAATATTTAACAGAGATTACTTACCAATATAATTCTGGCGCTCGTCAAAGTATCGCCGCGGAAGATGTTTTCTCACACGGACAAAACACCTGCGCCTACTTCAACGGCTTATGCGGCACTGAGGCCTGCGCGGGGGACGCTTTTAATTATGATCAAAAAGAAACACTGTCAATTCGTCTAACATAGAGCATTTGAAACTGAGGCATGTATCCGTCCGAGGCAACTATCCGGCTTTTACCCTATAGCTTCTCATCGGGTTTTAGACCCGCGGCTCTCTAACTATTAATTCCAATTTCAAATTAAACTGAGTGACTTTTGAATATCACTGCATCATTATTCATTTTCAATTCATTCAAGAATATTATTATTATTAATGTACGTTCTTTGCGTTATATTATTGTATCCACATATTTCGAAGTGGGGAAACTGAAAAAAGGTAAACATTAATTAATTTTCATGATTACATGTAGTCAGCATTCGTAGTGCAATTAACAGTCAGGTAAAAACTTTTGAATGGTTCGTTTATATAATAAAACCTGCCTTGCATGCGAAAACTCATTCGATGTGAAGTTGAGCATTCTGTAAAGTTCGTATCCATTGTAGAAGTATTTTTATGTTGTTGCAGGCTGTTCGTTTGCGCATTTAATTAGTTACATTCAGTTGTTTTTCTCGGGAACCCCCGTTAACAATGATTGAAAGCTGAAATTCCATGTTCAATTCAAGAATTCCAGTGATTATTTTTCTGACCCAAATATCGACCAATAGAATTGCACCATTCGACGTCACGTGGTACAACCTACATGGTATTATACTGATAATTTTTTGAAAATTTTCTCTGGTAGTTGCTATATATAAAAAACAAAACATGATCCAGTCAAATTAACCACACTTCAAACTGACAGGTTGAATTCAATTGTGACAATTGGAGATTTTGCATGAAAATGAGTCGATTTGGAGTTTGTTCTCTGTCCACCATCGATAAAAAGTCAAAGGAAATGTTCCCATTAATACGGAGAAGGCAAAAAAACAGTTTGGAACCAATTTACTACTTTTTGGGACGGAAAAATAATCCTCGAATACCACAGAGCTTCAAATTATCTGGCATTTCCTCAAGGTTCCCTGCAAACAAATAAAGTCGTCAAGTTTTTCAGGAAAAATCACTCGCGCTTCGCGCTCGTGATTTTTTAACCTGAAAAACTTGACTCCTTAATTTGTTTGCAACGAACCTATCGGGAAATACCCGATAATTTTGAAGCTCTTGTGGTATTATAAGTGAAAATTTTATACCAGTCTTTTTTAACCAATCAGATGCTTTATTTCGACATTGTTACTATGGTAACCAGCAAATTTTCTGAAAATTTTTCATCCACATAAGCATGTAGACGTAAAATTAATTAGTGGAAATTTTCCGGCACATGACAGCTATCATATAATTAGACAAAAATAATATTGAAATAATATTGACAATATTTTTTATTCACTTACTTTATAAGTTGGAAATATTACAACAATTTATTAAGGTGTACATTCTATAATATCATTAATTAATTTTATATTCTTCAAAAATTCCACTTCTACCTCCTCTTTCCCAAGTGGTGAATAGAACACAGAACCGGTGTTTTTTAACAATATGCCTGTGTTTCATAAAATGAAAATAATACTGAGACACCAGTTTATTTCTTTGAGTATTAGATTTGTGTCCAAAAGAAGGCACAATATCACGCAGAATGTTGCCAATCTCTTTGAATAAGTTTTCTTGCTCAGGATTTAATCCAGATTTTTCCACTAGGTATGTTAGATATTTTACATTTTGATGGTACATTTTAATGTGCTGTGATTCTTTGCAAAAGAAACACAATTCATACGATTTAAAGTTCATTTTATTATCACTTTTTTACTAACTTATGATTGTATACAATGTTATGAGGAACTTATAATGCCACAAATAAAATATTGATTGACAGGAGTAGTGAATGTCAAATCCATGGCTAACTTTACAAAATATTTTTTAACCGGCAATATACGCCAACAGCATTCTACTTAGGATAAAGAATAAAATATCCCGAATTATTTGAAAAACAAATTATTACCGCTAATATTAATTTTTCTCATAATTAAACCTAAACGAATATGAAAAATATTTAAGTATATATGTATAGGTATAGTTATATATTTTTTGCTGTATATCACCTTTGTTATCAATATTGACATTTCCCTGAAACCTAGTAAGAAAATTATATGAAATCAATTATTTTTATATAATAATGTATCTGATATTATAAATTTCATTTTACTAGGGCACGGGAAAAATTAAAAAAAATATGCCGCAATACGAACATCAACTTTCATTTTTTATCAATATTGACATTTCCCTGAAACCCAGTAAGAAAATTGTATGAAAACAATCAATTTTATATAAAAATGTATCTGATATTATTTATTTTATTTTACTAGGGCACGGGGACAATAAAAAAATATTTCCCGCAATACGAACGTATCCACTTTCATTTTTAGTCATTATTAACATTTTCCTGAAACCTAGTGAGAAAATTGTATGAAATCAATTAATTTCACATTGTGATATTATATATTTTATTTTACTAAGGAACGGGGAAAATCAGAAAAAAATTTCCCCCAAAACTCCCATTACACACAGCCTTCTATTTATTTGTGAATAACGTCAGAATAAATATTTACTTAAAGTTCTCTATTAAAATATAATTCCGGTATAAAAATGTTTCACCGAATCCCCCACATGCTTAAATTAATTGCGGGAAATTTGTCTCCTATGAATTTTCTTTAAAAATTCATGTACTCAAAAAATTTCCAGCAATAATTCATGCTCTAGGGAGATTATAAGTGATAATTCCACGGCAAATATATTCGTCAAGAATAGGTATTCATTCTTGAATTTTAAAGCTAATATATGTTCATCACCATTTCTGATACAGCCTGAGACATTGTGTGGCTTCTATTCTAGCATGAGGCAAAGTCGTGACAAGCGGTCTTATAAATCACTATTGGAACTTAAGATATAATTTGATCACTCATTTGATCATTTTACCGATTCTGATTTCTAATTCATATTCGAATAATCTTAATTTTAAACTCCGGAAATATACCCAAATGAAAAAATTCGATTAGTAAATGCGTCAAAAACAAAACCAATTATTTTCTACAGGTGGACGGTAATGACTGGTTTAACATTAAGAAAATGGACAAATTGAAGTGGTCAAAAGTTTTATATATACTCTTGCAACAGATCTAAGAGACTCATTATAAATGCTAATCCCATAATCTAATAATGGCCTATTGGTGATATTCTATAAATACGTAAATAATCTCGTAAATTACACTTTGATGTACGAATTAAAATTTGCCAACGTAATTTGATAATTATGAGTAATTCGATTGATTTTTAACCTCTTTTCAATAGGTTTGGATTATGTTATTTACTAATATTCTTAAAATAATTACGACATGCCCAAGTTTCCATGCTGATTTGTGGTTTAAAAATTAAGTTAGCAATTTGTATTTGTTTGGATTTGAGTAGGAAACACTTCTATTATAGCTTTTTCATAGCGTTTTCTTGAAAGAATATTATACATAGGGTTTAATTGGCCGCATATAACAGTATGATACATAGATTATTTGATATTCCGCTTTCAGAAGAAATTAATCAATTATTTATGACACTCTATGTTTTCGCATTGTATTTGTACCTCAATATGATAAATTTGATTTATTTTTCCACCATTTTTTACATCAGATATATAATTATGTCAACTATTCAGTCATATCTGTACCCGAAATTTATGAAGTCGAGTTTTTATATTCAAGCAAGTATATTTTGTTGGTTTATGCATATTGTTACGTGCATATAGATAAATAACTGTCCTATATTGATTGTACCCTCTACTTTTCCGTACTGTTTTATTCATTACTTATTATTGAATCAAACGTTATACATCATCTTTACCTTTATATATTTTTTTAACTTTCTTTCGATACATCAAGAATAAGTACCTATCTTTTTACTGGTATTTGGGAAATGAAAAGGATATTTCAGTTCAAAAAAACAGTAGTTTAGAAACACTCGTTGTCTACGAATTTAGTATAAAGTACCACTTTCCACACTCGTTAGTTCATATAATATTTAATACCAGCGAAATAAAATTTCATTATATCGAGTAGGTATGGCTGAAAAACAGTGCTTCAAGTCAGTGGAGCAAAATGAGCTATTAAGAGGTGCTCCTAAATGAACTGTCTGATTCATCTTTCACTTTAATTATCAATAGTAATATAACGAGTGCAATGGAAACTAGCGATAATTTTCGGAAAATTCGACCCAATGCATTTTTAGTTTAAAAAGAGCGCGATTGCACGAAGTGCACTAGTTAGTGCCCTTTTAAGTTAAAAATGCAAAAGAGCAAATTTGTAAAAAATTATAGATATATTTCCATTGCACGAATTGTATTTTATGAGAGAATTTCATGAATCAAAAATAATTTTTTTTTATACCTTCCTAAATACGTAGAAAATGTCAGTGTCACAAAAAATTCAATTGAAGTAATCACCTCTCGTTGTCCTGGACGTCTCCGTGAAAAATAGATAGAGCAATACAAACACAAACAATTCTGAACGCTTGCGTCTTTTTTTAATTTCGTAAAATATGCCGCGATTTGATGTAGCAACTCTAGAAGATATTGATCAAAACATTGAAATTCTCACCCCAAAAAACACCAGAAGGTCTAAAGCTTCTATTTGGAGACAATTTCGAGACTTCGTTGCTGAAAAACAGAATATTCTGTACATCAAACGAGAAGCTCTCTTCGAATTTACAAGACTGGTACTTTTGGGGCCCCCTGTACTGTGCAATTATCGTAAGTAATTGCACGAGTGCATCAAAATTCCCGATAATTTTGCATGACAGCGTGTTGTCAGAAAACTGCATGAGTTCATTTTCATTTTTGGAGAAAGAGCCCGACACCGAAGGTGGAGGGCAGATCTATTTCCCAACCAAAACTCCAGAAAAAAATCTTACAACAGTTCATGTTCTCAATTTCTTGATGAAGAAAGTTGTAGCTCTATTTTATTTGACATATCATAACTTTTGCACAAATTCTCATTAAGGAAAACTATTTGAAATCCAATACAAGAGTCTGAATCAATAATAAAACTCTCGCTCTAGAAAAACTCGGTTAACGGGATGGAACTTGATACGAAGCTTTAGACTATTAGGAAAACTGTGGCTCTGATAAAACTCTCGGGAATTCGAATTGAACTCGATGCAAAGCTCTATACTAGATATTCAGTCCCAGGAAAACTTCCAGAAAGCTCACTGAAGTTCACTGAATTGAATAGAAGGTGACATTAGCTAATTCATTCATTCCATTATCGATACTGGCTGGTTTTTCGAAGGGAGGGTGGATCCAACATGAGACTTCCAAACTTATAGTTTGTTAGTATCGGAATTGTAAGGACTAAAAACGGTTCCTGCACTCCACACTTCCACACCTTCATTGCTGAAAATATCCTGAAATATCTCATCCACGCTAGATTCATCGGTCTCACTTTCACTGTCAACCACTATGTCAAAAACGGGAATCTTTCAGATAGAATCTTGTTCTATTGCTGCAATTTGTTCATATCGGGTTTCATATTGTTCATCAAAAATTAATAAAAAAAAACATAATACAAACTTACACGAAATTTTCAATTTCTTTCAGCTACGTATTGCTTTATAGAAGCCCATACTGACTCTATTGGATTCAAATCTGGATAGAGAGGTAATCGTAAAGCGTCTTTTATCGATTTCATATGTTTCGAACCGAGATTTGTTCAACTTCAAAAGGTTGTATAAATCTAATTTCAACATATAATTTGTAAGTCCAATATTTCTGCTTTTTTACAAGACATATTTGGAACTTTTTCACTTTGTACGGAATTATAGGACCAATTATCGATTACTAAAACGCTATTCGGTAGACTATTCCACGCACCTTGGAATTTTCACAAAATCTGACCAATCAAAAACCAGAGACAGCTTGTATTATCGCGAAAACACCAGCTGTCTTTCAATTCTGATTGGTCTATCAGCATGGTGTTTTCAACGACGTAACCATGGATACGGATCGCAATGCAAAGTTTGACAGTTTGACCAAAAATAATTGTAGCTGCAAACGTCAAAATGAGTCGCTTCGGTGCTACTTCAAATGAAGTAATAAACCAAAATTTTGAAGTAAATATACCCAGTAACACAAAAAAATTAAAATCTTATATATGGAGACAATTTATGACGTTCTGTGCGGAACGCAACTACAAATTAGATGCAGAAAATAGCAACGGAAGATTAGCATTCATTCTAAAAGACTGGGCATTCAATATGCGAAAAATTGATGGTAGTGATTACGAGGAGAGTGTTATCAAAACCATATGGAACACTACTGCAAAATTAGTACAAGAAAAATATTTTTGTGAGTATCAGAGACATATTGATCCCTTCAAAAATGTTCAAGGAGGCGAGGGCGGCTCGAGATAGCAAGAGAAAATTGTTGGAAGCTGTACCCGAAAAAAATAAAATGAGTTCTGTCGCTATGACTACAGATGAATATAGAAATATGTGCTCACAATGGGACGAAGACACGCCAGAGGGACTCCAAAAGAAGTTTTTTCGCATAGCTGCGTAGAACTAGCTTGGAGAGGTAACGAAGCAACGTTTTCCAAGTTACATTTTTTTAAGAGAGAGACTGACAACAAATTTATAATAATTATAGTCGAGAATAATATATTATGTTCGTGTTCATAAAAAATTATTTATTGTTATAGGTAACAAATTATAATTGAAACAAATCGTTTATAGTTCAAATAAATATTTCATGCTTATAATTAAATTTGAATTATTTATTATTATGAAATTTCTTCCTCTCATTATGCCGGATTTAAATTTTTTGATTTTTCATTTTGTTCGTGAAATAGTCTAATAAAATACCACTCGTGATTGAATTTATCTTATAAGTCTGTCTTTTATTTCTAAACTCAACTGAGTTGCTTGAAGAAAACACCACTCGCCCTGCGGACTCGTGGTGTTTTCAAGCAACTCAATTTCGTTTAGAAATAAATCGACAGACTTATCGCGAAAATTCAGCCACTAGTGGTATTACTACTGAAAATTTGAAATTAGCATTTCCTCTCTTTTGAAGTTTTCTTGCATCATGATAATTTCCGGATTTATTGTCGGGTTTGTGTCAAAGGTGAGCGATTTTAACAAAATATCATTTTCACCGCTAGCATACACTATCACAAGCATCTTTCCTTTTGATATTGGTTTGTGTACTATCAGTCCAGACCTTCTGATTTGTATGACACGAATGGACGTAAGTTTTAGCCTTATATACCTGTTCCAATGGATTATCTCAGCCATTTCGAAAGATAAAAATTTGAAAATTTTATGATCTCCAATTCGTTCAAGGAACCTCCAACTGAGACAAACAAAAATTGAAAGTCACTTCCGGTTTGACCGGAAGTGACTTTGACTTTTTTATTTCAAATAGCACCCTGTATATTTTTAGCAGTTTTTTATTTTTACTCAAAATTATTTTCCCAACGATGTATCACACTTTGTATTTTCCATTTGATATGATGGAGAAAACGTCAATTGAAATTTCAAATTCAAAGAATTGCAGTAGGCTATGATATTTTGTGTAATCTTCGTCTGTAGCATATTTTCTATGAAATGATCCACTTGTTGCCAAATTCGAAGCCGAGCATGTGAAATACATAGCGCTTGGCATTCGTCTATCAGGGTATTTCTCTCTGTATGCACGATTATTTTCGCATTTTCCATAAATCAGTATCATATCAAATTTCTCTTGATTAGTGAAGTTATCATCATTTCCACGGTTATTCATTCTTAAACGTTGGTTTCTCTGACACGCACACAATTATTGAGAATTATCAACTGTCAAAGTTATAAACAAATGTATTCAAATGTTTCCATAGCACACTAAGGTTTTCATTTAAGAATTATCAATTCTTCCAGTTCTACTACAATTCTAATAATTTGAAATTTGACGTTCTCTTCATCATCTTGAATGCAAAATTGTTCATGAATTATCAATTATTATTGAAGTCAAAATCAAAATTACACAAAATATCATAGCCTACTGCAATTCTTTCAATTTGAAATTTCAATTGACGTTTTCTCCATCTCCATCAAATCAAATGTAAAATACAAAGTGCGATACATCGTTGGGAAGATAATTTTGAGTAGAAATGAAAAATTGCAAAAAATATACAGGGTGCTATTTAAAATAAAAAAGTCAGAGTCACTTCCGGTCAAACCGGAAGTGTCTTTCAATTTTCGTTTCTCTCAGTTGGAGGTTCCTTGAACGAATTGGAAATCATGAGATTTTCAAATTTTTTTCTTTTGAAATGGCTGAGATGATCCATTGGAACAGATATACTGGGACACCCGGTATAATTGGGCGATTTTTCTGCTATAATGTTTCTTATCTCGTAGGAAATTTAGTCGCATGTATTGGATTTCTAGTTTTTCCATCAATAACTTCCGACTAGTACTAGTGTTTCGCCAACAAAATCCCAATTTTTCATTAATTTGGAATAGGCTTTCTTCGAGAATCTGTGTAATTATATTCCTCTGCAAATTCTCTAGGGATTCACCTTGAAGTTGGGACTTGTTTTTCTGTTATATATCAAAATCGTCAAGTACGTTTTGTAGCTCGTTTATCCCTCTTCTTGTTCGATGTTATAAATCACGCATATTCACAGTCCTTATTAACATATTTCGATAGTTAATTATTTTTCACCTCCTTCCTCATAAAACAGAAAACATTATCACTTCCCGCGTTTGATTGTTGGAAATTTTTTCCCTCCAGATGCGATTGAAACTCAATTTTGATTGTACCCTAATTTTTCATAGACTTTCATAAAAATTGCTATTTGTGGTTTTCGTTGAATACAAAAATACGTGTTTTAGTGTTTTTGTAAATTTAACCCTCAAATGGGTGGAATGGGGATTGGATATTTCAAATGGGTGGAACGGGGGGTGAAAGTTTGTATGAAGAGTTCCGTTAGTTTTCAAGTTAGGATCATAGAAATTGGTATTTGAAGTATTTCTTCAAATAAAAAAATACATGTTTTAGATATATATATATATATATATAAATATATATATATATATATATATAGATAGATGGTTATCAGTATATATATATATACATATATATATATATATATATATATATATATATATATACAGGGTGGCCCACCACATTCGCCTCGGTATTTCTACGAGAAATGAAGAGAGTTAGGGAAAAACTTTCAGCACAGTTATATGTGGGTCCATGAGGAGCATATTCCAAAATTATTTAGAAATATATAGGGTGATCCCCAAAAAAATTACATACCAAAGTTATATTTTTTCTTATGGAACACCCTATTATTTTATATTTTTAGATACTATACACAAAATAAAAGTGAATTACTACCATATTTCCCATACTCAAAACTGACCGTTTCTGAGAAATTTTGAGAAATTCAAAAATACAGACCATAATTTGAAAATTGTTTTCACCCTGTAACGTGTAACGAGCTGCTAGTGATTAAATGTACTCCTCAGCTCAAAGGTTAAAGTTAACTACTACATGAAATTTTTAATGCAATATTATACAGAGTGGCGAAAAAAATTGCCTCAAAATAACTTCTTAAAGTTGAATGGAACACCCCGTATTTAGTGGCGTGATTTGACGCAGAATTAGATTCTCTTCAAAACTATATTATTATATTTTACTTATGAGTAATTTTTTTATCTTAAAAATGAAACAAACTGTATTGTAATGAAAAGCTTAAAAAGCGTTTTAAAAACCTTTTTATTAAGGGATACGTAGATTCGCTAAAAGCAGAAGTTCACATTTTTGAAAATACGGTGTATCTAAAGTAAAATTTAGGCAAATGTAAAAACTCAAATTTATTGCCATTTCTGAAATATTAAAGCATTCTTCAAAATAAGAAGATGCACGTGTCTTAATTATTGAGGCGAAATATGTTAAATTCGCTTGTTTCTTAGCAAATTAGACTTCATATTGAAATAAATATCAAAATTACAATATGGGGGTCAATAAAAATATACATTTACGATTTCCTATAAAACCTATTATACTATTTTTTTAATATTAGCCAGGTCTCCGGACCTTACAAGTCCCGACTATTTTTTATGGGGATATATCAAAAGTATTGTAACGTAAATAAACTTAACTTGGTTTAACTAATTTATTTAACACTTAATCTACAACTTAATTTATATTACTACGCCACTGAATAGCTCGATCGTATGGGCTCGTTCAGACTGTGTTGACTCCACTTGAGGGTCGCCTATTTATCTCCGATACAGCATTCTCGATGTTTCGAATTCTGGCATGTTCCAATTGTTTTCAATATTGACCGTTGTTTTCCGTGGCAAAGCGACTGGATGGTTCTCGAATATCTCCGGGGATGATCTCATTGCTGTCGACGGCAACGCGCGAGGCGACAGGTCCGGCCTAGGTTCGTTACATTGCCCCCTTCTTAAAGACATTTCGTCCCGAAATTTCATCCTTGGAGTGTGACGATATCTGCATGACTCCCCATATCTGCACCGTGAAGTTCGATGGAAGTAACACTCCACGGTCTTCATGATCGGTCGTGGAAGAGGGTTACAGCAAACCAAAATCTTGACGCCGCTGGATCTGAATATCGCCTCCAGCATACTTCTTATGACTCCCCAGTCCAACCCATCAATACCACAGGATAATTTTGGAATTGCTAGATCCACCAGGTTCTGGTCCACCATAGTATCTCTTAGTTTGGTGAGACTCTTCCAGACATCTTCATAGGACGGTTTATCTTGGGAATGCCTCTTGGTAACTAGGTAGTAGATGTTTCTCTGGCCTTTCTTCAACTGTAGCACCCCACCAACTTCTGGATTCTGCCCCCGCAGTGTTTGGAGTTGACCAAATTTCTTGGAGAACACTACGGCGATGCCCTGGACATTCGAAGATCTTCTGCCACACAGTGCGCTAGTGCGTAGTCAGCAGGCACCTCGAAAAGGTCTCGTGACTCCTCTCTAGTAACCCCATGTAGAACTTTCTGCCCGTTTGAATACAAGGACATAAACTTCTCGAACGTCATATCATCCTCCGGTGGCTTGAGGGTGCGAACTTGGTCATGGTTTCCAGCGTAAGGGGCCAACCTGTTGAAATGGACGACCCTTGGTTTCCCTCGGGGTGGCTTATGGATTCGGTACACAAGGTCGTTTATCCTTTTCACGATTTTATACGGGCCTTCCACGAGTTCCGCAACTTTGGTGATAGTCCACGACGACGTTTGGGGTTGTACAGCCAAACCAGGTCATCAACCTTAAATCCTCCAGCGTCGGCCTTGATGTCATAGGTCTTCTTCATTTTATCGCTGGCACTCTGGATGTTCAACCGGACTCGTTCGTGGATGTCGTCCATTCTCTGCCGAAGTTTGCTGACGTAGTCCTCTCCCGCAGTGTCTTGTCCTGGCGGTATCCCAAACTTCAGGTCACAAGGCAGTCGCAGTTCTCGGCCCATTATAATACTAGCAGGAGTTTGACCGGTTGACTCGTGTACTGCGGATCGATAGGCCATCAGGAACAAATGAAGATACTGGTCCCAGTCTCTTTGATGGTCAGAGACAACCTTGGACAAGTGGCGGTTGATCGTCCTGTTCATCCGTTCCACCATTCCATCGGACTGCGGATGTAGTGCCGTGGTTCTTGTCTTGCGGATGTTCAGCGTGACATATTTCTTGGAAAAGGTTGGATTCGAAATTTCTGCCTTGATCCGAGCAGCTCCATTGGAATACCGAATCGAATATCCACTCTTTCACCAAGACGTCGGCGACGGTGATGGCTTCCTGGTTGGGCAGGGCATAGGCTTCCGCCCACTTACTGAAGTAGTCCATTGCCACAAGGATGTATTTATTCCCGTGGTCGGATACGGGAAACGGGCCGGCGATGTCAATGACGATTCTCTCGAACGGGCTGCCTACGTTGTACTGACGCATCGGGGCCTTGGGTCGTATTCGAGGTCCATTGCTAGCAGCGCATACAGCGCACTTCCTGCACCAGTCCTGGACGTCAGCTTGACAATTGGCCCAGTAAAACCGTTGCCTCACTTTCTGCAGGGTCTTCGTCACTCCCAGATGTCCTCCGGCGACTCCATCGTGGATTTCCCGCAGCACTTCCTCTCTTCTGTTCCTGGGAACAATTATTTGGCGTCTGTCTTCCCCACCAATATCGGCCTCCAACACACGTTTCAGGATCCCATTGTCCAGAATAAGAGAGTTCCATTGTGCCCAATAGGACTTAACAGCCGGCGAGTAACCTGCGACTTCCTGCCATGATGGTCTTCGATTGCCCTTCTTCCAGCTGACGACTAAGCCAAGGTCGGGGTCTCTCTCTTGGTCTTTCTGGATCTTGCTGTCATTCCAGTTGTCATCCATTGCCGCGGTTCTACAAAGTGTTGCTTCTTTCTCTTCTGCTCGTCGGCAATGTGAGCAATCATCTGGACATGGTCTTCGCGACAAGGCATCTGCATTCTTATGGCTAGTTCCGGCTCGATGTTCGATCTCGAAGTCGAATTCTTGGAGTCTCTCGATCCAACGTGCTACTTGACCCTCAGGATTTTTGAACTGTAAGAGCCATTTGAGAGCTGCATGGTCAGTTCTCAACAGGAATCTTCTTCCATACACGTACTTGTAGAAGTGTTCCACTCCCTTTACAACAGCTAACAGCTCTCGCCTGGTGACACAGTAATTGCGCTCTGGTTTGCTAAGCGTCTTGCTGAAATAACCAATGACCTTCTCCTGTCCCTCCTGGATCTGAGATAGGACAGCTCCAAGTCCCACGTTGCTGGCGTCCGTATCCAAAATGAATTTCCTTTGGGTGGGGATAGCTCAGTATAGGTGCGTTGATCAAAGCTCCTTTCAGCTTCCTGAATGAGTCTTGACATTCTTCGGACCACTGGAACTTTGTTTGGCCTTCCGTGAGCTTGGTCAGTGGTTTAGCGATGTTGGCGAATCCCAGCACATATCGGCGATAGTATGTGCATAAACCAAGGAAACTTCGAAGTTGGTGAATGTCTTTTGGGATGGGCCAATCCTTAACAGCTTTGATCTTCTGGTCGTCCACTGCTACTCCTTCCCCAGAGACAACGTGGCCGAGGTATCGTACTTCTTTTGGAACAGATGGCTTTCTTAGGGCTCAGCTTCAATCCGGAGTTCCTCAGTCGCAGGAATACTTCCTCCAAGTTTTCACGTGGTCCTCAAACGATCTGCCGACCACAATTATCTCGTCGAGATACACTAGACACGTGTTCCATGAGAGTCCCTTCAGCACTGTCTCCATCAATCTTTCGAATGTGGCGGGAGCATTACAGAGCCCGAATGGCATAACGGTGAACTGCCACAATCCTGAGCCGATGGTAAAAGCAGTCTTTTCTCGATCTTCCTGAGCCAGATCTACTTGCCAATATCCACTCTTCAGATCAAGGGTCGAGAAAATCGTGGAACCAGCCAACGTGTCTAGGGTGTCATCTATTCTCGGGAGAGGGTAACTGTCCTTCTTCGTGACATTATTAAGTTGGCGATAGTCTACACAAAAGCGTGTCGATCCATCTTTTTCTTCACCAGTACGACTGGAGAGGACCAGGGACTGTCAGATGGTTCGATAACTCCTTCTTTTCCCATATCGCTGACTATTTTGTCAGCCTCTTCCTTCTTGGCAAGAGGAAGTCTTCTTGCTGATTGCCGGATCGGCCGAGCACCTCCAGTATCAATTTTGTGCTGGACCACATTAGTTCGACCCCTTTTCCTTGTCCGGTATCGAAGATGTCTTGGTACTTTTTGACTAAATCTCTTAGTTTGGGCTGTTGAGCTGGTTTTATGTCTTTGGAAGAGATGGCAACTAATTTTTCTAGTTCTGTGGGCAAGTTGTTGGGTTGGCTAATCGTACCTCGTACGCCCCGGATCACAGATGAAACTGACGAGCAGTGCCCCAAAATTGTTCCTTTCTTCAAGGTCACTGGGAAATAATTGACATTCATGACCCTTACCGGCACAAATTTGTCAGCACGCAACAAGGTCTTCCCTAGTGCAATCCCTCGTCCAATTTTCTCATCATGAAGTTTGGGCTCGAACATCACCACGTCTCCACTGCTCGCACTCCCGTCCAGGCGAGCCTCCAGAATGGTTTCAGCCCTCTCAGGTACGCTTACATCTTCAGCCAACAGCACACGGATCAACTCCTCACTCCTCCCATGAAGCACCAGCTCTTCTCCGTTGACACGTAGGACGCCGTCTTTGAAATCCAATTCAAACCCTCTGGAATTCATGATGTCCATTCCGATGATTGCATCGTCTTCGATGTCCGCTACAAGTGCCTGATGTTTCACTTTAGTGCTGCCCAAAATTATTTCAATCGGTAGCTCGCCATATACAGTAGCTGGCTCCCTGTTGCTGTGCGTAGCTTCCAAGTTGTCGGTTCAATCCGTTCCGGTGTTCTGGCAAAGGAAGGCCCGAGAATTGTCCTAGTCGCACCTGTATCTAGCAGCATGGTGCAAGGCTCGTTATTGATGAGACCGTCTACGAAGACACCTTTGTTCTGTCGTTGAAGGATAGCGACATATGCGTTGTTAACCGGGGCTTGCCGGACACATGCCGACGATTGCCCCTTCTCGTCGACCTTCTTTAGTTTTCCTGCATCGGAGTCGATGAATGTTGGACATTTGCTACGCACATGTCCAATTCTGCATTCCGGCTCTTATGTCTTTTCTCAGGCAACACTTCCTTCATCACTTTTCTTATGGCAGCTTCCAAGTCAGCATGCTCCTGTGGGTCTTCTTCAATACTTCGAACTTTACTTTGGTTTTGCAGGATTGCTTTGCTGCCTCAAATTCCAAAGCGCGTGCCAGTGCGTCTACGAGATGTGTTGGACGAGCTAATATCCACGCTTGTCTGGTTTCTTGGTCACGGAGTCCATCCAAGAATGCCTGAACCGCTAATCGCTCCATTACATTTTCCGGTATGGCTGGATATGCGAGACGAACCAAGCGTGCAATGTCAGTTTCAAATTCTTGTAAGGATTCGCCCGATTTCTGACAGCGATTTTTCAGCTGGGAGTGGTATACGTGTTCCAAATGGGCGTGGCCATATCGTAATTCTAGATGTTTAATCAGCTGATCATAGTCCTCCTGTTCTTGGGCGGTGAGAGTTTGTAGAATATTTGTCGCTTCTCCACGTAATGCAAGTGTCAGTGCTACAGCTCTTTCCCCTGCATTCCATCCGTTTGCTTTGGCCGCTGCTTCAAACTGCCGGCGGTAATTTGCCCATGGAGTTTTTCCGTCGAACTGAGGCGGCTTCATGGAAAGCTTCCCTATTTCTGAAATGACCTTGACATCTTTTATACCCTCTTGAACTTTATCCACGTTCAAACTCAAGTCCAGCATTGCATTTTCGTTAACCATCTCTGTGGAGGACGCACTATTAATTTGTTTTTCCAGCTTACTGATCGTTTCAATCCTTTCTGCCTCGACCTCTTATTTTTCTACCCTTATTTTCTTCTTCTTCTATTTTTTTAGGCCTTTTGTGTTTTCCAGGAACTTCTCTTCCAGGCTTCTTGAATTTTCTAGAAGCTTCTCTTCAGATTTCTAGAATTTTCTTGAAGCTTCTCTTCCAGATTTCTAGAATTTTCTTCAAGCTTCTCTTCCAGATTTCTAGCATTTTCTTCCAGGCTTCTTGAATTTTCTAGAAGCTTCTCTTCCAGATTTCTAGAATTTTCTTGAAGCTTCTCTTCCAGATTTCTAGAAAGCTTCTCTTCCAGATTTCTAGAATTTTGTTGCAGTTCTTCTTTCACGGATTTAGTAGTTTCTTCGAGTTTATTCATTACCAAACTTAAATCACCTCCGGGAACTTCGAATAAAAATGTTTCGGGGTCCTCACCTTCTTGTATAAGTCCTTCTGCAAGTCTTTCCTGGAGTACTTGCTTTTTACCTGTTGTTTCCAGTTCCCTCTCCTCCAATTCCTATTTCAATTCCGCTACCTTCAAATCCGCAAGGCGCACTTTTCTTGAACACATTTTGTCTTTGACGAGGTATCTGTTTTACACGAAAAGTTATCAGTTTGTTAAAAATTCACTTCGCGAATTCTTTTCCACGGGCCACCAGTCTATTGTCTGTTTCACGCGAAGAGTGTATCAGTTTATATTCCCACGCACAATTGTCCACTTCGCGAAAACCGGGCCACTGTCTATTTTCTGTTTCACGCGAACAGCGTATCAGTTTATATTCCCACGCACAATTGTCCACTTCGCGAAAACCAGGCCACTGTCTATTTTGGGCGTACAGAAAGGTCTATCAATTTATTTTTCTGACTATCCACTCCACGATCACTTGTTTATTTTCAAAATCTCACTTCCGACACCAATTGTAACGTAAATAAACTTAACTTGGTTTAACTAATTTATTTAACACTTAATCTACAACTTAATTTATATTACTACGCCACTGAATAGCTCGATCGTATGGGCTCGTTCAGACTGTGTTGACTCCACTTGAGGGTCGCCTATTTATCTCCGATACAGCATTCTCGATGTTTCGAATTCTGGCATGTTCCAATTGTTTCCAATATTGACCGTTGTTTTCCGTGGCAGAGCGACTGGATGGTTCTCGAATATCTCCGGGGATGATCTCATCGCTGTCGACGGCAACGCGCGAGGCGACAGGTCCGGCCTAGGTTCGTTACAGTATCGTTCACGATACACCGCCAACGACACCTCAGGATATGAAAGTACGAATAAGAAATGCGTTTCGTTCCATACCGCGAAATATGTTATCCAGAGTTCAGCACTCATTTCAAGAAAGAGTTCGCCTATGCATCGAGAATAATGGACACCATTTTGAGCATTTATTAAAATAATAAACTATTTAAGATTCTCAATTTTTCGATAAAATGACTTCGAAAATGCTTCTTAATCTTTTCATTACAATACAGTGTGTTTCATTTTTAAGATAAAAAAATTACTCATAAGTAAAATATAAAAACGCCTTTTGTGTAAAAAGCAGAAGAGATAGGGAGTATAGGGAACCCTAATATAGTTTTGAAGGGAATCTAATTCTGCGTCAAATTACGCCACTAAATATGGGGTGTTCCATTCAACTTTAAGAAGTTATTTAATTAAATGTGTGTCCAAATTTTGAGGCAATTTTTTTCGCCACCCTGTATAATATTGCATTAAAAATTTCATGTAGTAGTTAACTTCAACCTTTGAGCTAAGCAGTACATTTAATCACGAGCAGCTCGTTACACGTTACAGGGTGGAAACAATTTTCAAATTATGGTCTGTATTTTTAAATTTCTCAAAATTTCTCAGAAACGGTCAGTTTTAAGTATGGGAAATATAATAGTAACTCACCTTTATTTTGTCTATAGTATCTAAAAATATAAAAAAATATAGGGTGTTCCATAAGAAAAAATATAACTTTGGTATGTAATTTTTTTGGGGATCACCCTATATATTTCAAAATAATTTTGGAATATGCTCCTCATGGACCCACATATGACTGTGCTAAATGTTTTTCCCTAACTCTCTCCATTTCTCGTAGAAATACCGAGGCGAATGTGGAATATATATATATATATATATATATATATATATATATATATATATATATATATATAGGCCAAACCTCCAATACATTGAAAACAGAATTAAGGCACACAAGTACACAAAAAACTGTGCAACCGCTCTCAACAAACACAAAAAAGAAACTAACCACGAATTTAATTATGACAACACAAAAATTTTAGCCACAGAAGGAAACACGAAAAAAAGAGAGTTCCTAGAAATGATTTATATAAAAAAAAATAACCTTGCTTTAAACGATAAAAAAGACATCAAACAGTTAAGCAAAACATATTTTAATATCCTTTGTAAAATTAAACGACCCCCACTCCTTGTTTTGTTTACCTCTGCTCAAAAAAACTTTCGTTATTTCAAAAACCAAATAACATGTCAATCATATGCTACACAAACAAAACTGAAAGTACCCATACAGCCCACACTAACAAAAACGAACAGACCAGGTATGAAAAATAAGAACAACAACGAACACATCAAAAAACAGAAACACAAGTTCATGCGTTCCGTATATACCGTCAAATGTCAATCCAGACAACAGATATCACGTCCTCGTAATAAAGTGAAGGAGAAATTTTCTGTGCTCCATTGATTTCTCATCTGTTTGGAGATAGTATATCCTAAAAATATCATAATGAAACGTAAGAAATCTAGAATAGAATGGAAAAAGACCCAACAACCTTTGAACTTTTTACCCCTATGAAATTGTTTTGGCAGGTAAGAAAAAACCACATTGTCACTCATATTTGTACATGGCTGTACCATATAAATTTTCTTATAGCTCTAATCTGAAGAAGCCTGGGGGCCTCCAGGCGAAACGTCATTATTATCAAAAGCTGTCCATTAAAATGTTTTAAACAAAAATAGTTACTTATCCTAACGAACCAAAACCCAAGACAACCCACTACAATTACTAAAACTACATGGTTCAAGAATCAAAGTGAGAAGAGTATATATATATATATATATATATATATATATATATGCATGTTATTAAGAGACACCCCGAATATATATATATATATATATATATTCGGGGTGTCTCTTAATAACATGCTTATATTCAAATAGGTTCAAATTCTTGGGTCCATTTTGAGATAAAAACTCTATTTGAACATATATCCTAAAGGTCTTAACTTTTGAACAACAGGGTACTAAAGTTTTTTTTTTTATGATCCCTTTTTAAAAAAGCATTTTAAAACGGCATTTTCTGCATGATCTTTTTATTGCCGTGGCAATCGTGCGGGATTTACTGAATACGTTGATTATACCCAATAATAACAACGTGAATTTTATTTTTTCATGCCAAAACCGCACGTCAAATGAAAAAAAAAATCCAGAGACGAGATTTGCTCAGAGAGGAATTTGGATTTCAAAAATAGTTTTTACTTCAAGAAAAAGCAGTGGCATATCACTTTTATCTTCAAAATGATTCTGTGCAAATCCCGCACGAACGCCACTGGCAAGAATTAAAAATTATGTTGTACAGCAGGAAATGCATTCTGATGCATGGAAGATGGGTACTACTTTTCACAAAAATATCCAGGGTCATACCAAAGTTATCATAAAAAAAATCTATTTTCTTTAAGTTTAGCACCCTATAGTTAAAAATTCAAGTTTTCGTCTCAAAATGGACCCAAGAAATACCTCCCCAAATATCAGCATGTTATTAAGGAACACCTTGTATATATCCATTTATGTTCTGGTCTCTTTTCAATCTAGTTTCGGCAATTCTAGAGTTGTTCAGTTTGATTGTCCTGACAAACTAATTTTCGGTTGTTCATCTTCAATTAGTTTTTTTATACGGTGTACCGAATTCTCATAGAACTATTTCCATTTCCAGAGAATTTTGAGAAGGTATATGATGAGTTTTAGGGTGAGTTTGTCTTTATAATCGTCGGTGTTCATGATGACTGTGGCATTACCTCCATTCTCTGAAAGTATATCGATTTTATGATCCGACCAAATATAATTTATTGCATCTATCTCGTGCTCATGGGAATGATTATATTGTGTGTCAGACTTGAGAGTGTGCCAAACACTGGGGTTGCCCCAATGTAGGAAAAGAAGTTACTGTGTAGTCAATTATATGCAAAACTGCTATCTGGGGCTGAGATCCTTCAAACAATATGAAGGTCCACGCGTGGACAAAGGCATCTGGAGTCTTGGATAGGAACAATGCTGAACAACGAAATTTCAACGTGCAGTTTTTACCATATTCACAAAGGTCGCAGGGCTTATAAATCATTCGTTCTACAACATCACACACATGTATAGATCTCAATTGTTTCAAGCCCTACATTCAAGTTGCATCGTATATCACATCTATACAGCTATATATTCATGAAGGGTCACATTTCAGCGTTATCTCTTGATTTCTATATGTATGACTATCAATTCCCCACGTACAATAAGCCTGCTTGTCATCGTAGAGTGCTTCGGTTTGCCCTACCCGACTGTTCTAGTCGGTTGATTGGCGTTGTCACCGTCATGTGTTTTTGAGCTTTCGATTGAATAAGAGCGACCTGACACACGTTAAAGCGATGGTTTATTGCAATTTGGCTGTGTAGCAATCATTGTGCGATCGTGCTTGGTAATGGGATGACGTTTAATCGAAAGCGAGAATATATTTGCTTGAGTTGAATCGAATAGATTGAAACTCACATCCGCAATGCAGTCGAGTCTTCATGGATGGTGATGATGGATGTAAACATTTATGGAGTTGGATGGGAGACGTGGGAAGTCAACCCTAAAATTGAAGAATATTCCATCCCCTGTCATATTGTGCAGCTTTTTCAGCTTTCTGAATTGGGCAGATGTGAAAAAAAATAGTAAAGCTGGAATTGAAAGGATTCTCACTGTAATGTTCGTGAGAACACCAGGTAGGTATGTTCGAAGAAGGACCTCGCACCACATCAATCGGAAATTGCCTCTCGGTAAATTTACTTGATTTTTTTTTATATACTGTAGACCTCGCGATGCTAATTCAAGACTCCATTCCACTAACGCTTCAATAGTTCAGATTATACAGGGTGCTGTAGTTTACTGTTCCAAAATTTCAAATGGCCATTTTGAAGATACTATTTTGAATATATATAACCAAATCAACCAAGCGTCGATTGTTCAAATAATAGCCGATTCGAAACCACTATACAGTATAATGATTCCTGCACGTACTCACTATATACAGGGTGAATCCAAAGTTTTGTAGTGATTTTTTAAAAGTTGAGAGGTGGAATTTTATTCATTTCGAGATATTTCGTAGGAAACCAACTCATGATGTTAGCATCTCCTGAATCAGACTGATATATTATATACAAGATGTTCTATTTCTCATGATTATTGATACATCTGAATGCCTGAAATTCCGGACAACTCGGTAATGAACTCGATCGTTCACGATAAGAATATACAGAGTGAATCCAAAAACAGTTTCTTTCGCTGATGATGTTTGTTAAGTAGTAATGTTTGAAGTTCATTTTATCGATGCATTACCATAAACACATATACCAGGGGTGGACAACCGGTCGATCGCGGCTATTAGTCGATCATCAAAAAACACATATAGGTTTGGAAGTTTAATATACCTCATAATAATATATATATATATATATATATATGTAAAAAATACGTAGAACAGACTGCGCAATGTCATCACCAACGGCTGCGCGTATCATCCTGTATCATTTTTTAATCGCTGTTCCATCACGTTATTCATCCTCTCTTCCACGCAGTAGCTCTCTTTTGTTTTCAACACGCGATGGACAATATGCGGGAACCAAAACATGTAGATCTTCCCAAACACGGCTCTTCAAACAGCAATTAGATGAGAAGGAACCATCTTTGGCATTGTACACTGACGTGAGGTGGTTGAGTCGAAGCAAGTTTTTGCGAAGATTTCGAGATCTATTGGACGGAATAATAAAATTTTTTGAAGAGAGGAGTGAGAACTATCAACAACTGCGTGATTAATACTGGCAATGTGATTCAATTTTCAGCAGATTTTACTGGAAAACTGTGAACATTGAATCTGGAACTACAAGGCAAGAATAAAACTTCAACTGAAATGAT
Source organism: Gonioctena quinquepunctata (assembly GCA_018342105.1). NCBI lineage: Eukaryota > Metazoa > Arthropoda > Insecta > Coleoptera > Chrysomelidae > Gonioctena > Gonioctena quinquepunctata. The sequence continues at coordinate 164,324 of JAFIRS010002695.1, read as the reverse complement.
GAGTTCTATTGCAGCATTCAAAAATCAAACAGCGTCTATGATAGTTGACATCGAGAAAAAAAAATGTCAACGATTTGTGAACATCAAGGATCATATGGAAAAATAGCCCACCTACAATTTTTTTCCTGACAAGTATACGGCAGAAATTGAGGCAGTGGTATAAGACTCCGAAATTCGATTTAGTTATTTAAAAAAAAATTGAGAAGTTTGTTATCAGTTTAATAATTCCATTGATCATAGTGATATCTACGGAACGGCTTGAAAATTTGCAGATACATTTTAAATGGACCACATGATTTTTCAAAACGAAATTATCACTCTGCGCTGCGATATATTTCCAAAGGCAAGGTCATCCTCTGGTCTGTATTTCTGGACATTGGTTTCCAAGGAGAAATATCCAAATTTGAAGAAATGTGTTGAACAACTGCATTCGTGTTTTGGTTCAACATATTTATGTGAATCAACATTTTCCTACTTAAAACAAACAAAAAGTAAACACCGTTCTCGCTTGACAGACGCTCATACATTGGATTCTTTAAGGTTGGCAATTTCCAACTACAAACCTGACTTTGCTAATCTAGCAGAAGATGCTCAGACGCAATACTCACACTAATATAAATAAGTAGTTACCAAAAATAACTTTCAATTCAATATTTTCTCTCCAGTAAAAAAAACTACAAAATTGTATACTGAACTATTCTGTTTCATTTAAAATTTCAAGAAGTATGTAATTGGTAGATCGCACAGGGTTTCGTCAGTAAACAGTAGATCTTGGGCTAATCAAGTCCACCCCTGACGTATACTATACACTGAAGATTTTGAACAATTCACTGTGGAATATTCTAAATATACACATCTTTAATCCGAAAATGAAACAACTGGAATTATATTAGGAATAATGAAATGGTTGTGGTAATTCGAAGGTGATACACTCTGTATATGTACGAAACATCTGTTATAAAATATGGGCATATCCTGTCACCTATTATATTTTAATTCATTGTTTGTGTTAACTCGTTGAAATATTTTACTTCTTTCGGCATAATCGAGCGCTCCGAGTGATAATATTTCAACCCAACTGATGATTGCATACAGGTTTTCAGACATAAAAAATGGCAGAAAAATACAAACACAATACAAATATAATTATACAAAAATAAATCTGCAGAAGACGTCCGCTAGCATCATCCCCTCCTGAATTCCCCTAACATAGTATGTATTTACAGACCCAATGATGTATCCCATGAAGCCAATGTTCAACTAATCGATTACCCAAACCAACTATCGACCCTTGACAACCTCATCATTACTGGTGACTTCAACTACCCCAATATCACCTGGCCCATTAATAATATACCTGACACAAATAGTGCCACGAGTGAGTTCATGCATTTCGTTGCCGATTCAAACCTCTTTCAACTAATCACAGAACCAACCAAATTCCGAATCAACAATGAACCATCATCTGTTCTCGACCTCATCTTTACCAATGATGAAAACATTGTCACAGATTATGAAATCCCACCACCAGTTGGAATATCGGACCACGCAGTAATCTACGCAACTACTCAGCTCAATATTCACATGCCAAACAAGTACGGAATTGAAGTTTTCAAAATAATCGATTTCGATTAATTATTCGAGGAACTTTCCGCCATCGATTGGATCACCCTCTCGAATATATGTGATGACTTTGATATCCACTGGGAAAAATTTTACTCGACCATAACTGCCCTTGTTGACAAGAACTCCCGCAGCAAATTATGCCGGAAAAATCCCTTCAAACCATGGATAAATACAGAAATAATGTCACTCATACATCACAAAAAAAGACTCTGGAAGAGATACAAAAGATCAAAAGCCCCAGAAGATCACCAAACTCATCGAAATTTCTCTAAATACCTGGTATCAACACTACGATCTTCACGTCGTGAGTTTGAAGAATCTATTGCGAACTCTGAAAACAATAAAAAACTGTACAAGTTCATACGATCAAACCTGAACACCAAAGTAAGCATTCCGCTCCTACAAAAACCCGATGGTACCCTGTGCTCTACAGACATCGAATCAGCAGAAATCCTGGCCGACTCTTCCACAAGCTCCTTCACAGTGGAGCTCCGAGATGATCAATTACCGGTAATTATAGCAGAACGACTGCGTGATAATCTAAACCATGTGACGTTTAGCCCGGAAAAAAATAAAAAACATTTACTGAACACTAAATTAAATTCATCTCCCGGCTTGGATAGAATGAGCCTCTTTTTTCTAAAGAAATTTGCCGAAAATATCGAATCCCATGGGCTTGGAAGAAGGCTTCTGTCACTGTTATTTTCAAAAAAGGGGATAAACTCAATCCAACCAACTACAGGCCCATAAGTCTTCTATCCGTACCTTCCAAAGTGATGGAATCAAAAATTGTAGAAGACATGTCAGAATTTTGAACAAAAAACGCAATCATACCATCGGAACAACATGGTTTCATCAAAGGTAAATCCACCACCAGCAATCTTCTACAGTGCATAAACGATTGGACGATGGCTCACGATGAAAAAATACCGACAGATATCGTTTATCTTGACTTTGCCAAGGCTTTCGACAGGGTCCCAGTAAGGAGGCTAATGCACAAACTTGACACACTCGGTATTCGGGGCCAACTAAACTCATGGATTGAAAATTACGCGACAGAAAGAACTTCCACGGTCGAAGTGGGTCACTCTTCTTCTTCGGACAGACAAGTCACAAGTGGAGTCCCCCAGGGGTCTGTTCTTGGCCCACTCCTCTTCGTTGTTTATGCAAGTGATCTTGCTCTTCATATAAAGTCCTGCAAGTCGTTTTATGTCGATGATACTAAACTGTATGGAAATGCCATAGTGGAACATCAACTCCTCCAAGAAGACCTCAATTCGATTAGTCGGTGGTGTGAGGATTGGCTTTTACCTCTTAACGTCGACAAGTGCATCGTACTTCATCAAAGAAAGATCAATCCACTCCACGCGTACACAATAAACGGTCAACAGATACGTATAGTGTCTTCACATGTCGATCTGGGAGTGACTATTAATACTGACCTAACTGGGTCCGAGTAGACCTGAAAAAAGTAGAGCAGAAACTCAGTAAGCTATTGACAATTTTGCGTGACACCTCCTCACTTCATGCTTTTCAATGGCGGTTATTGAGAAGGGTATAAAGGCATGTATGTTCAATGCGAATGGAGTTGCTGGGAAGTTTGTGCTTCTCAGGAACTTCATTCAAGAACATTCTATTGATATGATGCTTCTGTCCGAGACTAAACTCCGACAGGAACATAACTTAAAATTCAGAGGGTTCACAACTATCAGGGCCGACATGCTGGGAGGGAACAGAGCCGCGGGAGGTGTCGCGATACTTATTAGAAGCGAGATACCTTTCACGGAAGTCGACAGACGTACTTCTAATATAGAACACGTAGGCATTAAACTGAGCGATGGCACAACTATTTTTGCGGTCTATAATGCGCCGGGGAATAGGTTTACGTCGCAAGATTTGGACAGTCTGTTCAATGCTGCCAATAAGGTGATTCTGGCTGGTGACTTGAACGCGAGACAGTCAGAGTGGAACGGTGGGCCGACCAAAGCGAGTGCCAACGGAATAACGCTACTGAATTATTCCACGAATAATGAAGTAATAGTGGAACGAAGCAAAAACACTTACCCATTCAATGGTATGTCGTCGACGACTATTGATTTGGTTGTTCAAAAGAACGTCAGAGGTATAGGAGAATTGACTGCGGTGCATGAATTAACATCAGACCACGTACCAGTCACATTCTACCTAAACCAAAAACGTTACCCCAAAACACCAAAAACCAAATATGATTACTATGGTTGCAACTGGAGGAGGTATAGGGAAATTCTGAACAACATCACCTTTATAAACAACAATATAGCAAAAGAAGAAATAGATTACGAAACCAGGAAATTTGTAAAGATACTCCAGATTGCTAGGGAGAAAACAACCAAAAAGATAGTCGTAAGGGGTGACAAGCTTGTTATTCCACCGAATATTAGAGAGCTCATTAAATTAAAAAACTCCGAAAGGAAGAAATGGCAAACCACTAGGAACCCACGCCACAAGGAGCACTTCCTAAGGCTGGGAGGTGAAATTAGTGAGCTCATAAACGAGCATATAAATAACAGGTGGAATCTCAAGCTTGAGAACCTTAACGTCAGGGACCATTCACTGTGGGACACGGCGAAAGGTTTCCAAAGGAGAAGAGAGCCAATTCCCGCTATAGTGGGTGGCCCTGGGCGTTCGGCGACAGAACCCTTGGAGAAGGCTGAATTGTTCGGGGAATACTTCAGTAGTGTTCACGTCATAGATGCTAATAGCACTGACGAACACAGGAGAATAACCAATGCTGCAAACTATATTAGAGAAACTACCCCGGCAATGTTGATACCCTCAGAACGACAGAAAGTACTTACAAGTTACGAAGAAGTTCTGGGGGTGATCAATAAGTTGCCGACGAACAAGGCACCGGGCCTCGATAAGTTGGACGCCGTCCTGCTCAAGAATCTCCCGCGAAAGTCATTAGTCCAGTTGATTTACATTATTAATGCGATCATCAAATGGCAGTATTACCCAGACTGTCTGAAGAAAGCAGAAATCGTTCCTCTGTTAAAACCAGGCAAGAACAAAAATAGCATCGACAGTTATAGGCCTATTTCGCTTCTCAGCGTGGTGGCCAAGGTAGTCGACAAGATCCTTCTGAGTCGTGTTGTGAGCTTTGAGGAAAGTCGAAAAATCATCCCGCCTGAACAATTCGGGTTCAGGAGAGGTCACTCAACTACCTCGCAAGTAGCCCGGGTTGTTCACGGGGTGAAGGAAGCATTCCACAGGGACCACAACACAGTTATGGTTCTGTTGGACACAAAGAAAGCATTTGACACGGTCTGGATTGAAGGGCTTATCATTAAAATGGCAGAGGCAGGCATGCCTTTATACCTAACGAAAATCCTGGATTCGTACCTGAGTGGGCGGACTTTTAGGGTTAATGTGAATGGAATTATCTCGCCAGAGTATACAGTTGGAGCAGGGGTCCCACAGGGGTCTTCCCTGTCACCAATCTTGTATTCCCTGTATACATATGACTTTCCGACCTTCGCTCGGACGAGTACGGCTATGTTCGCGGACGATACCGCGATCTATGCCCACTCATTCCAGAGCGAAGTGGCCGCTATGCAGCTCCAGATTCATCTGGATCGGTTGGTCATGCCATATATGGGGAAGAACAAGATTAAGCTTAACTCGGAGAAAACCGAAGTCATCAACTTCACGAGGAAACTCACAAATGTGAAGATCCTCGGGAAGTTGAGGATTGGAGAAAGCAAAGTGACGGAGAAGCCCTCAGTGCGATACCTGGGAGTGCAGCTGGACAAGCGTATGAGCTTGCACAAGCACATAGGGCTGGCATTACAGAGGGGAGCGGCCGCGATAAAGCGAACGTATCTCCTCATTGCACGTAATTCCAGCCTGTCATTAGATAATAAGCTTCGGATATATAAGCAAATTATTAGACCGGCTATAACATACGCTTGCCCGGTATTTTGTAGCCTTTCCAAGACGCAGATGTCGAGACTAGAAAGGTTGCAAAACAAAGCACTCCGTATTGTTACGAATAGTAACAGATACATCCGGCTGGATGATCTGCGCGAGATAGCAAATGTAGAAAAACTTGAAGACTTTATAACTAAAACATCGGATAAATTTTATAGATACCACATCCCTGAGAGTCCGCTCACAGCAGTAATTACCAATGTGCGAGCCGACCAGAGAAGGAAGCATGGGGTAATATATCAAATTTTAGAGCTCTATAGGGAGATGGAGTAGGAACCAGTCACACAAAGTTCGAAACACGAATTAAAACAATAATATTGAGCCCAATTGGGTAATACCTTAAAACATCATTTCTACTAGCTGGTTTTTATTATTTTTCCAGACAGAACAAAGCCTAATTGCAAATAGCTTACCTGAAATCTAGTTTCTAATTTTCATACAAATTAAATAAGCGAAGGACGCATAAACCTAGGCAGGAGGCGTCCAGATACATTAGTAATCCAAACATAACTAAGCTTATGAAACCGTCAGGCACCTGCTAACAGCAGCAGGGGCTGTCCCTTCGCCCCATTAGGAGGGCGAGGAGACAGTCAATTAGTCCCCCCACAAAAGCCACAATCTTCCCTCCCCTTCCCACTCACCACCCGAAGGAGAAACAGGAAGTTGAATGTATATAGTGTAAATAGTAATTAGTTTTTAGTTATGTGAGAAATATGTGTGTATAAAGATAATAAAGTACTTTTGGATTGGATTGAAAATTACGCGACAGAAAGAACTTCCACGGTCGAAGTGGGTCACTCTTCTTCTTCGGACAGACAAGTCACAAGTGGAGCCCCCCAGGGGTCTCTTCTTGGCCCACTCCTCTTCGTTGTTTATGCAAGTGATCTTGCTCTTCATATAAAGTCCTGCAAGTCGTTTCATGTCGATGATACTAAACTGTATGGAAATGCCATAGTGGAACATCAACTCCTCCAAGAAGACCTCAATTCGATTAGTCGGTGGTGTGAGGATTGGCTTTTACCTCTTAACGTCGACAAGTGCATCGTACTTCATCAAAGAAAGATCAATCCACTCCACGCGTACACAATAAACGGTCAACAGATACGTATAGTGTCTTCACATGTCGTTCTGGGAGTGACTATCAATACTGACCTAACTTGGTCCGAACATGTTATATCCACATGCAAGCGCGCCAACACACTGATCGACCTCATCCGCAAAACGTTCTCCCATCTATCATACTCAAGTCCCATAAAACTCTACAAAACCTACGTTCGTCCATTTATGGAGTACGCAGGCTCGGTGTGGTGTCCTGTTTTGGTGCGCGATAAGAATTTGTTGGAAAACGTTCAGCGTCGAGCCACGCGTATGACTTTTGGCGAAGTGCGTCCAACCTATCCCGAAAGACTGAGGATGGCACAACTGATAGCTTTTGCCCAACGTCGACTCCGTGGGGACCTCATCATATCCTTCCGTATAGCTAAGTATAATTATGCTAATCAGAAAAAACTTTTTGTTTTCAACAATGATTCGCGGTTAAGTGGTCATAATCTCAAATTAAAAGAGGAGGAATTTGCCACTAGGCAGAGACAACATTTTTTGGTGAATCGTATTTTCGAAACATGGAATAACTTACCCAACGATGTTGTGAATTCTGACTCAGTGAATAGTTTTAAAAACAAAATAGACATTTGCTTATTTGCATAATTGTTTCTACGCATATATAAATTATTTTTCTTTTGCATGCACTGTATAATCTTGTTGATCTCTTTAGTCTGTTTTTTTTTAGGCTTTCATAGGACTCAGTCAGCCTTTACTTATATGTAATAATAATGATAAAATAATAATAACCCCTGCATCTTCCATCTTTGATATGCGCACTTCGGTTCTATGTATCTGACGTTACCTTGATTTTCATCAGCATGGATTGAGGTGGTACATGGTTCGGAAAATCTTGGTGTAGGATGATTCATCATTCGATGGGCCCAACCGGTTCGACGGTAATCTACTTTGCACGGCTTGACTTGGCTTGGCATGGCTGTACCAGGTATGTTGAGCTCAATGGTTGGGCTTAGTGATGCTGGGCCTGGTGAAAATTGGTACGAGTGGGTCTAACTGGACTCTATATAGCTTGATTGGACGTAATATAACTCAGCTTTACTGGACTAAGCATGGCTCAGCCTGGAGGAACATAGCTCGTTCCAGTTGGACTCAATATGGCTAAGTCTGATTGGACGTGGAATGGTATAATTTAACATAGCTGAACTCACCAAAGCTACTCGGCCTTATCCAAAGTGGTTCTTCTGGCTTGGCTCTCATTTATTGCCTCATTTCATTCTCTCTTCATTGATACGGGAACATCTCACGACTCTACTCTCTTTTTACACCTGTATGGATTCCCTGGTTGATTTCCATCACACAGGCTATGGAAGACTAATATATGGAAAACATATTGGAAATGATATTATTCAGATACAGATGGGTGTAAACCAACTTGTGTTGTTAGCCAGAAATAAAAACTTTTTAACAAAATTGACGACGAATCATGAAAGCAAAATAAATAAACCTTCTTAGTCTAAATGATATTGAGCTCTAAACTATGTAATCTGATTTTGAGTCGGCGCCAAAACAAACAATTATCGAAGATCATTATCTATGAAAGAAGTCATCAAAACGCAGCCGTGCATCTCGCTGCCATCATTTTACGCTTCACCTGATTCAATTGCTAGTTTGTTTGGCGCCGACTCAAAATCAGTTACTTACATTAGTTTAGGAGCTCAATTATCATTTAGACTAAGAAGGTTTATTTTATTTTTTGCTTTTCAGTTGATTTTTTCGTTGGTTTAATTTTTTGTTAAAAAGTTTTTATTTTTTACTTTTCAGTTCCGTATTTCGTCGGTTCAATTTTTTGTTTAAAAGTTTTTATTTTAAAAATTTTTGTGGCTAAAATCTACCAATTACTACCTACTTGTTTTTTTATTAATTCCCAAATACTTACTTACCCACCTTACTTCAACTATTACCAGATAAATGATATGATTATCTACTTTTACTATTTGTTGTAATATAAATTATTTTCGTTGTTCTGGTTAGTTTATTTCATTACTTTGTATATCATTCCATCCTCCCATAAAATATACTGATTTTGACGGATGGGAAACAAGAATAATGTCAGTAGCGATCTGTCATTGTCAACTACGTATGTGTATGCCAATGTTCACTAGTGAAAAATCAATTATCCCCTATTTTTCCACCCGTAAGGGTGGGTAATTCCTTTCGAAATACAAATATAAGGTATACCCCATCTATTAAAAAAAGAATCATCCAAATCGAAGAACCCAGTACAAAGTTTTGCCTGATAGAATCGGTTAACGGACCAGAATTCAGAGGGTGAGTGATCAATATCCTTCATTTCGCTACCCTTAGGGGTGGATTCCATCTTTTAAATTCAAATGGGACCAAATTCGAAGTACACCCTATCCACTGAAAAAAGAATTATCGGAATCGGACGCCTCAGTAAGAAGTTATGCGTGATCATACAAAAAAAATATGATGGAAAAAAAAAACGGGTCGAATAGAGAACCTCCTCCTTTTTGGTTTCGTCGGTTGAAAATAGGAATTACCTACCAAATCTCCGGTATTTGTGTTTTGCTAGACAATTTTAGATTTGATAACCTTCACCCTCATACTGTCAATGTTCGGGCTGCGGGATAGTGCAGTGTTGTCCTTCATTTCTCAATTTATATGAACCATTGAGATTTTGGCTACTTAGGAATATGCCATTTGTATACGCGTATTGTCTCCCGAACGCAAATCAGAGTACGAACAAATATCATTTTCAGCGCCATTTTTTGATACTGAAATAACTCAAAATTCGCATATTTTTTTCAACCAAAATACCACACACCCAAAATCGTATGTTCATCTCACGTAAAACTGACGTTGTCCAATATTATTCTAATTTTCATTAGAAATACACCATTGTCGAAGATTGTAATTGTTACTGTTTGTTGTAGATCCTTTCAATTGTAAAACAGTGTCGTGTAGTGTGATACATCGGAGGAGGAATTATCTGATGTATTGAAATTCCCATTTTGTTGGCACATTCGCCCACTTATCCCGAGACCAATGAGAATAAAGCAGTTATAGTCTAGTTAACAAGTGCTTTTGTCAAAAATTTTTCGCATTCTCCGAAAATTATGATTGAGGTGTCATTAGATTCGGAATGGCATGTGGATATTTTTTGAGAACATGCTAAGGCCGCTCGCAAAAATTGCAATAGTTATAAACAATTAGGTGAAAAAAAAAGGGGGGTTTGCTTTTTCGCCAATCTTTCGAAAACTATTCGAGATAATTCAAATGATGCAAAAGATGCAAAAAGAGGAGAAAATTTCCTGAGAAAAAGTTTCATCTTCCGGAACTGTAGGACCAATATTTATAATTTTCCCAGAGGGTTTAAAATACGCCAGAAAACGGATACTCCGGCTTTCGCAAGCCACGCCCCCTTCGGACCTTCAATGAATAAATATTATTTAAACTCATTAAATATGGAAATTAAAAATTGAAAAAATTCAGGCTCAATGAACAATAATAATCCGTGGTCCAAAAGTTTCAATCGCGATTTTTCGATAAGTTATCCATTAGTCAACTAACAATTTTTTATAGCACGACAAGTGCGATAATTGTTAAACTATTATTCTGAGAATGTTTTCCTTTCGTGGAGCTATTTCTCAAAGGTCTCAGAATAGATTCCTGTTGAAAAAATTTGGAAATTGTTAATTTTTGTTTTGTTATTAACAATTTACTGAGGTGAAAAATTATAAAACTTCATTAAACATTGAAAAAAATAAATTTTTATAATATTATTATTGATCCGTTTTTTTATGATCGGAAGCTACTCAAAAATGATTTTTAATCATTTTTATCTCCTATTGTTTACAAAATTGTTATAAACAAATGCGTTGTCTATGAGATAATTTGAAAAAGAATTTCATAACATGATCTTTGAGAATAATCATGATTTTTCAACAAAAAACTGTTTCAAAAAAAAAAAATATTGCTTAAAAACGCATTTGTGAAATAACAATTTTTTTTTACTACTTGTTATGAAAATTAGGGAACATTTTTTTTGAAATTATCTCATAAACAAGACATTTGTTTATAACAATTTTTCAAATGCTAGGAGATAAAAATTATTAAAAATCATTTTTGAGTAGCTTCTGATCATAAGAAAACGGATCAATAACAATATTATGAAAAATTTTTTTTTCAATGTTTAATGAAGCTTTATAATTTTTCACCTCAGTAAATCGTTAATAACAAAACAAAAATTAACAATTTTTCAATTTTTCCAACGGACCTTTGAAAAATAGCTCCACGGAAGGAAAACATTCTCAGGTTGATAGTTTTACAATTATCGCACTTGCAATGTTAATGATCGTGCTACAAAAAATTGTTGATTAACTAATGGAAAACTTATTAAAAAATCGCGATAAAAAATTATTTGACCACGGATTATTGTTCATTGATCTATTCTGCACGCGCCTGAATTTTTTCAATATTTAATTTTCTTTGATTTGTTGGAAATATAAACAGGATGTTCATAAAATCAGATGTGGAATCATCTGCGACTGAAAGATAAACTTTAGTCACTATCTTCCATCGTCAAGATAACCTCTTGGGGGGTATTCATGTTGAAAAGGGAAACATTCTCAATTGAATATTGATAGAAATATTTTTCTGTGAATTGAAAATTCCACGATTAAAATGAAGTTATTTTTTGTGAATGTCTAACAGAAAACAACTACTTTCCCGGCTAAAGCCACGCTGGATATTAATTTATTTAAAAGGCCCTAACTAATTTTCATATTAAATAAGTTTAAATAATATTTATTCATTAAAGGTCGGAAGGGGGCGTGGCTTGCGCAAGTCAGGGTACCCGTTTTCGAGCGTATTTTCAACCCTCTGAGAAAATTATAAATATTGGTCCTACAGTTCCGGGAATTTGAACTTTTTCTCAGGAAATTTCCTCCTCTTTTTGCATTTTTTTTTCAAATTTGAATTATCTCGAATAGTTTTTGAGATATTCGCAAAAATCCCCCTATTTTTAATCAATTGTTTATGACTATTGCAATTTTTGCGAGCGGCCTTAGCATTTTCTCAAAAAATATCTACATGCCATCCCGAATCGAATGTCACCTCAATCATAATTTTCGGAGAAGGCAAAAAAATTTTGACCTCAAAAGCACTCGTTAACTAGACTATCAAGCCTACTCCGATTGATATACCAACCTCAAATTTCATAATGAAAGATTTGTAAGTGAGTAACCAAAAATTTGTGCTGCAACAAATAAAATCGGAAAGCACTTTGCTTTACCAGACGGTCAAATTTGCCCTGGAATAAACAACGAAATTAAGGTCAGAAAATGTGAAATTACGTTTCGTTCCACTGCTTATAAAATAAATCCCGCATAAAATAAAGCGCTTCAGTTATCTGCAGCAGTTGAAATTTCTGTCAACCGTCTAACATATCCAGCGTAAAAGCAGGTGCAACCGCTACAAGCTGTTAGACGCACCCAATTGTCTGCAGGAGCGCGTTAACTTTTCGAACTGATTGTTATATAACACACTGCTGTGTTTTGATTGACTTTATCGATTACTCATACTAACCTCGATCATTTGGGTGAATGATTGGTTGTTATCTCAGTGTATACCCGAAGACATTTTTAATAATATATATATCCTTTCCAAAAGGGGACCAGGTGTCTCTCTGCGTCTGGAATTCTGGGAATCTTAGTTTTTCCTTCCCTGGTGTGTTTTCGGCGTTCACTTATCACCAAAAGTCGCCCGTAACTTTGGTTAAGACTGCCCCAATTTCCCAGTATTTCTCAAGAAAACGAACTGATTCTATGGATGCCTGTTTTCGAGGAAATCAATAATGTGGATGAAATGAATGAGTGAAGAAAATAAATTAAGTGAAACTTTGTAAATCAAGACTGGATAAAATAAATAACACTAGAAAATAAATTGAGTGAACTTTGTGAACAAAAACTAAGTTAATTGAATAACACTCTGCAAGCAATAATTTATGATATCAAACCACACGAAACTCAGCTACTTTCGACAGTTGGAAAATTCTACCTACTTGTTTGTGTCTATATGTAAATTGTTTATGTGTGTATACATCTACGTGTTTATATGTATATACATGTCTATATATGTATGTTTTGTGTATATATATATGGGCGTGTGTGTACGTATATATATTTTTTATATTTTTCAACAATACAGACAACTCTTATTTCCAGATATTTTTCATAAATCTTGTAATCATCAGCAATACTTCTATATTCAAGCTTTGTCCACAAGATTTACTCTTACTGACATTAAAGTATATTTATTATTATTATTATTATTAGAACAAAGAATTCCATCGTTTCTGGCGAACGAAATTTGGTAATTATCTGAAAGAGCTCCCCCGCACGTAAGCACTTATCTCGATACGGAACTGAATGAATTTTTGGCTTTTCTCCAGCCCAACCGAAAAGAGGAAGGAACTACCGACTCGAATACAATTTCTGGTAAGTTAGTTTAACCCAGGCCACGATGAAATATCAACTGGCAATTTTTCTACGGGAATTTCCTAAGTGAAATTTATTTTCCTAAGTTCTTTGAGAACCCCCACTTGAGTAAAATTTCGAAAAATAAAAATCATTCCAACCCCTGTTTCACAACTTTTATCCGAACTTGAGTAATTACCTAACCAATGAGGTGAGATTTTGCACCTTTGACCAATTCCGATTCTAGTCATATGTGGAGCCATAACTGGATCGTCATCATCCGAGAGGTGGCGCCCCCGTTATTTGAGCGGTACTACTTCGAACTATAGAATTCTCTGTACTACTTCAGTGGTTTCCAACAATTATCTCTATCCTTTAGACTGCTGAAAGTGATCATTCTGTACAAAGTTTTCGGGTTTTCATTTGGAAGAAAATGATCAGAAAAACTTCCACCCTCGACTCGTTGCAGCCTAATGAGCCGTTATTCTAAATACAAATAATTTTTCATGTGGGGGCCAAGTAATTTCACCAACAAAAACAAACAAATTCTCCGGTTGCATAAAAATTTGTTACAATTTCCCGCTTTCGGCTAGTGAACCTATATTTCTTAGCAAAATTCCCATATCTCGAAGGTTCTATTCGGTGCGTGACGAAGACAATACGAACTGTTTTACAAGGGGTAACAATGTTTTTTCTCTCTGCAGATGTGTTACCCGCCAGGCCAATCGGGCCCGCTTGTAATTTTTATTTATCCTTCGAGATGGTTGACAAACAAACTGCTAGCAGATGTCAAGAATTCTACGAAAATGATTTTAAAAAAATTGTCGGTTAAAATACTGGATCTAGGATTTATGATGTTTTTCGACACTTACAATTAACAGGATGTTATTCCATATCTGGGTATGAGAATCTATTTTTAAAACCGGTGATCAGGGTGACTCCTTAGATTTTGTTACAGTTATAACAATATTTGTTTTGATAGTTGTGGTTTGTTGAGTGCTCAAACTATCCTGACTTCGTCTACTAGTTCTGACTTCATCTACCAGTTTAGTTATAACGAGGTTCGTTTGTTTTCATTTGTGCAACGAACGTTAATGCGGATTAACATTTCCTATTCCTAAGTCTCAGCGAACGTCACAATCAAGAGGAGTTACTAGCTCTCTATTATGCCCAAATCGATTCGAAACATTTTCTGCATACTACATTTGCAAAAGTTATTACGGCATATTATGCCCCCAATTATATAGGTTATTCAATAGCTTGCCTGAAGATATTAAAAATCACAAAAATCACTATTTATGATTTGAAATAATTTTTAATGGAAAAGTGTTTTTATTCACTATCAGAATTTTCAATGTTACTTTAACTAATTATAAGTCTACTGAATCTTCAGTTTTTAAGTTTTCCTATTTTAATGCGTTTTCTGGTATTTTACTTTCATGTTTAGTTATTGACAATTTCCATACAATGTCACTGTCAAAAAGAAATAAAGGTTTTATTATTATTATCATCACATTTTTCGAACAATCAGTCCCACATATTTAAATGTTTATTGCATTCGGCCATTGCCACCATTGTTTTCTCACGGCTCCAAGTAGGTGAGCTAATGTTGAGCGGTTAGTGATTCCAAAAATTTTTGTTGAATCCTTACCCACAGTAATTCGTTATAAGATAACATTATATACACGTCATTCACAGCAATGTGACAATGTAGATCACACCCTGTATGCTCCACTGGATCTCACATGATACCAGTAGTTAACAGTCAAATAACATATCTGATTGTCCTGTAAGGATATTTTGTGATCTCAGCAGGGCATTCGACTGTGTCAATCATGATATTTTGATAAACAGACTGGCCATATATGGTATTAAAGATAAAGCTCTTTTATGGCTTACCAGTTTTTTGAGAAACCGAAAGCAGTGTGTATGCCTCAGGAGCAAACAAAATAATGAAGTGAATGTTACAAAATCCCCCCTTATGGACATTGATAAAGGTGTTCCAGAAGGTTTTATTCTGGAGCCGGATTTATTTTTGTTGAATGTGAGTACTATTGAGGAACTATGTGACGACATCCACGTTACTATGTATGCAGATGATATATCTGTCCTTGTGGATAAATCCGATGAGATTCTAGAAAGAAAATGCAACATCCTTGCCATCTTGGTCGTCTGATAATTCTCTCTTTTTCAATATTGAGGAGACATAGTATCTCAGATTTCATAATAGACAACGAGTTTCCGTTTTTCATTCCCAATGCTACTTATTAAAAAATTTGCGAACATTCCTCACACATAATCAATTGCAGACGGTGTATTTTGCACAGACGGTGTATTCTGCACAAGTGGAGAGTCGACTTCGATCGATATGATATTTGTTTGTGACTGATGATGTATTTATAGCACTGAAGAAAGTAATGAGGTGTATTGCTAATGTGTCTACTACCACCAGTTGTAAAAATCTATTTATTAGCGATGAAACATTGACACTTCCTTCCTTGTATATATTCGAACTATTTCTTCACATATTCAGGAACAAAATAAAATTCATTAAGAACTCCGATGTCCATCAAATGAACAATCGAGGAAATGTTCATGTACCATTTAGCAAAAATATTGTTGAATTCAATTCTTCAGGTAAAAATGGCTTACCTGCTTTCAACAAGCTACCACCGGAGCTCGAAGAATGCTCTGCGAAATGCTTTTATGCAACAAAGGAATATTTCACTACTAACTGGAGAAATAAGTGACTTCACCGCTGAATGTTTCTGTTTTGTTGTGTGTCATACATATTTTGGTTGTTTGTGATTTTCCTATTATGTAATTTATTTATGTAAATATGTATTTATTTTATCGACTATTCCAATTCAGTTTCTTGTCATATGGAAAAAAAAATATTTAAAAAAAAGAGAGGTTTTTAATCAAAATCAAGGCAACTAAAGTTTTCTTCTAGTAGAAAACATTATATTTACAAGAAATATTTCCAATCGAACAATTCTTGAAACTCGGTGCAACTCTCACATGATTCCATTTTCCATGGCTGACATGAGTTTTTAAAAATTAAAACAAACGGTAACTTCCTTATTATAAGGAGTTACGAAGTGAGGTCGTAAATCAGATATCAGACGCTGCGCCGGGTAAATAAATGAAGAGGTTATAAAACGTAACGAGTTTTATCTTTCCATCCTGAAAACTCTCGCCAACTCAAATATACTTGCCAAACAACAAACACGAATGTTCCATCTTTCCTGAGTATATGATGATACAACGAGGAAGTTTGGCGGAAAGCTAAAAAAATATAAAGAATCATGAATTCGAACTGTAACTTAACGTATTATTTTTGCGAACCGAATTTTACTTTTATAAAATCTACGTCTCCGATTTCTTCTCACTATAATATATGTCTACGGCAACTCTCTCTAATGGATGTATAAGTTTACCCAGAATCAAATCTGTATCGGTGGAAGAGATAAATATTAATGATGGTTCTCAATCAAGATATTCGGAATGAAACGCTTGATTATGGTGATATTTTCCTTTTTCATTCTACTACTGTTGGTTGTGAAACATGAATTTCGACAATATTCATAAGTGTAGTATCCCAATGGAAATGATGACCTCTAAAACGGTCAGCCATAATATTACCAAAATTTCATCATCGAACAACTTCTGGAGCTGAATATACAGAAGAAAAATTATCGATAATATCCAACACGAAAAAAGTGTTATGAGAGCAGAATCAAGTCGTCAGAATCCCCAATAGACCAGGGTCGATAATTTTTGAAACCAAAAAAAAAATAGTAGGATGAAACCCATTGGAAAAGGAAGAGAATATAACAAAAATGAAAGGAAAAATAATTTACGGGCGATCTGAGGTCGGGAAGTGAGTTTTTGAGGGTGAAAAACGGTTTATCTCGATTTACGGCAAAACTACAAGTCCTATGGAGAAAAGTTGTAGGTAATAGAAATACAACTTTGGTATCCACACTTTTTTCACATAACCTCAGAATTTATGTGAAAAATTCAAATAACCAAGTTTTTGGTTTTTTATTTTTATCTTTTACAAAACAATTTTTCCTCAGGAAATGTGGTGAAAACTTACTTTTCCATGTCCCAAACACACTGTAATTTTTTTGATTTAAAATATTTATTTTTTCACCTTATTTTGACTTAATATCGAAAAAACACCCTAATTTTCAATCGAAAATTATCCCGTCAAAATATCAGCCTTTTTGGAAAAGTCGGTGGGCTTTTTGTTCGTTGAAATCTTTACTTCCTGATGGTGTGAGAAAAAAATACATTACTATGCTAAATGTTCTCAGAAAATGCAAAGAAATAACAGGTAGTAAGGCCCTCCTTGCACTTCCCCACTTCTCTATGAAATACCTTTTGATGGGCTAAAATTTTCCGTAGGTCACTCAGGTATATAAGTTATCTCAAAATAGCAATAAATAAGCATCTACGCATATAATTCAAAGAAGATTCTACAACTTTCTCAAAATATTGTAGATGTCTTATTAAATATTAACTTTATTAACTTATTTGGTTGTTAATTATAGTAGTATATTTCGATTTGCATTTTTGTTTGTTTATTAATCAATCAATATTTATTTCCATTTTTTCGACATAGTTTACATGTATTGGAATTGTCATTTAGTTAGTACAATTACATTAGTATATCCAAATAAAAAATCACACCCAAAAACAAGAAGAATGTATATATATATATATAAAAAAAATGACATGCATAGTATATAGAGAAACCAACAATAGAATAATAAAAAAATATTAAGAAAGAAACACTTTCGTCATACATAATTATCACAAAGTCTAATTTTGTATAAAATCACTTATACTATAAAAACATTCTTTCAATAAATAATTCTTCAACTCATGTTTGAATTAAGAAAATATGTTAATACCCTTCAGTTCTTCTGGAAGATTGTTGAATATTTTGAGTCCAATATGATCAGGAGCACATGAATTTTTTTTTTTCGAGCAAATTCACATGAAAATGGTGTTTGTTCCTTGTTTCATAACCATGAATATCAGAATTGCGTATAAAAGTTCCCTTATTTTTGAAAACATGGACACAGGTTTCGAAAATGAAGAGGCATGGAAGTGTCAAGATACAAAATGTTTTGAAAAATGTTCTATACGATTCTCTGTCAGAAATTCTTGCGATACATCTCAAATTCGTTTTTGTCCAATAAAGATATCTTTCGTACCTGGTGCATTGCCCCACAGTCGAATGCCATATCTGAGTCTCGATTCAACTTGAGCGTGGTATACATTCAACATATGTTTCACTTCTAGTACAGTTCGTGAATTGATGAATAGATATCTTAAAGAATTCAGTTTTGAACATAATTGTTGGCAATGGGATTTCCAGGAGAGGTTTTCATCCAGAGACACCCCCAAAAACCTAACCACACCATGTGTATTGCACATGGTGTTTCCTCCGATTTTAACTTCGAAGTCATCAATAGTTCTCCGACGGGAGTTAATTCTTAACATCTGTGTGTTTTTAATATTGAGAAATAAGTTTCTGCTATCGAGAAAAGATGATACTGTATTAAGTGTCTCAGTACACTTCGATATTAGGTGTTCATTATCTGTGGAGGACAAAACCAATGAAAAGTCATCTGCATACGCAGTATAATCTGCGGTACCAATGATAGCATCTAGGTGATTTACATACAAAATGAATAAAATTGGGCCCAAGATGGAGCCTTGGGGAACACCCATTTCGACTTCCCTATTACTCGAACGTATGGTTTTGATTTGGACTTCGTTTTCGAACTGAATCGTGACAATTTGTTTCCTATCTTTTAAAAAGGATGAAATCCAGTTTAATGGTATACTCCTTATGCCTAAACTCTCCAATATATCTAGCAGCTTCTGATGGTTCACACAATCAAAAGCTCTGCTCAAGTCGCAGAATATTGCTACAGGGCATTCATCCTTATCGATGAACTGGGCAATGCGTTTATGGAACGGATACATTGCCGTGGATGTAGACATTTTATGACGAAAACCGTGCTGACTGTTGCTTATGAGTTCGTGTTTTTCCAAGAATGATGAAAGTCTACCCAAGAAAGCATATTCAAAAACTTTTGCGAGACTATATGGTACAGTTACCGGGCGATAATTCTCTGATAGAGTACGATCATTCTTCTTGAATATAACATGGAGTCTTACGTTTTTCGAGTGATTAAAGTGTAAATTTTAATAAATAGTTCAAAATTGTACATAATGATTGAAAAAAAATTTCGGATTCGAGTTTTTTCCGTTTTATTGCATTTTCTGAGAACATTTACCATAGTAATGTATTTTTTTTCATACTATCAGAAAGTGGAGAATTTCAACGAACAAAAAGCCTACCAACTTTTTTAAAAAGCTGATAGTTTGACGGGAGAATTTTCGATTGAAAATTGGGGTACTTTTTCGATATTAAGTCGAAATAAGGTGAAAAAATGAATATTTTGAATAAAAAAATTACAGTGTGTTTGGGACATAAAAATTTAAGTTTTCTCCAAATTTCGTGAAAAATACAAATTTTTTGTAAAAGATAAAAATGAAAAACCAAAAACTTGGTTATTTGAATTTTTCACATAAATTTTGAGGTTATGTGTGAATACAGAAATTGTAGATCTTTTTATTACCTACAACTTTGCCATTCACCTTTTTTCATAGGACTTATTTTTGCATGAAATTGAGATAAACCGTTTTTTACCCTTAAAAACTCACCCCCTTCCACTTCTCGACCTCAGATCGCCCGTGAATTATTTTTCCTTTCATTTTTGTAAAATTTTCTTCCTTTTTCAATGGGTTTCATCCCACTATTATTTTTTTCACTGTTTACCATTCTCAAAAGCTTCAGCCCTTGTCTACAATATTTGTATATTATTGAAAATGTACGCATTCCAGTGGTTTCAGCGATAAAATCTGAAATAACCCAATGATAGATTGATAATTTGAAGAAACAACTCAAAAATGTACTTCAATTCAGAATTCAATATTGAAAGATTTTATGTTAATAACGTGTGTGTGTGTGTATGTATGTGTGTGAACTAATCCATTTCTTCTTCAAACTTTTTTCACACCTCATCTATTTAGGTGACATGAAATATTTATATAACTTTTTGTTTTCAGGTAAGGAACTTTTCCATCACTCCGATGTCTGACTGAAGGATAATAACGTAAGTGATGTATGGAAATACTTATCGTCAACAAAGTAAAACTTTTGAACTATAATAGCTCTTCAACATCTATCATACTAGATAAAGTTTTATAGTTGTTTTAAACTCCCGATATAACTTTCATTGCTGGAATCTTCGATCGAATAACATAGAGTTTATGTGCGCTCCATCCACAACCGCTTGTTTGTGAATGACAACTGAAACGAGAAGTTTCTCATAATAGAATATTATTCAACGAGCGAGAAATATGGGCATTACTCGCGAGAATGAAGTTTGTCGACGCGAGCCGAAGGCGAGCGTAGTAAATCATTCGAGCGAGTAATGGCTATTTCTCGCGAATACTACGAATACTATACTTTTTCTGTGACTTATATCAGGACTATTCGAAAATAAGATTCATTTGTGAAGGAAATCCTGAAAGAGTGTAATTCATTTAATTGCTTTATAGAAAGTTTTTATTGAATGAAAAAATCTATAATTATATTTCGAAAAATTTCATAACGTAAACAAAATCATTTTTTGTTACTGAAATTAATAGTAAAATTGGAACAGTTGGAAATCATAACTGAAGGTATCGAGGATTCTATATCCAAATTCACATTTCCATTTCCGGAGTGTTATGTGCAATAAATGTTTGTGAGATGTTGCTGGTAGACGGTTTCATTGAACCCAAGATTTTTCTGCAGTATTCATTTTATTTTTCATCGAATCATCTGTGTATCCTTCCGCCACAGATGTTGACTTCCACCCTCTATGCCTCTTCAAAGAAGTGATGTCTCCACCCGCATCCACCAGCAGGGTGGCAGATGTTCTACGAAAGGTGTGTCCAGTATATAGTTCTGGATTTGGAAGTTTAAAAAATGTTACGATTTGTTTTCCCATGGCTCCGAATTTATTTATTCCAATTCTTTGATTGGTGCATTTACCTTTCTGATAATTCAAAAAAATGAATATGTTAATATATTACTCGGTCGTAGCGCGATATATTTGATACAGTTATGGTGAACTTCCGAACAATTTTTGTTTTGGTGTTTGGTATGGTGACTAATATAGCCGATCCAAGATCTTCCAAGTCCCCTATTTTCATAGAGGGCATTTCATCCGCACGACAGGCTCCCATGATTCCCATGATCAGTGCAACCTAAAAAAAAGATACATAAAACATATTTCCAGTTTTCGTTATTTTATTCAATCCCAAATAGTTAAATAATTGTTAAAATCAGTGTTTCAAAAACGCACGTAATTTTGAATGTTGACGTCGTGGTTGATTAGAATGGTACTTCTTAACATTGAATATTGTGTCCAAAGCGAAAAATATGCTGGAAGTACTTTTTCCGAAAACGAATTCACATTATTTTTCTTTCGCCAATCCATGAAAATTGCATATATCGTCTCATATTTTTTTCTGGATTTATTTGGTAATAGATTTGAAGATGTTATTTTTGCTGCCCTACAGATTTCTGGTGGGGTACAGTTGTCACTTTCCGAATCCATCTTTTTCTTCTTGTTTTTCGTTAGAAAATATAATATTTTACAGAACGAACTGTCAATTCAATTATTATGACGTTTGAGAACAAGTTTGAAGTTGTTAAATTCTCAAGGCATACTTGCGAATGGAAACAATTCAAACACAACTGCACAGTAATGAATATGCTCATCGGTGATTGGCTTCAAAGTGTTGAGTAATGAATCTAGTTCAACTGTGATTGGTTCGAACCTGTTGAGTAATGGATCATTACCTACTTGGGGACGGAACTAGAGTTCATTAGTCATCAAGAAATAGTCATATAAATGACGCTTTTTTCAATAGTCATAGAAAAAGCAACTCACTTTATTGATAGAGGATACACTCAACACCCGTAAATAATGTTGTTCATAGTAATATCGAGGTTGCAATAGAATAGGCACCTTCAAATCTTTCAACTACTGAAAACTGAACAGTTTTCAGTTGGAATGTAGCATGGATATTTGTGTTTCTTGTATTCAAATCCGTCGTTTAATTTAGCTTGGAAAACTAATCCAACAGGAGCTACCAATTATTTATACTGTGTCAGCCATATTATTTGCAACATTTGGGAAAAAATATCATCAGAGTTACCTGAAATACTTCAAAAGGGATTTTTTCTACATATCGGAAAATCTGAAAATTGATTTTGACATATATGTCACGTGACCACCAATATAACGGCAATTTCGAGAAACAAATGGGCGAAAACTTGGATTACTTTTGAAGATATAATCCAATGAATAGAAACAAAATTTCACCAAAATCTAACAAAAATTACAAAATCGCCGAAATTCTGGATTTAGGCAATTAGATGTATGAAGTATCCATTGAGCAATTCTTCACCATGCCGCGGCCCTAAAAATAAAAGTTCAAAAACTTTTTTGAATTTGTTATTTTTAGCTGTAACTGCAAAAATGATGGAGATACATAAAAATGTTCGGAGCACAAGTTGTCGCTCAGGATTTTTTCCACAAAAATGGTATTTATCGAAAGGAATTTATACAGGGTGTTATGTAATGAGAGTTCGATATTTCACAGGACGATTCCTCAGTTATTTATGAGGTGAAAAGTTCATATAAGCATGGGTCCGCAAGGCCTTCATTTTTTATATACAAGGTGTTGAAAGTTTATTTTTATTTTGGTTTTCCGTGAATAATTTTCAAAATAATGTCGATATTTGGACAAAAATTGGTATTTGGGAATTTTTCAATACGATAAATTTAAATTTTATCTTAGTTTGGCCCCTAATTGTAGGGGGCTCCGCCTACAGGTCCTTGTCTCTTTTGGGGAGTCACAACTTTGTCGTGCATGTATGTATCACATTTTCTAGAAGAAAAATCGATTCCTCTATGTTTTTTTTGTGATGTCAAAAATAATATCTTGACGCATAGTTGAATAGTTTTATTTATTATGGTAAACTTTACCAATGCAGAGTATGCTGACATACATTTTACGTACGGACTTGCTAACGGAAATGCATTCGAGGCTAGCCGTTTGTTATCCGAACCGCACAACTCCTACTTCAAAAACGTTCTGAAGAATTCACGCTCGGTTAAGGGAAACAGGAAGTTTTGAGAAAGCTAGTCATCTGTCAGAAACCGAGGAAGCAGTTCTTAATCTGGTAGGAGGACACCCGGAAACAAGCTCCAGAAAAATAGCGCCGACGTTAAACATTTCTCATGTTGTGGTATGGAAAATTTTAATTGATAATTTGTTATATCCCTACAATATTCAAAGAGTTCAGGCACTACTTCCTCGTGACTTTCCGTTACGCATCAACTTCTGTCGTTGGTTTCTCCAATGCCTTATTCAAAATCCTTTATATGAAAATCAAATGCTATTTACCGACGAAGCAAATTTCTCACGCAACGCTATACGCAATTTTCACAACAATCATTTGTGGTCAGAGGAAAACCCCCATGCAATACAGGAATCACATTTCCAAGAACAGTTCTCTCTTAACGTGTGGGCATGAATCTTTGGAGTTTATTTTATAGGTCCATTCTTTATTTCCGGGAAGATTAGACGGAGAAGATGTGCCGCTTAGACTACGAAATGAAATGACGGAATGGTTTATGCATGACGGTAACCCGGCAAATTTTAGCATCCAAGCTCGAGAATTTTCAGTTCAAACTTTCGGCAACCGTTGGATAGGTCGGGGAGGGCCTCAACCATGGCCCCTAGGTCACCACTCGTTAATAGTTTGGATTTTTGTGGGGACATCTAAAATCCTCAATTCACCAGACACCTATCCAAAATGAGGAAGAATTGAGTAATCGAATAATTAACTCTTGTAGAACGATTCAAAATACTCCAGGAATTTTCGAAAGAGTGCGCAAATGCGTGCATACAGGCAGGAGGTGGACATTTCGAACATTTGTTGTGATTTTGATTTATATCTAGTGTTCCGTTGTTTATTGTTCTTTGAAAATCAGCGTTTGAAATGTTTCTATGTTGAATAAAAAAAGAGTTTTCAAAATTGTTTCACTTTTCGACAAACAGAAAATGTGATACATACATGCAAGTTGTGACTTCCCAAGAGAGACAAAGACCTGTAGGCGGCGCCCTCTACAATTAAGGGCCAAACTAAGATCAAATTTGAATTTCTCAGATTAAAAAATCCCCAAATAACAATTTTCGTCCAAGAATCGACATTATTTCGAAAATTATTTACGAAAAACCTAAATAAAAATGCTTATTAGAACTTTTCACCTTATAAATAACTGAGAAATTGTCCTGTAAAATATCGGTTACTCATTACATAACACCCTGTATATCCATTTCGAAGTTAAAGACATAATTGGTACTCCCCAACAATATACAAATTCGTAATTTTTATGTCTGTGATTATGTTTTTCCATGTGTTTCGCCTTGGTTAACTAGGAAATACTCTTTTCTTTGATATTTGATCGGAGCATGACGAAAAGTCTGGCTAAAATGGACCCAAAACGTTTTTATTCTATTGACTCAAAAATTTCAGTTATTTGAAGGATTTCCCCTCAGTATCGGATGGAATCGAAATGAAAAGTGCGTTTTTGAACGTAGAGAGTCAAATATCATGAGAATGAATGTTTCTCAGGTTTAACAGGGAGAATATTTGGCAAATGTGGCCAAAAATTTTGGAAAACAATTAGTTACTCACCAATATCTCGCAGCATGCGATTTTCATTTTCTGTGCAGTGGAACGAAGAGAGGAAGGGAAAAGTTGAAAAAAGAGATGGAGATCAGACAATTCAAATTACCTACAAAAGTACAAAATTCTTTATAACTTATCATGGGGTAAACAATTCTCAAAACGCCCCTTCTGGTTGCAGTTTTGGAACAATACTTGTTTTCATGATTTTAACATACCTAAAGAGAGAGAGACAAACGATCATTGACCAATGAACATGAGTCTCTAACGGTAAAAATTGAACCATGCTTGTGAACATATCATAATGTTGGGCAAGTTCAATTCGAATTCCCAATAAACAATAGAAACGAAAAAGTGAACAACAACTGTGTGAAATTCCTAAAGTAGCGGACATTCTTACAAGAAGTATCTTCTATCTGCAGATGTGTCTTTTTTGCCCGCTATAAAATGTAACATATTAGGAATATTTAATCAGATGTAGTAACACCGTAACATGACATACCGATTGTAACATAAATGTTGCATTCGTAACACATAGAATAACGCTAACTGCGAGAAGACGACCATGTGAAAAGAAAAAATAGGGCCATGTTTTTAGAACAGGACGCATGCGCGTGTTCCGGAGCAGTTCCGTAAATTTTGTTGAGACGTCTCGCCGCCGCGGTCGACCGCAACTGCTGGACGACACGGCTGCACGCTGCGGCCATATGTTTTCGTTGCAACGTCTCAAATTGTGGCAGTTAACGGCCGTGCTCAAAGTCGTGAACATAAATTCTCAAAATTTGGAAAAAAATAATTGGAATAGAAATATTTCAACTAATTAAATATGAAATCAGGGAAGGAAAAAAAAACGGGCTGGATAGTAGAATTAACAATAAACCGCCGGCAATTTTTTATTATCTCAAGTTGGAAGTAAACAAAAAACACGATAATTTTCAAACCGGAAGCCAGACTTATTTTTTTGAACTGTTCCTCGGTGGAAAAATTACAAAAAAAAATTACATTTTTTTTATTAACAATTGAAAATGCTGAAAATGTAAAAACATATATAAAATATTGATTTTTTTTTTTCAAATATACCGATTGATTAGTTTTTATAGTTAAAAACCATATAAAAATATTTTATGTTTTACTAAAATTGTTTAAAAAATTGTTATAAACAAATACATTGTTTATGAGATAGTTGAATTTTTTTTCTGGAAATCAATAAATATTGAAAATTATGATTTTTAAGGAAAAAATCGTTTCTTACAAAAAATTTATTGCTTAAAATCGCACTTGTTAGTCAACAATTTTTTTTTGTAAATAAATATTAATATTAAGGAACCATTTTTTTAAATTATTATTCCTATTCTTTCTTATTCTGAAAAAAATTTATTTTTCATTTGTTTATCAGATAAACAATTTGTTATAAACAAATAACTTTTCGCGCAATCCTTTTTTTTAAATACAACAAAAATAAACAAAAATTTGGAGCAAAAAAATTGTTTTCTATTTTTTATTTAATTTTAAAAATTCTCATGCTTTTTTTACAATTTTTTTTCTTGTTTCTTATTATTATAATTATTGTAACTCAAAAAGTATTGAAGAAATGACGAAAACACTTGTGAAGTGTTAATTTTTGTCCATAAAACAATGAACAAATTGAGCTCTTAGTTTAAGCTCTTACCCAATTATTTATTTACTTTTTCGTTATTATTCATAAAAATACCTCGAAAATAGAATTTTTCAAGGCTTTTAAATTTGAATGTCTTATAAACCATCAAAGGTACGATACAAATATTTGAGGTCTTTTTTGTTCTTTATCAAACAATGAACAATTTGAGTTTAATTAATTATTTACTTTTTTAAATAATAATAAAAGTACCTACTGAAAATGTTTGTTATTTTCAATAATCTGAATATAATTTTCAGAGTTTCTCCCCTCAGGTAATAAATACAACAATACAATCTATGTATGTATCAATTTTTCGAGTATTGTAGGGGTGTTTATGTCGAGTGAGCTAAATTTTTCCTAGTTTTACGAATACAATTATTTTTTGACAAAAAATCAGTTTTACATCTTTCATTTGGGATTCGCTGTATGAAGAGTTTGTGGGAAAAGATGCCTTTTCACTGAATATTATTTTTAAGATCCATTTTTGTAAAACATTAACTTTATTTAGAAAACAGTCATTAACTCCGCCCCAACCTAATATTCCATATGATAGTATAGACTCTATTAGGGAGAAATATAGTGTTTTTCAATGTTTTATGTTCAGGAAATCTTTGAGCTGTTTAGATTTCGATAAGCTTCCCCTGAGTTTTCTGACAATTTCTTTTGTCTGTGAGTCCCACCGCATATGGCGATCAACCGTTATACCGAGATATTCTGTTTTTTCCGATTCGCGGATTTGGAATATATTTTAATCCGACATTCAAAGGCCCTAAGTTGGGCAGACCATTTGTATATGACGTGAAGGGTAAATAGTTCGTTTTCTTGTCAATTTATTCATTTGTAACCAGTTTGATATATTTGAAAAATCGATTTCTATTTTTCTTTCAATTTCTGCCAAGTTGGTGCTGTATATAATATGATTGTATCGTCGGCAAAACTGATTATTTAGCCGGTGGTAATGAGAGAAAGCATACTGTTCATATATATAATAAATAAGAGTGGGCCAAGGACAGTTCCTCGGGGTACCCCAATATGTTCACATACAATGCAATATATTCACTTACAATTATTTTTCCAAAAAAATAATGAATGAAAAGGTTGATATGACATTTAAAAGCGTATCCGAAAAAGATTAAAGAACCTTTAATCTTTTTCGGATACGCTTTTCATTTTCATTCATTAAATGTTGCATCTACTCGATTAATTTAAGGCCATAGAAATACACGAAATTTAAATTTAAATGATATTAATGCATATTTTTGTTTTTATCGACACCTCTAACATTTTTGTATTATGTTTTAACTTTTATCAGTTAAATCCTCCGCTGGCTCGTACACTACCGCTACTCGACTCACACATCTCTGGTGAAAATCCAAATTGTACAAATTGTAGATATTAATCTCTACTTCCAAATGCCGTTTACAAAATTTGAATACGACGATTTTCCTTAAATCGGCGCATTTTGCAAGATAAGCCCTAATTTTTGTTTTAACACGTTAGAGGTTTTCCCGGATTTTCTCAGTAGAAAATACACCGATTTTGTAGGTTTTTCAATTCTGTACCAAAGTTTCATGGAGTGTGGAATAATTCCCCCAATACTTTTTAAAATATTTGTAAAAATACCAATAATTCTTTAAAAAAAAAACCACAAAGCGTTTTTGCTGGGGACGTCACCGAGGTTTTCATCTACGAACTATCTCTCAAAAGGTAGTATAGGATATTTACGTCTTCATTCAAGTGAGGTAAAAACCCTCTATTAGTTGGCCTAATTAGTTATCTTGACCGTGACAATCGTAACCGGAACGATATTCACTCTGTTGAAAAGGAAAACATTATGAATTGAATATTGAATAGAAAGATTTTTCTGTGAATTGAAAAATCCACGATGGAAATGAAGTTATTTTTTTGTGAATGTCTAACAGAAAACAACTACTTTGCCACGCTGGGCATTGAACTACATCTAACAGATATTCTGAAAGGACCCTAAAATTGAAAATTTGCATTTTCATCTAGATAGTTAGTTGATTTCGAATACATATTCCGGAAAACTGAGCTGATTTTATGGGTAGGTTTAATATAAATAATGAAATGTATGGTCTCTATATCAGAGGGAAGTGTTTCTTCGAAAATTAAACTCTGAATATAAGAAAGCTGCCATCTATAAATGAATATTAATGCTACAAAAAGTAGTGACTGATAACAGCATTCCTAAATTACAGTACATTTGTTGATTTAGAATTACATTTTGAATCCAAAATACCAATTTACTAATTCGCCCTTTTTCGAAAGAAAACCAACATTTTGTACTTCCAGGGGAAGCAAAAACCATCAAATAATGGAAAGCAATTGTCCTTGATAGTATTTTTTGTGAGTCTGTACCTACCGTAAAATTATACAGTGATTCACAACAATTTTTATTCTTTTACAAATTCACCTGAGTTTAAATGAGTACTTCATTTTTTTTGATATTTTATATTTTCAAAAATTAATTTACCCACCGAATAGTTTGAGTGTGTACTCAATAAAATGTCAAAATGTGAATAGATACCAAATTTTATCTCCATTGTTGGTAAAGAAAAATTCACGTAATTTTCTTCTATACCGTACCGCGTTGCAAATTGTTGCAATATTGCAACTTAAATACTGAGGTGATGGAATTCATCTTTTCAGATAAATGAAGGGTCATTTGTTTTCATTACCATCATTACTTGATCAAAGTAGGTGCGGAATGATGATCTATCCAAAATATTGATCAGAAATATACTCCTACTCTAAACTTCCCACAGAGCAGTGCAGTCAGGCTTCCGCAAAGGTTTTAGTTGTACCACAGAACTCTTTCACATTGTAGATGACATCCTCAGGGCAGCAGATCAAAGTTCATGTACTGCTTCAATTCTGGTTGATTTCACTCGAGCGTTCGATACTATCAACTTCAAGCTCCTCCTAAACATTCTTCATTATGTCGGATTCTCTCAGGAAGCCATTGAAATGATTCAAAGCTATCTTCATGACAGACAACAAAGAGTAAGAATAAATAATGATACTTCTGAATATTTGGCCCTGAAGTCGGGAGTACCGCAGGGATCCATTTTGGGTCCACTGCTGTTTTCTATATACACCTCAAATCTTTTAAGCTCTCTACAAAGCTGAAATGCCCATCTCTATGCGGATAACACCCGAATATATTATAGTTTTTCTGCACAACTGGTTGATGACTCTTGTGAGCTGATTAACAGAGATATAGCTGCCTTTGTGAAATCAGCGTCGGAACATTGTCTAATCATCAACTCTACCAAGTCCAAAGTTATACTATTTGGCTGGCTGAATGATAGAAAGAAGATTACCGATACTGTTCATTTCCAAATTGACGGTGAAAATTCAACGGTCTAAAAATCTGGGTGTGGTGATTGACGCTGATTTAAGGTTTCATGAACACGTCAATAAGCTTATGGCTCACTAAAAATAATTTATGGTAACAGGCACTTGCTACCAGCATACATCGAACATCGTTATGTGACAGCCTGGTATTATCAAAATTCAATTATGCAGATTCTGTATATGGGCCCAATTTAACAAGTCCCTTCAAAAAGAAGATACAGAAGGTACAAAATGCGTGCTTGAGACCAATATATGGCATAAGACTCTGCCAAAGAATCTCACAAAACTGAAGGAAGTCGGGTGGTCGGACATGGAACATAGGAGGATACACCATGCAGCTACTGTTTTTCATAAAATTATCTACGTAAAAACTCCCATCTATTTCTACAAAAAAATATCTTTCAGAGCAGACGTACACAATCTTAATTTGAGACACGAAAGTCTGCTCTCACCTCCCCGCTTCAGGAAATAAATTTTCAGACGTTCGTTTACATACCAAATCATCAAAATATACAACCCCATTCCTCTGGCAATCAAGAACTCCATGTTCAGGATGAAATTTTAAAGAATATCACTTATCAAATGTGAATACTCGTTTAACTTAGTAACGTAACCAGTAGATTTATGAAAAGTAGAGATAAATTATTAGTTAAAATAAAAGATAAGTATGGAAATTACTATATCCTCTCACATAGACATAGAATTTCTTGAGGTTAATTGAAAGAGCAACTTCGTAGTGGAATCCCTTCACTATTGAAGATGAACTTCCTAGTAGCTGTCAATATTAGCAATATTCTACACTTGTATTACAAAAATTTGGGAACAATAAAGACAATTATTATTATTTTATTGAGCATATATGATTTATAGAACGTTATTATTCCAATAAGTATAGTCACTCAATCAATCGAGTTGGTCATTTAATTTTTCAGGAACACTCTCAAACGATAAACTAGAGTTTTGTCTCAAGAGATTTTTGAATAATTCTCCTCATTACTCATTGTTTTCCAACAGAAGAAGCAGACTGATAAATGTTTGATGTTACTCATTTTTTTCCAACAGATGACACGAAATCTAAACGAAAAACTCGTTCAATAAATCAGTCTGACTGATTTTATCGACTCGAGTGGAAACTTTCCGCCGCTTATCAATCAAATGGGATATATTCATTCCTGTTTAATCTGAAAAGTTATGAGAACGTATTAAGAAAAGCTGTCCCATTGAAACATTTGCTGTCTCGTAGATAATTAATGATAACATTTTCAGATTGCTGCCTGAATAATGAATTAGTCTCATGATTCGGGCTGCTAAAAAGAATATATTAATTTCCGTCGTCTGTGCTAGAATAAAGGGAAGTGGAAGCGGATTTTCATCAAAGATATGACGGTTCTAGAATATGTCTGGAGATGAAATTCATTAACAGCATTTTTTCACTGGGTAAGAAAACGAAATGACTACAACACATAAGTACAGGTGGACAATAATGAAACTAACGTATCGAGTTATACATCAAGACTAACTCTATTTTTTTATCAAGAAGAGTACGGAAGTACAGAACACACAGAATTATCACATAAGAATGTCATGACATGGACCATACAATACAGACTATGGCACACCATAATTTTTGAATCTCTGTAACTAATATCTAACACCTTCACTTACAAAGCTCAAAAAAATATTCTTAATCTATCAAATACTACAAACACCTAACGATTTCATACAATTATTATGTTTTTCCTTTGGTCATTATATCTGCAGGCATCAACTTTGTTGACATATAATCTAAAAAATCTGTTTATTAACAACAACTTCTCTTATGAAATGATGCCTCACATCTATATGTTTCGACCTTTTATGACATGTTTGATTAGCTGACAAACTTGTAGCTTCCTGATTATCATTAAAATATTGATACACTGGTCATTTCCTGTTAGCTCATATAGTATTTTTTTTATGTATAGTTTTTTTAGTAGCCTTTGGAATGGCCATGTATTCGGCCTTAATGCTGGAGAGTGCAACCGGTTTTTGCTTGTTGCTTTCCCATGAAATATCGGAACCACAATATTCAATCGCATATTCCGTATGAGATTTCCTATGCATCAGATTGTTTCCCCAATCAGCATCTACAAAACCGACAAGTTCCGTGTTTTCTCTGAAAAACCTCAAACAGTAATCATCGGTACATTTTAAATACCTCAAAATACATTTCACATGTTTCCAATGCTCTTTAGAATAACATTTGTTAAACTGACTCAGGAAACTTATACAGGCCTTGTAAGTACAGCTAATTAAATTTTGATAAGGTACTTTATCAATCAAGCCCTGATCATAAGGATTCAAATTCAATTCATTTTCCGTAGGAGTTTTTTATTCATGACAATCAGTCGTATTGAATTTTCTTAGTAATTGATCAATATAGGCCTTTTGATTCAAAGATAAAATCCTGCTCTTTATTGTAATCAACTTTCATACCTGAACATTCCATGACCGTTCCTGAATCCTTCATTTTAAATCTAGAACTCAATTCACATTTCAAAGAGCTAGTTTTCTGATCACCATTAGAAAAAATTAGGAAACCATCAACATATAATGTTACAATTGTGTATTTTTCACTGTTTTTAGTTTTATGAAAACGCAAGGTTCATGTTTGGACCAACAGTAACCTAGTTGTATGTAACAAAACAGGGTTTATTTTATCATTCTTACATTTGGATGATTGCAAGAAACCATATAAAGCTTTGTTGAGTTTTAAAACTTTGTTTATATCAGTATCTGGACAGTTGGAGCCTTCTGGCAATTTCATGAACACTTTTTCTTTGAAAAAACCATTTGAAAAATGCTGTTTCTACATCAAGATGCCTTATATCCAAACTTAGTTTTCCAGACAAAGCAAACAACAATATGATAGTTGAATACCGTACCACAGGCAAAAAAGTTTCATTATAATATATGCCATACTTTTATGTGTAACTCTTGGCCACTGATCTTGGACGATATTTAACGTCACCAACACTATTTGATTTTTTCTTGAAAACCCAATTGCTAACAACAACTGTGGTGTTCTCTTCTGAGTCAACCAGCTACCAGGCATTGTATTCATCGAAAGACTTCAATACCTCCTAGATTGCTCTTCTCCAAAAAACAGATTCTGGTCCTGATAGAGCTTCCAAGACACTAGTTGGTTTACTCTCTAAGTCAGTGACGTCTCCACACATATATGACACTGAATCTTCATGAATTTTTGGTTTTGGTTGTCTTTGAGACCTCCTCACGGTAGATCAGGAATTACAT
Organism: Gonioctena quinquepunctata; assembly: GCA_018342105.1. Classification (NCBI taxonomy): domain Eukaryota; kingdom Metazoa; phylum Arthropoda; class Insecta; order Coleoptera; family Chrysomelidae; genus Gonioctena; species Gonioctena quinquepunctata. Next base: position 130,999 of record JAFIRS010002695.1, on the reverse strand, counting down.
CAGGTATATCTCCTGCAGCCATATCGACTTTTCAAAAGTCGAATCATCTGTTTTTGCTCCTTTAGAAGGTAATATTGTTTCTTCCTTCACTAAATCTGAACTTTTTGAATTTACAACTTTTTCTTCCATAATGATGGTTTTGTCATTTGAATTCTCCATCCCGACTACTAATAACCCTTTTTGTAACTGGGTTATCTAGTCTGTAACCTTTTATGTTTTCATACTAGCCAACGAGAATATGTTTCACCGCTTTGTTGTCCTATTTTTGTTGGTTCACTTCAGGAACATGCACCATAGTGGAGCTACCGAAAACTCTTAGGTGGCTAATGTCCGGTTTCTGCCCTGTCCAAAGTTCAAACGGAGTTTCTTCGATTCCTGAAGCTCCTGAACGGTTCTCGAGATAACATGCGGTATTGCAAGCTTCTGCCCAAAAATTTTTTTCAAGTTTTTGATTAAAAAAAAACAATTACAATTTTATATTAGTATAGAAGATGAATCTATAAGGTAGGTAAGTCAGAAGTGTGATTCTGTATTGTTCACCTATACAAAACAAATTGGTTATAATTCATTCCATTACTCGTTATTCATTGGTTTCCATACATGGTGACGCAGTGGCACAATTTTGAAGACAAGAATATGTGGAAACAATCTGCAGTCGTTCGATAATAATCTTAACTGAAGGTTAAAATACGTATCGCTATTCATGCAAATGAATGTTATTACGAACATCCCGTTATTCGTTGTTAGGCTTTTATTTACAATAAGATGTGTTTTTCAAACAATAATTTCGGAATTCGATATATGAATGTTCATTCCAGCAAACCAAATTAATTTTCAATAATTATAAAATAATAGTACATCAAACTAGAATGCCAGACTTTCCACAACTTCGCCCAACCCTTGACTAGCGGAATATTAGCCTAGCAAATAGTGATTTCCAAAAATTTGGTTGAATTTTGCAATTTTTTTATTTCCCGCCGTCAGGAAATTGAATTATACAACCGTCATTCGCAGAAGAACAATGAGTTGAAAAACACCCCGTATGGATTTTGTCCTGAAGGGTTGTGTTACTGACATCCATGATGAATGTATTTTGCTGTAACAACATCCATACACTTTCATAAAGTCGTCTTAAATCTACGAGGGCCCACTCCTAAGGAGGTTCTTAGAACTATTTACAAATGTAATCACGAAATAATTTTGCCATATTCTGATACTGCGAACGATCTTTCGCACAGAACAATGATAAATCCAACCATTCATCATTGCAAGACACTTTCCGTGGGCCTCGTCTTTCGCCAGACGCTATGAAGTTCATTCAAAATAAAACTAAAAATGTTTATAGTGCAGAGAATCTTCCATCACCAAACGATTTTGTTATCACGAATGATAATCAGAAAGCTTCCATTTCCTGGACAATATATCTGTCTACTCATGATTCCAAAATTGTAGATACATTTGCCGGTCAGCTAAAGTCTATATTGGGATGTACTTTTTGTAATTACTGCTCCGTTACTTTTTAACCTTTCTGGGTACTTTCAATCCCTATTCCAGACTTGCCAAACGAAATCGTGAATTTTACACAATGTATTGAACTGTTGACAGAAGAGGAGACTTTGACTGACGATGCGAGCCCATACTGTTCAACTTGTGGAATGAAAGGAAATTCAAAAAGATGATTCGTATACAAACATTTCAAAAAATTTTAGTTATAAATTTAAAACATGTTTCTTTGACTGATGGCAGTAAATTGGACAATGTGATTAATTTTCCCATACAAAATTTGAATTTGGACCAATATTCTGCTCAGGATGGAATGAATATTCTTTATATCTACGCCATATCTAATCATAGCGGCAGCATTTCCAATGGACACTATACGGCACATTGCAAACACCCTTATTCTAATTATTGGCACCTCTTCGATGACTGCCGTGTATTTTCCAAGATTGATTCTCTCAGCTCCAAGGGAGCATGTGTCCTTCTCTATGAGAAAGTTAATGATCTGAATTCTGATGGTGTTGTGGGTTTTTCCGGGTTTTCCTCCAACTGAAACGGCAAATGCGCCATCACTTCGAGTCCCGGGCTTCAATCAAGAGTTTCATCTTGATATTATTTTATATTCAAAACTTTGCTTTTGTATTTTTAAATTCTGAATAATATTGGTTTAATTATCAGACTTCTGAAACTGACCTATCATCTATTTATACGTCCATTATTTCTTTTTCTTCAACTTAATTGTAATATTTTTTTCCATAACCAATCAGTATGCTCTTTCAAAAATATATTATGAATGAAAAAACTGAGAAAATTTTCAAGTGCAAGAATTTTAGTAATGTGAGAAGTCATTGTTAGTCAGGGAAAAACCTGAAGAAGTCAGAGCAACCCGTTCCAAAAACACATTTAATAGTTTTGGAAAAAATGTAGGTTCCAGTTTTACTGTTGAGAATCTCTGGATTGGTGATACTGCATAAAAGTAGGCTTGTAACCTTCCCTATATCTGTAGAAGAAAATAATTTGGATGGTTTCAAAAGTTCACCAGAAAATCAAAGAAATATTTTGAATGTGATTTCATATACAGAGTGACCCATTTGAAAGCGGGCCACCTCTCTAAAACTGTTATTTATTATCCGATTCAGGAGTTTTTTTTTCAGTAGATAGAGCATCAATAGTTCTAGTTGAATGCCATAAATTCGAAATAAAAATAAAAATTTTACGGCCTACTTCGAATTTTTTTCAAGGTCAAAAATACAAAAAAACATACTAGCGATTTTTTTTTTAATAAAATTTGACGATGTCACTGGATTTGTGGTGCTTTCAAATGGGTGTGACCAAAATTTCACGATAATTTTTTTCAACAGAATTATTTTTTTTTAATCAAAATATTTCGAATAGTCGTCATGTAAATCACAATATTGTTAAAAATATCGTTTGAAATGCTCTTTCAGGTCGTTAGCAGTCGGGTTTGTAAACAGCAGTTATTCAAAATGGCGTCAAATTATGTTTCTTCCAAACGTAACTCCATAGTATAGGAGATAGTTATGTCCATCAGAACACTGCAGAACACACGTTTGGAAGAAACATAATTTGACGCCATTTTTAATAACAGCTGTTCACAAATCGACTGCTAACGACCTGAAAGAGCATTTTAAACGATATGTTTAACAAGATTGTGATTTATATGACGACTATTCGAAATATTTTTATAAAGTGATATAAATTTTACTTATGCCATATTTCTGTTAAAAAAAAAATTTCGTGAAATTTTGCTCACACTTATTTGAAAGCATCACAAATCCAGTGGCGTCGTCAAATTTTATTGAAAAAAAATCGCTAGTATGTTTTTTGGGTTTTTGACCTTGAAAAAAATTCGAAGTAGGCCATGAAATTTTAATTTTTATTTTGATTTTATGGCATTTAACTGGAACTATTGATGCTCTATCTACTGGAAAAAAAAACTTCTGAATCGGATAATAAATAACAGTTTTAGAGAGGTGGCCCGCTTTCAAATGTATGTATCTTTGAATTGAAGTTCAATACAAATTAACATCAAGCATCGTGTTATCATCGTTTGGCTCAATTTCCATGGGCATAATGGAGCAAATACTTTTCTCGGCGGGATCCACAATCTGGGAGTACGACATTTACGACAATGTCATGCACAATTACAGCTACCGAATGGATATCTGCAGATGAGTTTCGTCCTTAAAAGTGTAACTCACCGGAGTTATATTCATCTGAATTGCAAATGTGGCTCGGTGAATGTGGGGATGTTCATATCTTACGTAACATTATCATCGCATAAAGTTTTATCTCGGTTGTAGGAGTTTTCTGTTGGACTTTCGCGCATTACTTCGGTTCTGTGGACTGGTTTCGTTGGTTTCTTGTAGCAGATCTGTGTTGGGGTGGAAGAAAGTTTCTTCCTGTTTCATCTGGAATGTTGGCAATTCATTTCGAAAGGAACTGTCGATAAACTCGATGGAGTGTATCTCTTTACTGATTGAGATGTAACGAGTAATAGGTCTTTTAACCGTTCTCCGTTTTATAAAAATAACAAGAACTCTCTTAATTTTTCCACCAAAAAATATCTGTCGCCAAATGGACGAACTGGAAATTAGTTCGTACGCCCGATTAGTTAACGCAATGAAATTTTCCATGCTTACTTATATTAACTCTACTCCTCTGGTAAAGTTATTATATGTTTCTACATATAATACTTACATCTTATGAGGGCAGCTGCTGGCACCAGGGTATATGAAGAAAAATTAGATTTTTCGACACCAATTTTGATAGAGTGTTTCTCTACAAGACAAATGAAAGGCACTGTTCTCTATTTCTTTTAGTCACCATTAGTCTTCTAGAACGCAAATTCGGCCTTCGGCTCAATATGCGAGGTCTTTTTTGAGTAACTTTTCTTTTCAATAAATGAAATATTACTTTTTCTATTACTGTCTTGAATGACTTTTTCTCCAAATGAAATTTCTCTTTTGAGATATATTCATCAAAAACCAATTAAATGTACTTCACTTCTCAATTTAAATGATTTGATTGAACTCAATTTCACTTTTTCTCAACAATACGTCTATTAACGAAAAAAACATATCAAAAAATCTATTACAGCTCGACATTTGGCGAATAAATAATTTCGACCAGAAAATTAAATGTAAAAAATAAAATCACTCATATGTTGAGAATGAAAGACAACTAAAAACTTTGAAATACTAATAACCAAAAATTAAATAAAGAATGCATTTTCTATATCTATGATTGCATCCATATTAATTATATTTGAGGGATTGCAGGGTGTTGGACAAAAAAAAAACTATTCTACGTCTTCGTGAAACGTTAGCGAAGACGTAGAATAGTTTTTTTGCCCAGCACCCTGCAATCCCTCAAATATGAAAGAGCTCATATTATCATTTCATCTCACATCTTTTTATTGTTGAAATATCGAATCTGTTCTCCCCGTAGAACTCATAGTTTATTATCACCAGTGTAACTGACATCCGCTTTTCTACTAATTCTTATAGATGAGGCTGTCCGAAACTAGTCTCAACTTCAATAAACAAATATCCTATGCATATTGTTATGAATACCCTGAACTGTGCATGAGGTTCACCCCGTAATCTAGTTATCAAAAGCTATGCACCGAGTTAGTTTTTCAAATTACAAGCCGGCGACTTACCATGCGAATAGGGCGTTTCTCCCATTTCACTCCCAATTCCAAATGATCTTCCCATTTCGTACGTACAAATTTTCCTGTCGACATTCGGAACAAATTTTTAAACTCGATTGAATGACATGTTTCCAAGCATAAATATTGTTATGTTACGAAAAACCAGTAATATATATTAAAAGGAAAAAACCCACAAAAAGAATAATAACTTAATAGATATTAGTTTCAAGAGATTGTTTTTACATATTTTGAAATTATTTTTCCTTTATTAAGCCTCTGTATAATATGAATAGATAAAAATATCCAAATACTATATAACAATCAATTTCATACACTGTCATAATGATTACAACCCATAATTATTCAAAAGACAACAAGAAAGGTCTAGATTTACAAAATCATCCTGAATAAAATGTGATAAACAAAATGATAAGCTTGAAACATACAGTATATGAAATTGTATGTATCTAAAATTAGCCAATGGGAGAACAACAAACTTCTTGATGACAATAGCCAATCAGGGAACAGTATGGTCAAATGTAAGATTTGAAATTGTGAGAAAATAAGAACGGAAAAGTTATGATTGAATATTGTGAATAGTCTGTAAGAAAGGAAGAATAGATTCATTTATAAGTTTTGACAAATAACCCAAACAGTGAAAATGTGAGAACATAGTGCGCGAATTAAAAAATTCAAATCAAAAGGAATGAGGAAGATATGGTATCTAAGTAACGGAAAACAAAGCCACAGGGAGATCAAAAATAAATTGAAAATGAATGCCACGTTTTGTTGGGAGAGTCAAAAAAAATTCATAAATTTCAACAATATAAACAGAAAACCAACATTACCTTATTTGTACACCATATACAAGTATTCGAAAGCTGATATTTGGATTGGTGTTTTGCTCTGGGCTATACAGGGTGTTGGGAAAACCACACACCTGACCACCAATTTTTTGCCCTGACTACGGGGTGTTGTGATTTAACCCACCACACCTGTAATACCAGACATTATTCGTTAGGTTGGAAAAACGGTATTAAGAGCAATCGACTGTCTGAAGAAGGTCGATACTGAAACTAGGTCTGGAGCGGCTCAGATCTGAGTTCATTTCTCTTAAATACCGGAACATGGGCTGTTTATTCAGGAAATACTACCGTTCAGAAAGATTCGAACCAAACAATGATTTAATAAAATAATAATGCACTCATAAAAGTTAAGAATGTATATATATATATATTTAATAAAACTTCACACAATTCTCTCAATCGTCTATGGACGAATGATAGGCAACCATATTCATACAATGAAAACTAATTTAGCGTATTGGCGGATAATTCTGCAATGATCTTCACAATAGAAATAATTTTACTAAAAGAAATCTTGCAATCAAGTGCTGCAAACGACTAACAATAATTCTCTTTTTGAAAACTTGGTGATCTTGAAAACTATGGACATACTTTATAGACACATACACATTTTAATGGGTTGGGTTTTGCCATAAACATAAATACAGAAATACAAACATGAGACTCACCCTGTTTAACACTTATTCACTGGAGTAGTTTTAAACGGCAATTAGATTAGAATTTATTATTATCAGTTCGTTTTCTCCCGAGTCAATCGGTTATTCTAATTAATTCGTCCGGTATATTCGTATACAGATAAGGTTTTTCTAAGTGATAGTGAACCATCGAAATTGCGGAATCCCGTTATGATCTCTGTTTTGTAAGCTTTGACAATTTGTGGAAACTATACTGTTCACTCGTGTTTTTACTAGGAGCTTCAATACTTGATTTGAATCGGCCGAGTTTCTATGTTTGCTGAAGTTAACTATACTGATTGGGAAACTTTCCTTATTATTGTAAGATACTGTAATTCGACTGACTTTTATACCGCACTTTTGAGAATGACATGATTACTCCACGGACTACTGTTCTGAACTAACTTAACTCTTTATGCTCCCGTTGTCTTTTATAATATTCTTCGATCGGAAGCTGGGGCGGGACTTAGTGTGTTTTATGAGTTTTTTTTAATGAGGGGACATTGTAAAAATGATAAGGATTATGTTTGTCTAACCCGTTCTCGCTTATCTTATGTTATAATTGGATAATATTTTACTGCCTGACAGGTAGTGGTCGGTTAATCTGGGAAATAATGACCAACAAGTGTGTTTATGAATTTCTCGGTAGCGATACTCTGTGATTTATGAGTTACGGCCCTTAATGATGTGGGCTGGTGTGACTGTCGTTTATCGGGATTTTTTAATGGCTTTGTTTGTGTTATTGACTTTGGACGGGTGTTAGAATTATGGATTCGTTTTCGGTAGTGAAATAAAACTGATTGTCTTATCTCGCTGTGACTGTAACGGGTAGCAATCAATAAACTTTGTTTTTCTCTCCTAGATGAGTCATTTAAACATTCGGTATACAATGGTTACGTCTTGGTAATTATCTTTAAATGCATTTCTGTAATTACAGGGCATAACATTTCGTCCCAACCCTCAAACAAAAAACTTTGACAAACTCAAATTTTTTTTCGAATATCAACTCTTTCACCTACAATAAGCAAAAATGTTTTAACTTTCTGAAGTGTAATCCTATTCTAGCGACAAATTTTATAAGTCTTGCTCTGACAATTACAATAGATTACTGTTTTACATCTTCTAGAGGATAATTATAATCTATCCCCAAATTTATTAATCTCACTGCTCAGTACTTAATTCTAATTTTCTTAAGAATAACATGCAAATAATCATGCAAACACACAATAAAGTCTTTTTTCTTCCATGGGGTAATTTCCATACTGTAAGGGTATGTACTCGCCTTCTTCAACGAGGGGATTTTCTCACTTCTATTCCGGTGGGCATCAATTTAACTTTATCCGTTGGATCCTCTGGGAAGTTTTTCCTGCTACGCCGCTGGGTAAGGGTACGTAGCAGTGATACGGGACGATTTGTTCCTTCTTTATCTTCTCTAGACATCTGGCTTTTGGGGATTTTAGGGCCTTCCATACAATTTTCGAGCCAGTGATCCGTGATAATTAGTAGGTATCGGGGCTAGACAGATAACACAGCCTGTGTTTTCTGGTTCAGTGACAAATTGCATTCCTTTGCATAATGTCGTACATGGTATTCGGGTTTCGGTGGCCAAACGGTGGTAATTCATTCGTTTAAAAATCTTCGTTCCTGGGAATCCTATTTTGTGCGGTACCATTAACACAGGTGATTTGTTTTGTGAATGGTGGTTACTATATTCTGTGCGGAGTGCTTGAACTCAAACCACACTGTGAATTCGCAATGCTCTAGGATCTGCTGGTCTCATCATTTCGCTTCGCCATGCTGGATTGTCCACTGCCATCGTTTCAGAGATATTTTCTTGGGTTTCAACAATAATAGTCCACGATATTCCTATCAAAACCTTCCATATATGCGCGGTTAGTAAATTTTATCAATATTTTTACTTAGGTACTGTACAATTGTAAACGTCGCGATGTTCTAGTGTGAATATTCTACAAATCCGTAAACACATTTTCCGAAAATCGTGATTATATTATTTATCTGTATTATGTAACTCGGCGATTCGATATTCTATAACTGTTTCTATTTGCATTAATTTTCATAACATATCGCGTTTGTGGTTTTTATAGCCTGTAATCCGTACAGTGTTTCATTCTAGTTCTGTCGACCATTCTTCGTTTTTTCTATGACCTGTAATGAACTATATCCGTCTCAAAATAGCTTTGCTTGAATATTCCGGGGAATTTACTGTCATTATTTTACATCAAAACACTTGATAAACTGTCCTGTTCGGTTTCCCGTTTTGCGTTGTTCCCTTATATATTTTTTCAGTTTGTTCCCGTACTATGATACAATCAATTCAGTTCCGTTTTTTCATTAAAGTATCGTGGCATTTCGTATTATTTTACAAGTCCATTGTAACTATAAATATGCTTTGGCAAATTTACCTTCAGGGATTTCTTTTTCAATTTTTCTGCGTCTTTTGCAGTCTGCTAAAACTATAATAATTACCATACTATATATACGTTCCTACATTCTGGTGCATACTGAAAATTTTCTTATTTACTGATATCTAAATGATTGAACCAAATTTTTCATGGGTGTCATTTGAACAGTGCCGCGTGTCATGGGTTGTGTAAGGGGGAATTTATTTTCAGAAATGTTTTCTTCATTTTCTTTGGGACATTTCACTTGGCTGACATTTTTCTATATTTTCGGCATTAACTATTGGTAATTCATCTGGCATATTTTCTTGAGTTTGAACTAAAACTTGATTTAATTTTACCTCATTTTCTTGTGTCGCTTGTCTGCTGCTTTCATTCCTATACTTGTTGAATCGATCAGCGTTTATTATTTGACTCTCTGTTTCTCCCACGGGTTGAATTTTAAAATGAACGTGCGATGTCTTTTTTAAATTAGATTTTCCTTTCTGTCTGGCTAAAGTTCTAATCTTTTTCACTTCGGGGTTTATTTCTTTCTTTACTTTCGTATCGATATTGAATTCTTCTCCTATGCTTCGTTTTCTCGGCGTTAAAAATCCATTTTCTGCAATACTTCGTAATTTCGTATCTTCGGAGTTCACTATACTTTTTGCTTGACCTTTACATACCTTCAAAGATCTGGGCGGTAGAATTTTGTCCTTAGGCAAGACATTTTCATCCTTGTGATTTACGACTGTAGAAAAAATCTTATCTTTGGCGACTGTTATTCCTAGGTGCTTGGCAGATTCCAACTTCCTGGTGGATAGAGCATCTCCCGTGGGTGATTCGTATCTATCTCTCAAACTATCTTCCAATGATTTACTATTTTCTACATTTATCACCTTCCTTCGATTCCTTGATGCATTAACCGTTGCAATTTCCGTTCTCCCTGAATATGTCTGGCTACTTCCTGGAATATTTTCACTTTCAAAAGCTTTCATACCAACTTTTTCCATTTTCTGACTATAATTTTCTTCATCCTCGCTGTAGTGCTGTATGGGCAATGTTCCGTTACATCTCTCCGTTTCTTTAGGCAGGAAATGCTCGTACCTATACGTAGGCATTTCCACTTGTCGACTGTCACTTGTGACTATCGGTCCTAATGTACAGGGTGCTTCGGTTGTTCCATTTTCCATATGTGGCACTTTTCTAAATTCATCTCTTCTCTCTTGTTGCTCGTTCAAACGCATGTTTCGCTTTTCTCTTGTTCCAGACGATTTTCCATGTTCTTCAATTTTAACTATTTCTTTTCAGACTAGCGTCTCCTTTAAATCACCAGTCGCTGACATCTTTGAAACTGTTTTTCTAAACCTGGTGTCACAATTAAATCACCGGTCCCCGATATCTCTATTTGATTCGAAGTTGTACATCTCGTTTCATGGCATGAAACTCTGTTTAAGAATACTTCGCGGATTGATTTGGGCGGGCCCTCCCTCTTCAATTCTAGTTTTTCTACAGAATTCATCCAATCATTCATCCTGATCGTGACATCTCTCAATCGTTTTTCTACTTCTTCAAATCTATTTTGCAACTTCCTCTGTTCGTCATCCCGATTCGTTTGGCATATGTGTTGGATTTTTTTCTTCAACTCGATACTTTCCCCTAATAAATACATTTGATTTTTGCTCCAATCAATTTGCACGTTATATTTTCGTAAAAAATCTAATCCCAGTGTTATTTTAGTACTACGATGATCATTTTCAACTATTAAGAATTCATGTTCAATAATTTTTCCTTCCTTTACTTTGATTGGCAATATAACCGAGCCAATATACTGAGTGAAATTTCCTTGTCTTTTTCTGAGGTGATACGGCAAATCATAATTTAATTTCATACCTCTAACAATATTAATATGAGCCACTGATACTTGAGATCTCATATCTACGGATATATGTCTCAAAATTCCTGCTATTTCTAAATTAATAACATTTTTCTGTTCATCGTCGATTAGTATATTTTCCTCTTGCCTCGCACTATTTAAATAGTTTTTTCCGCAGCTTTCATCTGAGGCTTGTTGAAGGCTGCCATTCCATTTAAATTCCGGGTATATTTTGCCTTTTTTTCATACTTTTCCCATTTTCTGTCATTTCCATAGCTATTTCCTGTTTGCTTTCTATAATTTATTCTCCTAAAATTTTGATAACCATTTCCTGTATGTCCTCGTTCATTCCTGCTCCCCTGAGATCGAAATCTATTCTCTTCCGAATTGTTAGAAAATTCTTTTCTATGTTTATTCATTTTTCCATATTTTTTAAATCGTTTTCCTTTAGCGTAGTTGGCAAACCATTTTCCTGACTCATTGAATCTCTTATTTTGAAAAATATTCCTATTTGGACAACGATATGACATATGTCCGACTTCTTGACATGTTAGGCATAAGCAATTTTCCATATAACAATCTCCTGCTGTGTGACCTTTTCTGTTACAATGTGTGCACAATATTATATTCGCATTGAAAGTTCTGAAATTCATATTCGGTGTATTCGTAATTTGCTCAATTGATTCTTCTTTTTCTGCTAATGTGATGGCTTCTTCTAAACTGACAGGACTTTCAGATAAAACTTTTTTTCTAACAGGATCTAACAATCCAATAGCAAATTGAACCAAAATATCCTGCTCGTATTTTTGCTCTAATACATTGTCAATTCTATTATTTCCTGTGAGGTGCCTTATCTTTGATGCACATATTTTTAATCTTATGAAAAAATTCTAACTGATTCATTCGTTTTCTGATAACAATTCAAAAATTCTTTTTGTGCTTCTCCAGGTAATTTCAATTTGCTAAACTGCTTCAATAATTCCTTTTTAATTAATTGCCAGTTGTCGGTATTTTGTAAACTATATTCTGCTTCAATAAATAATCTAGCGATGCCTTTCAGTTTTAATCTAACTATAGAACTTATTTGACTGTCTGTCCATTTTGCTACAGCTGCCAAATCTTCAATTTCACGAATAAAATCTTTGATTTCTGTTGTACCATTATAAAAAGGAATATTATCCAAGGTGATACTAATTTGCGGTTCATACCTAACCCACGGCACTGTTGTCTGAGTTTCCATGATTTAATTATTTTGATAAAAATCTCCATTGATTGAAAATAAAACTTCAATTGCCTTTTCGAATACTTCCTGAGTTTTTGATCGGTATAAACGCTATATCTATTTATTTTCCCAATATCGTGTTTGCAAAATAACAACGATATTATACTAAACTATTTTCACAATTTTTCTACTCATTTACTTCTGTTCAAATTAGTCTTTTTTTTTCCACTGACACTTATTTGTAAAAATAAAAAATAAAATATTTATTAAAAAAATTTCAAATTAAATTTTTGTTTGACACTTTTTTTTTCTTTGGAAAATATCATATATGCGTTAATGTACTTCCTCAATTATTACTCGCACACCTGACATCAATTGTTTTGCTCTGGGCTATACAGGGTGTTGGGAAAACCACACACCTGACCACCAATTGTTTTGCCCTGACTACGGGGTGTTGTGATTTAACCCACCACACCTGTAATACCAGACATTATTCGTTAGGTTGGAAAAACGGTATTAAGAGCAATCGACTGTCTGAAGAAGGTCGATACTGAAACTAGGTCTGGAGCGGCTCAGATCTGAGTTCATTTCTCTTAAATACCGGAACATGGGCTGTTTATTCAGGAAATACTACCGTTCAGAAAGATTCGAACCAAACAATGATTTAATAAAATAATAATGCACTCATAAAAGTTAAGAATGTATATATATATATATATATATTTAATAAAACTTCACAATTCTCTCAATCGTCTATGGACGAATGATAGGCAACCATATTCATACAATGAAAACTAATTTAGCGTATTGGCGGATAATTCTGCAATGATCTTCACAATAGAAATAATTTTACTAAAAGAAATCTTGCAATCAAGTGCTGCAAACGACTAACAATAATTCTCTTTTTGAAAACTTGGTGATCTTGAAAACTATGGACATACTTTATAGACACATACACATTTTAATGGGTTGGGTTTTGCCATAAACATAAATACAGAAATACAAACATGAGACTCACCCTGTTTAACACTTATTCACTGGAGTAGTTTTAAACGGCAATTAGATTAGAATTTATTATTATCAGTTCGTTTTCTCCCGAGTCAATCGGTTATTCTAATTAATTCGTCCGGTATATTCGTATACAGATAAGGTTTTTCTAAGTGATAGTGAACCATCGAAATTGCGGAATCCCGTTATGATCTCTGTTTTGTAAGCTTTGACAATTTGTGGAAACTATACTGTTCACTCGTGTTTTTACTAGGAGCTTCAATACTTGATTTGAATCGGCCGAGTTTCTATGTTTGCTGAAGTTAACTATACTGATTGGGAAACTTTCCTTATTATTGTAAGATACTGTAATTCGACTGACTTTTATACCGCACTTTTGAGAATGACATGATTACTCCACGGACTACTGTTCTGAACTAACTTAACTCTTTATGCTCCCGTTGTCTTTTATAATATTCTTCGATCGGAAGCTGGGGCGGGACTTAGTGTGTTTTATGAGTTTTTTTTAATGAGGGGACATTGTAAAAATGATAAGGATTCTGTTTGTCTAACCCGTTCTCGCTTATCTTATGTTATAATTGGATAATATTTTACTGCCTGACAGGTAGTGGTCGGTTAATCTGGGAAATAATGACCAACAAGTGTGTTTATGAATTTCTCGGTAGCGATACTCTGTGATTTATGAGTTAGATACGGCCCTTAATGATGTGGGCTGGTGTGACTGTCGTTTATCGGGATTTTTTAATGGCTTTGTTTGTGTTATTGACTTTGGACGGGTGTTAGAATTATGGATTCGTTTTCGGTAGTGAAATAAAACTGATTGTCTTATCTCGCTGTGACTGTAACGGGTAGCAATCAATAAACTTTGTTTTTCTCTCCTAGATGAGTCATTTAAGCATTCGGTATACAATGGTTACGTCTTGGTAATTATCTTTAAATGCATTTCTGTAATTACAGGGCATAACATTGGTGTGGTTCCTTCTATTTGGTATTGAAGTTCCTGAGAGCATTGGAGTGAAAGAGAATTCAAATCCAGGTGTATCTTGAACAGCGACAGGTATAAACTTTCCTAGTGCATATCACGAACTGAACAATTTCACTAATAACTCATATCCCATCAGAAGAACTTTTATTTCATTTGATTTTGAACTATTAGAAATTTTCACTGTCCAGGTAAAAGTGAGGTTGTGACCCGTTTCTCATGATTATCCATGAATATTTGTAGATTCATCTTAGAATAAGTTATCTATCGGTAGGCCAGGTAAAATTAAGTTTTCCTGAATAAAGGAAATAATTGCTTTTTGATACTATCTCGTTTCTTTTCCACAATTATCAGCAATCGTATTTATAAACATTGAAAAGATTGAGATTTGACATCAAGCAGTGGTTAGTGGCTCAATTGCCTGAACCGGCTATCTGAGACGTGAGGAGTACCAACTGAGTTTAGTCGTGGTAAGATAAATTATAACAATTGGCAGCAACGTGACGAGAGAACTGTGACGTTAGCTAGCAATTATTATTACATCACAAAGTATATTATACAGGGCGAAAATACTTATCTATATCATAACAATTTGGCTCACAATGGAGAGTGGAAATTATTAGCAATCTTCATTTTATAACAACAATTTATATTTGCAAATTATCATTATATTACAATATATTCGATGATTCTGAGGCTTAGCGGATCCACCATGCTCACGCGTTCCTGACGCCATGCGTTAAATAGAAAAAACTTGGAACGCGTTCTGGTCCTTCACGATCTACCAATATTCAGTTGCCCATCAAGCTAAACCGACGCTATAATCTATATCTTGATTGGTCAAAAATTCCCCTCATGTGAGGAATACAAGTCGAAGTTCATTCTGGCTTCCCGGCGTTCCACGTAGTCATCAAAATTCACCCCACGCCCACACACGAAGTCTTCAACGGTTCCATGTTAATGTCCTCAGACGATTCAATTCTAGATAACATGAATACATTGTAGCAATCTGTAGATGGCAATGACTTCGAAATGAATAAAATTATTCGTTCGTGCAGAAATATATACTCTTGTCGTAATATGAACTTTTTTTATCTTTTTATTTTCACTCAGGAAATTGATATTTATGAAACACGAGAAATAATCAATCAGCTTACCCTGGGACCACTCCAAAAAAATCAATAAGGCCTACAGGGTATTACAGAGAGATAATATAAGTAATCGTCAAAATCAGTGTTAGTTCAGAAAATATTCAACTTGGCATTATCGTAAGACCGAAATTCGTTCGTAGTAAAATAATATTGTGTTATATTTTATTTTCGCTTCAAATGGCCAATAGTACAACACAAGTAGTAGATGTCATCTCACATCGCCAGCAAGTTACCACAGAATTGACTATATGTGCTGTGAAATGGGTCATAGTCATGTTTTCTTGCCTTACTACAACCCTTTATTTTTTCCCTCTTTTCTATTCGAAATTGTGAATGAAATGATGCTAACGTCCTCTCGAGTGAAATACTGCGAAAGCAAAATACTTATTTTGGATTTCCGGGCGTGGTGTACTCAAAGGGGAAAGAACCGATTTGAGGATAAACTTTCAAAACATCCGTGGTCTAAGTACGAATATAAACGCTATCACACCACTGTCTGGGGACATTCAAGCCAGATATCTTGACTATGACAGAAACTCAGGTACTTTCCCGAGAAATGGTGAATTGAGGTTGATACATTTATCCTGTCTATAAATGGTTAAAATCGCTAGTGAAAGAACGTTGTACATTCAGATCTCAACTCTTTTCTCGGCAACTTGGCCCCCTTTTGACAATTATGATTTTGGTGAGATGTCATTGATTTTCAAAAAGTTCCATTGTTTTATTCATCTGAATACATGACCTCCACTTCGCACGTTCATCACAACCCTCATAAGACTGAAGTTTGAACATGCATGCTACCCACAACATCTTTTTCGGTTAAATATTATTTCCACTAAAAGTTGTGATCATTGTAATCACGAAGGAGACCTACATCATATGTTTCACATGATCAGTCAAACGAACTGTATAACAAACTTTGTAACGTCATGTTGATTTTAGTCTCAAAACAGTGTCAAATTATATAAATGTTCGATTGAATTCCCAAATAGGACAAATATCAAGTTGAACTAGGTTTCAGACTTCTTACCTAAGGGTAGTCATATCCTTGTGTGCATATACCTATCAATCCGTGATCTATTTGTTGTATGTCATAAAAAAAGTCAAGAGATACGTTCATGTATCTCTGGTATCTCAATTACTCAATTAGAAAAATATCCTTAGAAAAAACATAGTTCCTGAAATTTTACTTCACTTTTAACCGAGCGGTTGCGGAACCAAATTATTTTCCTCCCTACTTCCTAACACTAATGTTCTCTGATCTCTCCTAGTATACTTGAATATTATCAATTTCATTCCCCAATCCGCCCATATGATGTAATTTTAAAAACCTCATAAGGCCTTAGTTGTCCCGAGCATGTATTGTAGATTGTAGGGAGGTTGATATGGCTCTCTTCAATCTCTCCGTACCTCGACCTATAAGGTCTTTTGAACATTACCCTTCATATATTCCAAGCCCGAGGTTCCGAAACTCCTTGTGAAGTGTATGAGTTTTCTGGGAGCTGAGTTCCTGAGGTCTGACGGCGTTGATGAAACCCCTTCGGAGAACTTAAGTGTTCTGCAGTTTCGGAGAAAGTTCTCGTAGGAATGGTACAGTTCACTGTCTAGTACATTTTTTTGAGGTGATACCTTAGAGGACAATTTCTGGTGAACAGTTTCACGCCTGGTTACCAGTTTCACGTCTTCCTTGTCCAATTCGAAAATTTGTTAAGTTTTCTTTGGCGGTGAGCTTAAAAGCCTTTTTGCTTATTTTTGCCCTGGTCAGCTTCCCACTTCTCTTGATGTGAGATCAAAGGCATTCTTGATCGCAAATCATGGATTTCTGCTTGAAAAATTGTTGGGGCTTTATCTAGGGGTTTTGAAAGCCTTTAACTAGGACCCGTTTCTCCCACAACTTTTCGTGGATTTAAAAACTTAAAAATAAACATACATTGAAGATGACTGACTCTATGAGCGTCAACATTCTAAGAATACCAATAATGTATCACCAATGTTTCATTGTTTGATCTGTGACACACCCTGCATTTGTAAACCGTCATATCAAATACAACGTTTTCAATTCCGATCGATACCACTCTACATAGACTCGATTAATGAATGCTGTGAATTCATTTGGGTATTTTAATATGAATTATAAATAACATTATTATTTCATTCACGCTCCGCGCACACCTCCACTAATGATTCCATAAACAATACAATATTCATATAGAGGACGCGGAACATAAATCTTTGCCGTTCAAATTGAATTCGGTGCAAATTTGAGTCATTTATAACTCCCGTCAGAGATAATATCGATGGTTTGTGGGAAAAATATTATTGATGAAACGATCAATTGGATAAAGGTACATTTACAGTTCATATAATGCAGGGATCACAGAGTAGAAATATACAGAAGAGAAGGCTAGACAAGACGAACGCAATCAGAGAGAGATGGAATTTTACATCAATTCAAATGCCCTGAAAGAACTGTCGGAATAATGATATCATTTGCCAGCATCAAGCTTATTTCATACATACAACTGGCAGAGTTGTGACAAAATCTGAAAACTAATCAGGGAATCCAAACAAATATATTATTTTGCACAACACACATTAAAACTCAAGAATTCAACAAAACATACGATTACGAAAGCAATGGTTTATTTCTCATTGAAAATTTTCCATTCTTCACCATCCATCAGTGTTGGCCCAATTCCCAATCAAAACATAACCTGACAAGCATGGGCACAATACTTGAGATTTACCTCCAAGTTTAGCTGACCTGAGATGTTCTGGGCTATTGGGTTTTTTTGCATATGGATAGCAAAAACAATTGTACTTTTTCCCTCACCTACGGTAAGGGCCAGTATTATGGGTTCGGTTTTGCGATACCTACCCTGTTTTTTGAATTATCAGAAAGGTAAATGCACCAATCAAAGAATTGGAATAAATAAATTCGGAGCCTTGGGAAAACAAATCGCAACATTTTTTAAACTTCCAAATCTAGAACTATATACTGGGCATACCTTTCGTAGATCATCTGCCTCCCTGCTAGTGGATGAGGGTGGAGACATCACTTCTTTGAAGAGGCATGGAGGGTGGAAGTTAACATCTGTGGCGGAAGGATACATAGATGATTCGATGAAAAATGAAATGAATACTGAAGAAAAAATATTGGGTTCAATGAAACCGTCTACCAGTACCAGCAACATCTCACAAACATTTATTGCACAGAACACTTCGAAAATGAAAAATAGAATTTGGATATATAATCCTCGATAACTTCAGTTATGATTTCCAACTGTTCCAATTTTACTATTAATTTCATTAACAAAACATGATTTTGTTTATGTTATGAAATTTTTCAAAATATAATTATAGATTTTTTCATTCAATAAAAACTACCTATTATGCAATTAAATGAATTACACTCTTTCAGGATTTCCTTCACAAATGAATCTTATTTTCAAATTTTCGGCTCGCGTCGACAAACTTCATTCTCACGAGTATTGGCCACATTTCTTGCTCGTTGAATAATATACTATTTTCGCGTTCGACTGAAAAAGCTGAGACGAAGGAAAATCTTGAAGTGTGTCAAGTTATCGAGAATGCCGTTTGGAGGGATAGGAAAGACAAAAATACGAACGCCTTTGCTTTGATGTGTGTAAAAAAATTGGGAATTTGGGGTGGGCATGGGTCGGCCAGGGTTCACGAAATCGGATGGTTAAGGGGGTTATTGAGAGACGGTTGTAACAAGCGCGTCGGGAGTTTAAATTGGAATTGCGTTGCGATGACTCGGATCGAGGGTTAAGTACCGTTTTCGAGGTTAACCAGGAAACGCGTGTGTTTAGCGGAAAAACCCGCTAGTGAGCGTAAATGGCGCCGGGGTGAGAGTGCTTTGGAAAACAATTAGGAAATTCATTGATTTGATGGATTTGAACAGAAGTTCTGACACTGGTTATAGAATAGTAACTTATTCGTTTTTTTTACTGAGTACGCTTTTGGCAAATGAGAGTAATCTATTCAGGATGCTAGTCTCTTTCCATTCCTTTCTGAAAAATGGTTGTTAATTCGTTTTCGAGATAATTACTTCGAATTATACTGAGCTCCAGGTTTTGGGAATTTCGATTATGTTATGTTATGTTTTTTTTAAATTGTGAAATAGTCGATACGTGTGCCGTTCAAATCATGAATTTGCCTTGTTTGTTTAAATTCCTTTTTTTCATTATATAGATATTTTCAAAGTTGCCTTTTATTTCTCTCACCTCAGAGAAGTCACAGTGGTGGACTACGAGGGTGAACTATATTTTTTATTGAAGTTATCCAACTACACGATCAGATGTGACAGTTTAATAAATGCACATTCTAACAGCGGTTGATCTATCTACCGAATTGCTGACTTACTTCATGAGCTGAGATACATTCACAACAGACAGAACATAATTGTAGTATATCTTTTCAGCTAAGTTTCTTTGAATCAGCTCAGATAAGGAGCAATGTGGAACGTAAACTACTTATGATTCAAGTTGTTCCCCGATACGTATCGTCCATATTAAAATCAAATTTCAACTGAAAAGTGTTTGAGAAAAAAAAAAGAGCTGGCAACTGTGGCCCGCCAATTTAAAGGTTCAAGGTCACTGAGGCGGTAATCCAAACATTAAATAAAAGATGTTTATAATCTATGGAGACTGGAGGTTCAATCTAGTATTCTCTCACAATTTGGAGAAGGAATGAAAAGATCTCGTATAGATTACATGAGTTCCTTGAATTCGATGCAATTTATGTTGATAGGTTGTTAGATAGTGCAGAAGAAATAATTTTGACAAGGAAAAACTATGCAGCCGCAGTGGTTCACTGAATTGTTTTATCTGTGGGAATTTCCATCCTAATATGAAAAGCTATATGATAGGTCAAGTAACAATGCATCATATAAAATCCGAGTGAATAAATTTTGAATTGAGTTATCAGTGGTTCATATAAAGACAAAAAAATTTGACAAAAGTAGGTAAGCATATAGAAAGCTCAGGAAAATGAAGTGGAATTCTATTCGAAAGAAAATATTCATGAAAACAATTATGCTTTTGAAACTAAACATGATTCACAAGTTATGGGGATTACTTCAGAAGGTTTGAAAGGATCGAACAGGAAGAGTAAAGGAAAAATGCCAGGAAGATTTGCATGAATTCAAGTATGCCAGGAAAGATATCAGAAGAACCTGAAACTTACGACCGACTAATATCCAGAAGCGATAAAAAATACTGGGAAAATGCGATATTGAACAAAATCCATTGAGTGAGGAAAAATAATACATGGAAACTATATAAAGATTAAATGCTGTGATATACTGAGATGCGAAACTCGAATTGTTGCAATATCTCATTCTCAAGAGTACGAAGACGATTATGATGAAGTTTTTGATCCAGTTGCGAAACAAATGACATATCTTACATTGACGGTGATACCTGGCCAACAAAATTTGACGGTTTCTCATCATGAAGTTGGAATAGCGTTTTCAAATGGTACCTTATCCGGAAATAGTCCAATGGTCATGAAAGAAGGTCAAGTTGATTAAGTATTTAAACAAAAGCATCTATAGTCTGAAGCAAGCGGGGTTGGTAAGATATTTTTAGTTATAACCAGACTGTGGGAGAATCAAAATTCAAAACAAGTACAAATGTATTCACTCACACACATATTCAGCAATACAAAATAAATATATCTACCTTACTACATGAAGAAGATCGCTGAACCTGCCTCTTGGCAACAACATGAATTTCATTAAGAAAATATTCACTTCTTCCTAATGTGTTTCACCTTCTTCGCGATAGTGTCAGCAGCACTTTCATATATCTCATTCTTTGTCTAATGTGATCTGTTCCCAAACAATTCGGGGTTGAATAACATTTGAACAAAATGAATAGAATCAACCTCTGAGTGCGCGCGCTAACCATGATCATGAGAATATGGAGGGCATATTCCCGACATATGCCCCTTCCTTCTAAACGCTGGTCTCCATATTTTCAAACTTTTGCGAGACGAATAGTTTCACAAAAAACACACTCGAATCTGAAACAATCCGAATATCCCATGTTTTCTTCATCTGACAACTAATCGAAAGCCGCTCAATTTATATTACATTATTAGGTCTTTCACAAATCTATATGTCTTTCATTACGGACCATCCTTGAATCGGTTTGTTGTGAGAATTTTTGGCCTGGGTCCTGGTGTTTACTTTCCATGTTGTTACTGAATTATGTCCCAATTTTTGTGACCATCGTGAATGAACTGAATGTAAGTGGATTCAACCGTGGAATAGAAGAAATCTCATGAGCTTGCTCTCTGACACCGTATGTCATAACTGTATGGCCCTGAGTGCCTCCAAAGATAAGATAATCTATGTTATAACCAGATTGTAGGAGATTATAAATTAATATTCAAAACAACTAAAATTTTATTGCCCCCCCTCCCCCCGTGTGAACTATTTTTTACCTACAACAATGTTAAATTCAAAAATTGTAGGGTTTTATTCAAACTTTTAAATGACTCAAAAAAAGGGCTGTGATTAGTAGTTTTTTTGTAACATGAGGCACCTTGTGAATAATTAAATTTTTGGATTGCACGTGAAATTCTAAGCAGATTTCATGTAGCATACCATATACCCAATTTCAACTGATTTCAAGAAACATTTTAATCAAAGCTGTCTATTGTATACATGGCAACAAGAAAACAACTCTTATCTGTTTTTGTTAAATGTCAAGTGATTATTAATATTTTGTGGATTTTTTCATTACTTTTTTTTATAATTTCTTTCGTTGATTAAATGGCTTGTTCAGTAGAAAACGAAGATGAAGATAATCGAAATTACCACGCTGCTTCCAGAACATCCGATGTGTCGAAAATATCTGCCGAAATTGTTAGCAAAATTAAACAGAACAGGAACGGTAAAAGATGCTCCAAGATCTAGAAAGCCGAAAATTATTAAGAATTAATATTCAAGTACTAGCTGAAATGGTGAATAACAGGCAACAAAAGATTTCAAAAACAAAAGAATTCCATCCTTACAAAATAAAAATATTGCAGCAATTGTTTGAAAATTGTTCGGAACTGCGACTTGAATTTTGCGAAACTATGGCCGAAATAATTGTTACAAATACTATCTATTTGCAAATACATTTGTTTTAGCGATGAAAGCACTTTTTACTGGAATAGACAATTTCCGGAAAACGAAATTGGAAAGATGTTGAATGCTTGAATGTTTTTCTTGGTGCAAAAGAGAAATGCAAGAGATCTGCAAAATAACTGGATAGAAGGAAATTAAATAAATACTGTTTATAGCTGGAGTTTTACATCATATAAAGACGTATGAAGGGTGTATTTAACTCTTTACACACCCGTGGTTGGAGGAGTGAAGCCATTTTATAACGAATTACAGTGGTTAGAATCCAATATTTTTTTGTATCCAAAATAATTCTTTCTTTTGTCAAATACCTCCAAATTTTGAAAACCGCGAAACAGCGAAGTTCTGGTAGGTGACTTGTTTCTTTTTATATTTATTATGGCTCATTGAGGATTTATCGTAGAAATTTCTTTTTGTTTTCCAATAGACTATCAACTGTTAGCGGTTTCACAAAAAGTTGGATTACACCCTGTATATTTTTAATAACTCATTTCCATAGTGAGAAAAAATATGGAATATCATATGTTTAATTCTGAATAGGTTGTAACTATTGATTATGTATGTAGTTGAACTTTGAATTCGGGATGAACTCCTGCAAATGATATGTAATAGACACGATTGAAATAACTCCAAATAAAAAGATCATACAGGGCAGAAAAAAACATGAATCAATTGAAAAACACCAAATAATTTCTCACCCGATTGCGCGACGCAAAGGAGGGTAATGTGTTTATCATGTTGAATGTTTGTTCCTTTGTGACGCTCTAGAGACCAAACGCGTGGGCCGATTTTGATGAATATGGCGACAACCAGACGCCATATTGTGAATAAAGACATGACAGTAATAATCAAAATTCAATATGGCGACAACCAGCCGCTATATTGTGAAAAATTTATAACAGCATATAGCTTGGTACATCAGTAATTGGTTAATTTGCTCGTTAGTTGGTTTATTTCTGTTTCAGTTACTATTTCGTTTTTGTTACATTTTCAATACACTATCACTTAAATATTTCAATAGAAACTCAATTAAGTACAGTCAAACTCAGCTATAACGAATGGCTTGGTGACTAAAAATGATTCGTTTTGAAAGGTGTTCGCTATGAAGAAAATATGCAGTACATGCATCCTGGTAGATTTTTTTTTTCGCGTAAATTGATGACACTGTACATTTTTTGAGACCATAATCTCGACAAATTTATGCATTTGCGCACCCACTGTCAAATTTTCTAATTATTTCCAGCTCAACCGACAATGTGATAGCTTTGGTAGTAGGGATATTAGTACAATGCAGTTGAACACGTACTTAGACAACGCCATGTATCTTACAAATCCCTAACGGAGAAATAGGGGAATCCCAACGGTCGACTACGGTCGTAAAATTTAGCAAATTATTGGCACTTGATTGAACAATATTTCCTCGGTAGTTCGTTATGACCGAGTTTGACTGTATCTTGTTAGTGACTGAAATTATCCATCTACTTTGTTGTTGTAGTATATATTCATAAAACCAAAAAAGCTCGACAAAAAAGTGCACGTTTCGAAACTCAGCCTCCGGCATCGCGACAGAAACGATTGCAACCCGCTAGAGGATCAAATACGTCTTAGTTATAATAGCCAATGACCCAGAAAAAATTTACCGTCTTATAATCCTAATTAAAAAGTTTAAAATAAAAAAAAGAAATTTAAATAATGACTTTAGATTATTACCATCTTATAATCCCAACTAAAAAGTATTAAATAAAAAAGGTAATTAAAAAAAACAGAAACCCCAATGCATACAATGTGTAGGTACTTTAAAAAAGATGGAAACAAGACGACCAGAAAATATTGTCAGAAAATTTATGTTTTAAGAGGTTATTTATTAAACTTAAATACTGTAAACAATCTCAAGCAGTCGGAGGCAATAATATATTTTCATTGTTAAATTAAAGAAGATGCCTCCGACTGCGTGAGATTGTTTACAGTATTGAGTTTAATAGTTAACCCCTTAAAACATAATTTTCTGACAATATTTTCTGGTCATCTTGTTTCCATCTTTTTTAAAGATCACATTTTGCGCAGTCTGGTTTCTCACTATATATCTCAATCACATTGCCCAATGTGATCCATTCCCAAACAATTCGAGGTTGAATAACATCTGAACGAAATGAATTCGTGAAATAGTAATTTCAACAATCCGAATATCTATATGAACGTATGATAAATACCAACGAAAACAAAACCCGATCGGCCAAACTGCAGTTCAAATTGCCACTTCCTGTATCAAATGGGCCTACGAATCGGTCGTGTATGTTTTCCAACTGATAACAAAAATTCGTTCGTGGATTTTACCGGCTTTGTACGATGTTTAGAAAAACAATGAAATTCGTTTGTTTTGTATTAAAAAACAAAACAGATGTAACGTTGCGGAAAACGTGTTTTGTTTTTTAACAACACATAATTTTTCGAGTTTCCAACAAAGCATTTCAATTTGAATGCTTCAGTGGATGCGGCTGTCTGTTGGGAGAAATAATACCGGGATGTATCTCGTTCCCGGCGATGTTTTGACATGCCCCTAATATAAAACTCATGGATCTATTCATGTGACATTATTGTGTACACAAACGGGCTTTTAGGTGGTTTTAAAATGTGAAGTGGACCGATCTGACAATCAGCTTTGTTTATGACCAGCAGTTCTGAGATTACATCTAATACTGCTCAGATCGAGTAGTCAGCAAACATAACATCATTTATCCTGCAAACGAGACGAGGTTAGGTCCTTTCCGATTGGAGCAACAATCAGCTCTAGTGATGCCGCCAACACAAGAGATTTTTGCCTCTCGTCTCGTCTTGTTCGAGACATAAAAACTTTTTAACCAAAAATTGAACCGACGAAAAAAGAAACTGAAAAGCAAAAAATAAAATGAACCTTTTTATTCTTAATAACTATGCTCTTAAACTAATATAAGTAACTAATTTTGAGTCGGCGCCAAACAACCCAACAAGCAAATTGATTGGATAAAGCGTAAAATGATGACCAGCGTTCTCGAAGTCAATATGAGCGAAACAGTTACTCGAACGGAACCACGTGAGGGCACACGTTGTTGCGAGTGGTCGCGCGGAGTACGCATTTTTGGAATGTTTTTGTTTACCGCACATTTCCGTTTATTTCACATTGCATTTTTTTGTTATTTTGTTTTGCAATAATTTAATGATTTTCGTTGGATGTTTATTTGGCGCCGACTCAAAATTTATTACTCACATTAGTTTGGGAGATTATTTATCAAGACTAAAAAGGTTCATTTCATTTTTTGCTTTTGAGTTTGATTTTTTGTTAAAAAGTTTTAATTTTTTAATTTTTTGTGGCTAAAATCTACTAATTGCTACCTACTTAATTTGGATAACTTTCAAAATACCTTATTTCAACTATTTACTGTTATATACTATAACTAGCTAGTACCAACGACTTCGTCCGCGTTGAACTTTGTATTTTTCGTGACGTTTATTACAAATTAACTCAACCTTTAAAATACTGAAACACGTATTTCTTTATTTGTAACAAAGACCTCAAATACCAATTTTAAACGCTAACTTCAAAACTAACGGAACCCTTACACAAACTTTCACCCCTTGGGGTTGCATTTATAAAAACACTCAAACATGGATTTTGTTAGGTATTCAACACCATGTATATAGTTTAGTCACCTTGAGATAAAAATTGAATGTTGTTGTTAGAGAGAATTTTGATATAATATAATATAATAAAAAGTCAAACACATTGTCAATTCTTTGGAATCAAAATAAGCTTATTCAGTTAATTTGAAAGCGAACTCAGGTCCTTCGAGAAACTTTAATAAAAAGCTAGTCCCAAATATTGTAAGACAATCACGGGCTAACATAAATGGTCAGCATTCGAGCCGGATACTAAGAACAGTTCTTCGCAAACGATCACTGACTTCGGCCCGCACTCAGAAGGTTGCAGGAGTCCAGTCCAAGCCCAAGGAGGAAATTCAAGAAAGAGCAAGATAAGGAGAAATTCGCAATTAGGCTGTCTTTTCATATCCTTTTACCCCCATCCTCAAATAATTGTCTCAATTATAACATGATAGCATAACGTTCAGTCAGGTAAGAAATTCAGTTCATTGCGAACATTTTATAGGTATTTCAACTTCATATCCATTGTTAACTAGCAATACAAACATAATTCATAACAAATAGAAGCTTACAATGAGTGAAGAGTTAAAGACGTTGATAAAACAAAGAGGCATTCTCAAAGCTCAACTGACGAGATTTGTGACGTTTCTTGACGATTTGAACACTGATATGTCAAAATTCCCTGAAATTGATTCACGATTATCAAAACTAGATATTGTATGGAATTCTTTCGATGAAATTCAGACAAAGGTTGAACTATTAGATTCCTCATTGGAACATTTAGAAGAACGGGAACTTTTTGAAAATAAATATTTTGAGTCAGTTTCACGTGCAAAAGAATATAGTTCAGTAAATAAGAAGCCCATTTCAAATGAGGAAAGGCGAAAGGTAAAATTACCTCAAATAAAATTACCTGAATTTTCAGGTACATATGAAACCTGGTTTAGTTTTTATGATACATTCAAAACATTAGTTCATGATGATAAAAGTTTGAACAATATCGAAAAATATCATTATCTCCAAGCATCTCTCAAAGGTGAGGCCGCTGATGTCATTCGATCATTCGTAGTGTCAGAAGAAACTTATTTTGAAGCTCTCGATTTATTGAAATCTCGTTTTGAAAATAAAAAGGTGATAAGGAGGTCTCATTTAAAACAAATTTTCGAATTACCCATAGTGATAAGGAATTCGCATATTTCCTTGAGAGAGTTTTATGATAATTTTCAAAAACATTTTCGCTCGTTGAAAAATCTTTATCTGCCAGTGGATAATTGGGATGCAATTCTGATTTATTTACTCAATTCCAAATTAGATCATAAAACCAGACAAGAATGGGAGACTGAATCAAATGAATCAGATATGCCAACCCTTAACAGCTTCATACATTTTTTATCTAACAAATGTCAATTGTTAGAATCAATAGATAGCAAACCACATACAAACTCATCATTAAATAAAAAACCTATTGAATACAAGAATTACGTTCACGCATCAACTAATGAATTAGTTATATGTCCACATTGCAAAAATGATCATTATTTATTCTCTTGCAAATCATTTCTTGAAATGTCACCACAAGATCGCTATAATCAAGTAAAAATTATGGGATTATGCTCAAATTGCTTGAAGCCTGGGCATTCAAATGCAGAATGTCAAGGTAAAAAATGCAAAGTTTGTAACAAAAGGCATAATACTCTATTATATTTTCAGACTCCAAGAAAATCTCAACAAACCATGAATCCTGTTTCATCATCACATCAAGCATCCAATACTCAAAATCATTTATATCAATTACCAGATCCAACATTCAGTACACATAGTACAGAAAATCATATTCCCATTCAATCACTATCAACTAATAATTCAATTTCTTCAGATGACAATCAAATAAGTATACCATCCAATCAACAAAGCATGTTTTCACAAATTAATTCAGTAATTCAACCAAATAACATATCAACCATTACTTCAGACAGCTACATGAAATCACAATGCAATAATCAAGTTTTGTCACCAAATCATAATGAAGAATTAGAGTCCTTTATTTTATTATCTACAATTGTTCTGAACATTTTGGATTACCAAAATAGGCCAATACAGTGTCGAGCTTTATTAGATAATGGCTCACAATCCAATTTCATTACAAAAGAACTTTTTACGAAACTTAATTTGAATTCGAAGTCTATCAATTTTCCTGTTGTGGGTATCAGCTCTTCAGAAATAACTGTTAAGGAGAAAACTCAGGCACAAATCATATCTCTTCATAATAATTTCAAGACGACTCTGTCATTTTTGATAATAGATAACATAACAAACCATCTTCCTCAGATACCAATTGAAATTTCCTTGTTAAATATTCCTCGCAATATGAAGTTGGCAGATCCGAGCTTTCGCAAACCTAGTAAAATTGACATATTAATTGGAGCTCAGGAATTTTATAACTTTTTATGTGTTGGTCAAATTATATTAGTAAACAATCAACCTGTTTTACAAAAAACCGTTTTTGGGTGGATCATATCTGGGCCTGTTATGAACAATTCACGTCATATTACCCAGTGTAATCTAATCACGAATCAGGAATTACAAAATCAGTTGGAAAAATTTTGGTTAGTAGAGCAAGGTTCGTCAGAAAATAAATTATCCGAAGAAGAAATTGAATGCGAAAATCATTTCGTAGAGACACATCAGCGTGATAAGATAACAGGTAGATTTTCTGTACAATTACCATTTCGTAGAAATTTAACGCAATTGGGCGATTCTTTAGTAATTTCCAAAAAAGGTTTTATGCAATTGAAAGAAAACTATTAAAAAATCCCTCTTTATACAAACAATACTCCGAATTTATGGATGAATATTTATTATTGGGTCATATGTCACAGATCGATCCACAAATATTAAAGAATGAGATACATACATATTTACCACACCATTGTGTACTAAATGATGCATCTTTAACCACGAAATTGCGGGTTGTTTTTGATGCCTCGGCAAAAACTTCATCTGGTATTTCCCTTAATGATGTACTCAAAGTCGGTCCAACAATACAGGATGAAATGGTATCGATAATGTTACGTTTTCGTAAACATCCCATAGTCATTACAGGGGATATTGCAAAGATGTACCGACAAATAGAAGTAGATCCAACCCAACGTAAATTTCAATTAATTTTATGGCGATCAAATCCAAATGAAGATTTGAAGCATTTCTCTTTGAATACTGTCACATATGGAACTTCATCAGCCTCGTTCCTATCAACTCGTTGCTTAAAACAACTTGCTATTGAAAATGAAAACAATATCCCACTGCTTATAGGAACATCATGGAAAATTTTTATGTTGATGATCTAATCACTGGCACAAACACTATAGATTCAGCAAGAATATTAGTAAAGGAATTGGAAATCATACTAGGTCAAGCTTGTTTCCAATTGCATAAATGGAGATCAAATCATATGGAAATATTCTCTAAAATAAATGAACAAAATGAATTGCCCCCCAAATTTAAAATTCCAAAAAATGTCATTATTGATGATGAATAAAGTTCACAAGACTTTAGCGAATCAACGGATACTGTCAATAATTTCCCAAATTTTCGACCCTTTGGGACTCGTAAGCCCAGTAATAATTAATTCAAAACTTCTCATGCAAAATCTTTGGAAACTTCATTTGAACTGGGATGAGTCAATTCCCACTGAGCATTTTACTTATTGGAATCATTTTTATTCTCAACTCAAATACCTTGAATTGATCAAAATTCCAAGGCATGTATTTCTTGAAAATTATAATAAATTAGAAATCCATGCGTTCAGTGATGCCTCCGAGAAGGCTTACGGAAGTTGTGTTTATGTAAAAACTCAAACGTCTTCAGGAAACGTTTTGGTGAATTTATTAACGTCAAAATCGCGTGTAGCTCCGCTGAAGTCTATTACCATTCCTAAGCTTGAACTTTGTGCTGCTCTTCTCATGGTTCAGTTAGTCAGTAAGGTTATAAAGTCACTCAAAGTACAAATAAATGGAATATTTTATTACACAGACTCAACTATAGTCATTGCTTGGCTTTCTAATCAACCAAATAACTTAAAACCGTTCGTGAGGAATAGAGTTTCTGAAATTCAACAACTTACAGACATTAACCAATTTCATCATATTAAATCGGAAGAAAATATAGCAGACATCATATCAAGAGGAATTGATGCTAGACAAATAGTTGATTTGGTAAAATGGTGGCAGGGACCTTTATGGTTACAAAAATCATCATTATATATACCAACTTCGACTTCAAATACTTCAAAACTTTTCCTATTCCTGAATTGAAAGTCATTTCTTGTGTTTCCAATAGCATAATGGATCAGGAAATATTCAAAAGGTACTCATCTTATTCAAAACTGCTCCATGTTTTGCATATTGTTTATGATTTATAAATAACATTTCTAAAGGAATAGCTCAAGACTATCAGGAAACCTAACAATTGGAGAATTGGAAAATAGTGCCATCAAATTAGTTAAATTGGCACAACTCAGCACATTTTCTACGGAATATAGTTCTTTAAAACAAGGGAAAGAAATCCCAAAAACTAGCAAATTGATTTCATTAAATCCATTTTTGGAGGAAGAAGTCATTAGAGTGGGGGGTCGTCTGAAAAATTCAAATTTGGACTATACACAAAAATTTCCTATGGTGCTTCCTTCCAATCATGAACTAACGAAATTACTTATTATACATGAGCATGAAAAGTTGTTGCATGCTGGCATACAATCAACACTGGCAAGTTTAAGATATAAATATTGGCCTCTTAAAGGTAGACAGGTAGTAAGAAATATTTTGCGAAAATGCGTCACTTGTTTCAAAGCAAGACCGTCATTTATTTTTCCTAAAATGGGAGACTTACCTGAAGCTCGAGTAACTCCCAGCCGTCCTTTTTTGAATTGTGGTGTTGATTATGCTGGACCTTTCCTTTGAGAGATGGTAAACTTAGAAATAGGAAACTAATAAAATGCTATATTTGTATATTTGTTTGTTTTGCCTCTAAGGCGGTCCATCTAGAATTAGTAAGTGAACTCACTACAGATGGTTTTTTAAATTGCTTAAAGAGATTCGTATCCCGACGTGGTCTCTGTAGTCAAATCATGTCAGATAACGCTACAAATTTCGTCGGCGTTGATAATGACTTCAAAAGGATTTATAATTTCCACAAAACTGATTCATAATTATTTGCTGAAAAATAAAATTTCATGGACATTTATAGCCGCAAGATCACCCCATCTCGGTGGTTTGTGGGAAGCATCCGTTAAGAGTTGTAAATACCATATAAAACGTGTTACATCTGGATCAAATTTAACCTTTGAAGAATTTTATACTTTGCTTACCCAAATTGAGGCAATTATGAATTCCCGTCCCCTATATCACCTCTCATGCGATCCAAACGATTTTGAGCCTTTAACTCCTGGACATTTTTTAATTGGCGCACCAATGAATTCAATACCGCAGGAAAATGTTTTGGATAAAAAATCATCCTCCCTTTCTCGTTACAAGCATATACAACAAATGACTCAACATTATTGGCAGCAATGGTCAAAAAATTACCTGAATACCTTACAGCAGAGATACAAGTGGAGATTCAATATTCCATCCCCTGATTTGATTGGTTCTCTAGTGCTGTTGAAGGAAGAAAACAATCCACCCCAATTTTGGCCCACCGGCAGAATTATCGATGTGCATCCAGGACAAGATAAGATAGTACGAGTTGTTAGTATTCGTACTCGTAATGGAACAGTGAAGCGTGCTTTGAATAAAATTGCTCTCTTACCTATAGACGAACATTCATAATAAGAAGGACATATTATTCCTTATATATTTTTTTTTTTGGAATAACTTCGTTATTTCAAGGGCGGCGGTATGTAAGGTATTCAACACCATGTATATAGTTTAGTCACCTTGAGATAAAAATTGAATGTTGTTGTTAGAGAGAATGTTGATATAATATAATAAAAAGTCAAACACATTGTCAATTCTTTGGAATCAAAATAAGCTTATTCAGTTAATTTGAAAGCGAACTCAGGTCCTTCGAGAAACTTTAATAAAAAGCTAGTCCCAAATATTGTAAGACAATCACGGGCTAACAGATTTCTTTATTCCTTACAAAGACCTCAAATACCAATTTTTATGACCCTAACTTGAAAACTAACGGAACACTCAAACAATTTTTCACCCTCCAATTCACCCCTTCAGGGTTTGAATTTCTAAAAACAATGAAATACATATTTCTTCTATTTGTATCACAGTCTTCGAATATAAATTTTTATGACCTTAACTTAAAAACTAACGGAATTCCTATACAAACTTCCAATCACAATTTAACCCCCATTTCACCACTTTAGCCGTTGAATTTCCAAAAACACCGGTACATGTATTTTAATTTGTAACAAAGACCCCAATTCCAATTTTCATGATCCTAACTTTAAAACTAACTATTCAGACTTTTAACTCCCAGAAGAGTCTTTTTTAACCGACGAAATCAAAAAGGTTCTCTAGTCGACGCGTATTTTTTTTATGTATTACCACGCAGAACTATTCACAGAGTGGTCTTATTTCGATGATTATTTCTTCATTGGATAGGGTGTACTTCGAAGTTAATCCCATAAGAAATTGAAAAATGCCAGCCCTAAGGGTAGCAAAAGAGAAGGACATTAATCGTTCACCCTCTGAATTTTGGCCCGTCAACCGATTCTATCAGGCATAACTTTGTACTGGGTTATCCGATTCAGATGATTCTGTTTTTATTGTATATGGTATACCTCGAAGATGGTCATATTTGAATTTGAAATTATCCACTTCTAAGGGTAGCAAAATGGGGGATGATTGATTTTCCACATGTGAACCGATTCTCTTGAAACTTGGCACACATATGTAGTTCTGATATCACTACAACATAATGGATACCTCAATTGTTAATTGAGTCAGTAGTAATTAGTAGATTTTTGCCACAAAAAATTAAAAAATAAAAAATGTTTAATAAAAAATTAAACCGACGAAAAAAGAAACTGAAAAGCAAAAAATTACCCTTCCCAGTCCTAATATCTAAGCTCCTTAACTAATGTAGATAACTAATTTTGAGACGGCGCCAATCAAACAATCAACGAAGATCACTAAATTTCTTTAAAAAATTATCAAAACGCCACCGCGCATCCCTCTGCAATTTTACGCTTTATCTAATTCAATCTCTAGTTTGTGTGGCGCCGACTCAAAATTAGTTACTTACATTAGTCCAGGAGCTTAGTTATTAAGAC
Organism: Gonioctena quinquepunctata; assembly: GCA_018342105.1. NCBI lineage: Eukaryota > Metazoa > Arthropoda > Insecta > Coleoptera > Chrysomelidae > Gonioctena > Gonioctena quinquepunctata. The sequence goes on along the minus strand of JAFIRS010002695.1, from coordinate 97,565 downwards.
TAAAAAGGGTTATTTTTTGCTTTCCAGTTTATTTTTTCGTCGGTTTCTTTTTTGTTTAAAAGTTTTTATGTGAAGAACATTTCAAAACAAACACTATTAGAGAGTCTTCGGGTCGATTCATAGTTAGTTTTCCTTTCAAGAACCTCTTTTCTGAGTTGGGCGATTCTCTTAAAACTGCCGAAAAACGTTTTTATTCTCTAGAACAAAAATTAGGTAAAAATGAGAATATGAAGTTCAATTATGTTAATTTTATTAATGAAAATAATGATTTGGGTCACGTCTCAATTGGATACGGTGACTGAAGATGGCTGTTATCTTCCTTATCTTTGTGTTTTCAAGAGCAGTACGACAACTAAACGAGTTGTATTCGACGGCTCCGCAAAATCTACTTTTGGGTTTTTGCTTACCGATATTTTAGCATTTGGCCCAACTGTACGGGATGATTTTAATTATTTCACGTTCTAATAAAAAAGGAAGAAAAAAAAATCCAAAAATTATTATAGGGTTCTGCTCCTTCAGATCCTTTATCCGCCTATGAGCTCAACACAGCAACATATGGCACTACACCTGCAAGCTTTTTATGTACATTACACGTGAATGATTATCCTGATATAAGCTACACCATAATCAATGATTTTTACGTTGATGATTTTCTTGCAGGTGATAGCACTTTGAATGATGTATATCAAAAATCAAATTTTGTAGAAACTTGCAGAATATGGATTTTTTCTTAGAAGCATATTCATAAATCTCAATCAATTTTTAGATGATTGTGGTATTATAAGGGGGACGATTAAAACATTCTGACTTTGAATTCAATAAAAGATATCCTGCCGTTTTGCCAAAAGCACATATTTTATCAATTTTGAAAGCACGTGACGAATATGTGAGAATATTGCATTCATATCCACAAGCTCTGTTGCCATCTCTCACAGAGCGTTTTTGGTCTATTTTTCGGCGTAATCTTACGCGAAAGGTGGTACATGAATGTGTCAAGTGCAATAGATTTGGAGCGCTTGGCATACAGAATATAATATGTGATCTTCCGAAGGAAAGGCTTACTCCCGCGTGTACATTTACAGTTACCGGGGTTGATTACTTCGGGTCGTTTCCTTTGGAAGTTAAAAAAATTTAAATTAACTTTATCATACATTCATATGTACATTTGCTTCGCGACTAAAATTATGGAGGTAGTAAGGGACTCAACCACAGAAACTTTTATCGCTGAATTGAGGCGATTAGTTGCGAGACGTGGATTGTGTGGAAAAATTGTTTCGGGTAATGGCAGCAACTTTGTGGGAGCAAGGGGTCAGTTGAAAAAATTCATCTGTGTCATCTGCTTATTCTCTATATCCCACAAGGGTCGTCTAAGTACCTGCCAGATGACCTCTTAAGCATCTGGCAAAAGAAAATATATTTATTTTTGTGTTTTGTTAAGTTTGTTAGGTTCAGTTCGAAAATGTATATCGCAGGAGGAACATTGAATTTATCTTTTCGTTACTTCGAATTCTTATTCAAACAACTATCAAATGAACTAGATTGTGGTAACCAATTCACATACACAACAGACTCTGAATCAAAAATATCAAGAAAATAGTTATCAGAAAAGTGACTTTTGAGAGTAAATCATGTTTCTATTAACAGACGAAATCAAGAAGGAGGAGGTTCTCTAGTCAACGCGTATATTTTTTTTCATTTTTTGTATGTATGATCACGCATAACTTTTCACAGAGCAGTTCGATTCCGATGATTTTTTTTTCATTGGATAGGGTGTACTTCGAAGTTGGTCCCTAAGGGTAGATCGTTCAACCTCTGAATTTTGGTTCGTTAACCTTTTCTATCAGGCATAACTTTGAAGTGGGTTCTCCGATTTGGATGATTCTTTTTTTATTGAATAGGGTGTACCTCATAGTTGATAAAATTTTGATTTGGAATGGAATGATCCACCCCTATCGGTAGAAAAATAGGGCATGATTGATTCTTCACTTGTGAACATTGGCACACATATGTAGTTGACATTGACAGATCCTCCTACATCCGTCATAATAATTACATTCTATGAAAGGATGGGATTATATACAAAGTGATGGAATCAACTAATCAGAACTTTAAAAATTTTTGATTACTTCCAAAATACTTACCTAGCTTACTTCAACTATTAACGGTAAGCCTGCAGCAAAGTGAAATGTCGCCGATTCTCTCGAAATTTTCACAGATGCTTCAGAACACGATAATAAAAGTAGGTCCATCAAAATTTTTCCGCGGAAACGGTTATTTTCGGAATTATGGCCCTCGAATGATTCGAAAAGGTCTATTTTCAATGATACTTTCCACTTACTTGGGACATCTTATTTTTTTTTGTCACCAACACACTGTATGGAACCTCCAATCTATTCGATACCTTCTTCAATGCAATTCACAACTTTTTTCTTCGCGTTTAGGATAATAGTTTGCTTCAACAAATTAAAAATCGTTTGACATTTCATCTGTCAAAGAGAGAACTATGATCTTTGCAACTGTTTTCTACATTGTTGCCAATTATTCAATTCTTGATAGATCTTCATATATCCGGTAAGAGCACTCCTGCTCTCCGAAAATAGCTGAAAAACTTTTCTTACGTGTTTTTGCCCCCTGAACACTAATCCGAAAGAAAAACGCACTCTCGTACCCTTTCTGAATTTGAGATTTTTTTTTTATCCGGAACACATGTTTTCCAAGCACCGTCATCTCGCGCAAAAATCACTCATAATGCCTCCTTCTTTTTACAAAGTAAAAATATCCTCGATTTTGATGTAATCTCCCTAAACTCCATTTTTAGCAGTACTAATAACACATTTGCTAAAATATCTGCTCTCATTGAAACCTAATTCAGTGTACTTCCATTTCGCGACTGACTGTCACTATTGTGCCCAAATAATTATTCGTATATCCCAGAAAAATCAACGCTACCAAAGTGCCCGCGTGCGAAGCTGAGCGTGTTTTGAAAAAGTTGATTGACTGGCCATCAACTTGGATAGCAAGGTTAGCCAAGTTAAGTAAGGTTGTGTTCCCTTCTCTTAGGTAAGACATTGACTGGATTTGAAGAGAGGACCGAGACACGCTGAACTTATAACGCATTTGTTGAAAAATCTGCTCCAATTGAAACCCAATTCAGTGTACTTGCATTTCGCGACTGACGGTCACTATTGTGCCCGAATAATTCGTAAAAAACGAGATGAGTCACCACTACCGAAGTGCCCGCGAGAGAAGCGAAGCTTTTTTGAAAAAGTTGATTGGCTGGCCATCAACTTGGAAGGCAAGGTTAGCCAAGTTAGGTAAGATTGTGCTCCCTTTTCTTAGGTGAGACATTGACTCGATTCGAAGAGCGGACCGAGACACGCAGAACTTATAACGCATTTGTTGAAATATCTACTCCCATTGAAACCTAATTCAGTGTACTTTCACTTCGCGACTGACGGTCACTATTGTGCCCAAATAATAATTCTTAAAAGATAAGTCACCGCTACTGAAGTGCCCGCGAGCGAAGCGAAGCATGTTTTGAAAAAGTTGATTGGCTGACCATCAACTTGGATAGCAAGGTTATCCAAGTTAGGTTAGGTTGTGTTCCCTTTTTCTACCTAAGACATTGGGCAGGATTCGGCTATATTTTTCGTGAAATTGGGCCGAAAATTAGTGATTTGGAGTTCGTAGTTAATGCTGGTAAAAAAAGGAGGCATTGTCAGTGATATTATCAGAATACGTTTTTTGTATCGAAAAAACTATCTAACTCGGAAAGGAAAGAGAGCGCCGTGGTCCTTCGGATTCGTGTTCAGGTGGCAAAAACGCGTTAGAAAAGTCTTATAGCTATTTTCGGAGAGAAGGTGTGGTTTTACCGGATATTTCCGCGCAAACGATTATTTTCAGAATTATGGCCCCAGAAAGGATAGAAATAGTGAATTTTCAACTTCCACTTATTTGAGACGGCTTAATTCCTTTATACTTCAGCAACACACTGAATAAAGTCTTTAATTCACATAATTTCAATTATCACAATAAATTATTTGATTGGATGGATAAACAGTTCATGGATACCTACATGCCATGAAATTGGGCATTTTTTAAGAAAAAAAATATTTTCAACTTTTTCCGCGGAAAAAGTTTTGTTGCTCAACGAAGGTTGCTGCAGGTTTACCGTTAATAGTTGAAGTAAGTAAGTATTTTGGAAGTAATCAAAAATTAAGTAGGTAGTAATTAGTAGATTTCAGCTACAAAAAATTGAAAAATTAAAACTTTTTAACAGAAAAATTATACCAATGAAAATATCTACTGAAAAGCAAAAAATAAAATAAACCTGAGTCTTAATGATAATTGAGCTCCTAAACTAATGTAAGTAACTAATTTTGAGTCGGCGCCAAACAAACTAGCAATTGAATTTGGTAAAGCGTAAAATGATGGCAGTGAGATGCACAGCGGCGTTTTGATTACGTCTTCAAAGTAATATAATGATCTTCGATAATTGTTTGTTGGCGCCGACTCAAAATAAGTTACTCACATTAATTTAGGAGCTCAATTATCATTGAGATTAGGAAGTTTTTTTTTATTTTTCGCTTTTTAGTTGATTGTTTCGTCAGTTTAATTTTTGGTTAAAAGTTTTTTTTTTAAACTCGCATTTAATATACTTCTTTTATGTTTATTTTCCATGGGAATTATTATTTGATTATATCAATGAATTATTCGTTGAGTTCCTGAGATTGAAATGTACACATAATTTTAGAGCAATGGAGCAGAAAATAGTTGAATATCTGATAAATGAAAGTTCACGTTGGTAGATTCTCTCTGCTTCTGGAAGATTCCCACAAACACTCATATGAATCTCTGGCTCGCCTTATGTCAGAATTTTCATACTCGAGAGAAATAACTATCAATCCAAGCTCGTTGTACAAAACACTATTTTTTATTCGTAACTCTATTTCCTAAATCATGTCAGAGTGTTTCTGAGCCTTTCGAACACTCTTTCGCGAATCCGTATATCTCTCTTCATTAAAGATTCCCACTACCTTACTGCTTTCCTCTCAGGACGTCATCAGGAATTCAGGAGAATTATTTCCGCCGAGAATGCGACGGGAGACATCTGGCGACCATACGGACCCATATGCGCCACTGAAATACAGAATTTTATCCGTCCAAAGCACCATATGCCTTGTTTGTAACAACGCGTGTTGTGGGAAACCACACTTCTGAAAGAGAATTCCTCAGTTTCATTCCGGTTACACCATTGCAGGAGTTGCAGGAAAGTGATTCGAAATTAAATTTGAGGAAGAGGCAGTTTGGTGGTGGATCGATTTACTGCTTGAAATTGAATTATTCATGTGAGGATGGGGTTCAAAATTTGATTACTGGGAAATTGAAATTAGATTTGGTCAGTTCCGAAATGAGATTCTGTTTAGAAAATTTTGAAATGAAATTTCATTTATTTCTGCATCTAATGTGAGAAAAATCTAGGTTGATATCCCAATCATTCTGCAAAACATTGCAAAAGTAAATAAATGATTTATTCATTCATTTAGTTATCTATTCAACGAACTAAAACTGAATATTGAATAGAAATATTTTTCTGTGAATTGAAATATCCACGATAAAAATGAAGTTATTTTTATGAATATCTGAGAAGAGAAAACAACTACTTCCCCGGCTAAAGCGACGCTGGACATTGTCGTTTATAATTATTTACTTAAACTTGATATTAATAGATTTTCAAATATTTCTACTGTTTCAAATGGCCCGCCATAACCTTCATAATGTTTATGGATGACAGACCAACAGAAAAATGTGGCGGCCTAGGTATCTGAGCAAAAAATGGGATTATTTCTGACAGAAGTCTTAAATTTGTTATTTAAACCAAAGAGAAGAATTTTACTATGTGGGGATTTTAACTCAGATTCTTATAAAAATGTGGACTATAATAAATTATGTAGAATACTGAAAAGTTTTAACCTCAGTCCTCTAGTTGGATGGCCTACTAGGGTAACAAACCATACTCTAGTACAATAATAGACCATATTTTCATTAATTTTAGTAACGAAGGACTGTGTTGTGTTTTTGATTATTGTATGGCTAATCACCGTTCAATTAATCTGGAATTAGAATCGGATAAATACAGCTCTATAAATAGCAGATCAAAATTTCACAGGAATTATAATGAAACTAATATCGAACATTTTGAAAAAACATTACAAGAGGAGAACTGAGAGCCTCTTTATTGTATCGACGACTTGAATTTTTCTTTTGAGTTTGTTTTTCATTCGATAGTTTTGCATTATTTCAATGTTTACTTTCCTGAAAGAAAATATTATAGTAGACGTGCAACAGACAAGAAATGGGTTATTGATGGGATTAGAAAATCAAGCACTGAATTGAAAGACTTCAGTTTTTTGTGTAAAAATTTTCCTGTTCTTGAACCTTCTTTTCGAGAGATGGAACGAAAATATTATGACCTGATATCCAAAGCAAAAAAAGAATATTACCGAAATAAAATATTTAATTCCACCAATCCATCTAGAACTGCTCGAAAAGGATAGCAGAAATAACTAACAAAAATATTCAGCAGGAAAATCTAACAATTAGAGTGGATGATCAAGAAATAAGTGATTCTGATCCGATTGCCTCATCTTTTAACAAATTTTACATAGATGCGCCCAAAAAAATTATTGATAACATATCTATCAAAAATGGAATTTTTTCTAACTCCTTATACGGAAGATGAATTGGAAAGACTTTAACAAAATAAACTGAAGAATAAGTGTTCGTCCGAATATGATGATTTACCCATGTTTTTGGTTAAAAAGGTAATTCCCTCTTTGATTAAGCCACTTACACACCTGGTGAATTTATCATTCATCACAGGTTTGTTTCCTAGTAGTTTAAGGGTGGGAAAAATCTTTCCAATCTTCAAAAAAAAAATGATTCGCTACTTGAAAACTATAGACCAGTGACTGTCCCTCCCTCACTTTCGAAAAATGTTAAGTATGCTTTTCTATCGTGTCTTGGAAATTATCTAGAAACATTCGAAATATTAACAGAAAAGCAACATGGATTCCGGGAAGGTGAGTCCATTGGTACGGCAATTCACTCTTTTCATAGCGAAATTATCAAATGATATGAGGTAGCAGAGTGTCCTGTTGAGATTTTCTGTGATCTCAGCAGGGCATTCGACTGCGTTGACCACGGTATTTTAATATCGGAGCTATATTCCGGAATAAGAGGGCAGCCTTTCAGTTGGATATCATCTTTTTCAAAGTATAGGAAACAATATGTTGAAGTGCAGGATATAGACCAAACCGAAATTAGGAAATAAAATTTAGACTATACTTTGGTAGAATCTGGTGAGCCACAAGGCTCGGTGTTGGGTCCTTGCCTTTTTTCATTATATGTAAATAATCTTGATTCATTTCTGAATGGTAAGTTCTTGACAATGTATGCTGATGATTTTTCTTTCATCATCTCCAAACCATCATCAACAGACCGACATTACAAATATTTTAGAAAACACATGTAAATAGTTTAATGAACATCAGCTATTTTTAAACGCAGGAAAAACCCAAATAGCGACATTTCGTAACGGACAAAAAGTATATACGCCACTAAATATATCGGTCAACAACTGCACGATTCGAAATAGTGTAGAGGCAATCAGTTTTCTAGGAATCAAAGTTGATCCAACTCTAACTTGGAAAACGTACTGTGAAACGCTAATATCTAAGCTTAACTGAATACATTTCTTATTCAAAAATGTTAAGAGTGTTCTAACCAAAGGACAACTGATAAATTCATATTATGCACAAGCAGACTCCCGCATTAGACCTGGTATTTGTTTTTGGGGCAATTCCACCCTAGCTGGGGATGTATTCATTTCCCAAAAACGCATCATCCGATGTATTGTTGGTGTGAAATGTGCACATTCCTGTAGATCACTTTTTGTAGAGCTTCGAATTCTAACGCTGACCTCATTATATATTTTAGAAATGTGTTTACACATATTTCGAAATAAAGACAAATTCAAACTGAACAAAGATTTTCACTCCATGAATACCAGCTATAATTCACCAGACTATATGGGGTTGCGTATTTTCAATAATTTACCTAGCGAAATTGAAAGTATTGTTACTGAGTTAAGTTAAGTGACTGAGTTCAGAAAAACACTAAAGGAATTTTCAATAGATAAATGTTTTTACTCTTTGTCTGAGTACTTTTATTAGTAGTTTTTATTTTTGTTTGATTATTTGTCTTCCACACATCTAGTTTGTATTTATAAACGTGTTATGCTTTCGTAATCTCTGTTTTTGTTCTTTGTTTTCTGACTGTTGCTATATTACTAAAATGTAATCACTTGGCAAAATAAATTATATCTATCTAACACATGCTTCATCTATGACAGCTGAGAATTGGCATTTGACAAATGACACCATGTCTATTCCATTGCCTCTTTCAGCCATACTTGTCAGTGTTGACTGAACCATGTGGCCTGTCACTACATCAGGTTCTTGTTCTGTTAGTTTTCTACCATTATTCTCCTAATTATTTCTATCTGAAGTTTTTTCAAAAACCGAATATGCTGTAATATGGTTTAAAATTGTGCAACATCTTTGAAATGAAGTGCACCAGCATTTGTTATATAGTAACCTCAACTTAGTACGTTTGTATTACAAATATCATGTGTTTCTTATGTTATCACATTGTTCTTTCACTCCACAGATGTCTTGAGAATATTTTTGTTACGCTTTCCAAATCGGCAACTTTGGGAATTGAAAAAAATCCGCAAAATGCTACTTCTACGGACTTGTCCGTAAAGTGTCGTCATGGCAACACTTTACGAAATGAATTTTATTTATTCATAAAACATAACTGAACATTAAAGGGTGTTTATGAATACTATAAAAACTATGAACCGACATGCTAGGAATTTTGATATTTTCAGAATAAAATTGTCAATGGTTGTTGTTGCGGTAGGTACAAATATGATGAATAGTCGCAAACGATACTAAATTCAAACAAGATATAATCCATTCACAAGAATATACGAATAATGGTTCAGTTTGGATTCAAATCAAGTTTCGATTTTCACACCTAAACCTACATACATTTATTGGATGATAACAATTTATATTTCATTTATTCCAAATGTCACTTATTATTCAGGATTACCACGAAGTGGGCGACATCTAGCATTAACGATTCGAATGTCAAACTAGGAGAAAACAGGATTTTGCTATATACTGAATACATTTACAATTTTTTTTTAAATTTGGATTCTCTTTCTGAATGGTTGTCATATTTACTTACAAGTTTATTATAATCAACTATCTATATTCCCATAATACGTGAGTATAGTTGAGTCCTGGAAAAAATGACTGAAAACCCAATTAGAGAACATAACAACAAACGCAAATATTATTGACTAGTTGACATATTTGACATTTAACACGTCGCTAATAAAAAAACTGCTTCGTTATTTCACACGGCCTTCTGCCGGTGCTGCCTACAAATATATTTGCGTATTGATAGCAGAAATAAAATCATAGTTCCTACATCAAATTTGCGTACTTGTTACATAAACTACTATTTCGAAAACTTGACAAATTGAAAAAGAGTTTATTCGGCCGTTTTTTCATGACTGCAACCCCTTTCAATGTGTATTTTGTAAATTCGATGTATTTACTCAACTATGTATATATATATATATATATATATATATAACAAATGTTTACTGAAAATCAACAATTTTTCCCTACAAAGTGCTGATGTTCATGCAGTAACTTCTTATTCTAGCAATGATAAAATGTTATACAGTGCTGTCCATAAAGGTATGGCATAAATTCATTTTAGCGTTATTATGTATTTGTTTAAAAACCTGAAACATCTCGATTTCTATTGTCAATTTGACACTTTACAGTATCCCTTCTTGCACCCCCTCTGAATTATGAGCACCCCTCAAAAATGTTAAACGAAAAAGGGGGTCGTATGGCACCTCGTTTGAAAGGGATTCTCATTCTCTGTTCAGAAATATTAAGTTTTTTTGATTTGGTGCAATCATAACGGAGAAAATTTATTTTGAAAATGTAAAATTTTGAGACTACGTAGAATGAAGGAAATAATGTCACATAATATGTAGGAAGTATTTTTCAATTTATTTTACAATCAAATTATATGTTCTGAATGACCACCATTCACTTCTTGACAATAAGCAAGACGATCTTGGAATTCTTGTACAACATTTTGTAGGACCTCAGGGGTGATGTTGTTAATTTCTTCCGTTATCCTAACATTCAAATCTGCAATATTGTCTGGTCTATTGAAATATACTTTTGATTTTAAATAACCCCATAAGAAATAATCAGGTATTTTCTTATCGGTTTTGCTAAATGTCAGGAAAAAGTCGTTCAAGACAACAAAAAATTATTCACAAAACCCACATAAATATTGTAATGTCAATCTAGTAGACTACTGTTATTTTGATATTTATTATTTGCTGACACACGTCAGTGTATTGAAAAATATTTTTGTGTGTATTTGATTTAACTATGGCTCATTTATCCGAAACTAAAAAAATAGACATTTTAATTATGATTGGATGCGGTAATAAAATAAAATAAAATGAACCTTCTTAGTCTGAATGATAATTGAGCTCCTAAACTAATGTAAGTAACTGATTTTGAGTCGGCGCCAAACAAACGACTATCGAAGATCATTATCTATGAAAGGAGTTATCAAAACGCAGCCGTGCATCTCGCTGCCATCATTTTACGCTTCACCTAATTCAATTGCTAGTTTGTTTGGCGCCGACTCAAAATCAGTTACTTACATTAGTTTAGGAGCTCAATTATCATTTAGACTAAGAAGGTTTATTTTAGTTTTTGCTTTTCAGTTGATTTTTTCGTCGGTTTAATTTTTTGTTGAAAAGTTTTTATTTTTTACTTTTCAGTTCCGTATTTCGTCGGTTTAATTTTTTGTTAAAAAGTTTTTATTTTTCAATTTTTTGTGGCTAAAATCTACCAATTACTACCTACTTGTTTTTTGATTACTTCCAAAATACTTACTTACCCACCTTACTTCAACTATTACCAGTTAAATAATATGATTATATACTTTTACTATTTGTTGTAATATGAATTACTTTCGTTGTTCTGGTTAGTTTATTTCATTACTTTGTATATCATTCCATCCTCTCATAAAATATACTGATTTTGACGGAACAAGAATAATGTCAGTAGCGATCTGTCATTGTCAACTACGTATATGTGTGCCAATGTTCACTTGTGAAAAATCAATTATCTCCCATTTTTCTAGCCGTAAGGGTGGATAATTCCTTTCGAAATACAACTTCAAGGTATACCCTATCTATTAAAAAATGAATCATCCAAATCGAAGAACCCAGTACAAAGTTATGCCTGATAGAATCGGTTAACGGACCAGAATTCAGAGGGTGAGTGATCAATATCCTTCATTTCGCTACCCTTAGGGGTGGACTTCATCTTTTAAATTCAAATGGGACCAAATTCGAAGTACACCCTATCCACTGAAAAAAGTATCATCGGAATCGGACGCCTCAGTAAAAAGTTATGCGTGATCATACATAAAAAAAAATATGGAAAAATATAAAATATACGGGTCGAATAGAGAACCTCCTCCTTTTTGGTTTCGTCGGTTAACAAGAACTCAAAACGAAGTTTGTGAAATGTTTAATAATAAATACCCTGGTCAACACGTCTCACAGTCTTCAGTAAGCAAAATAAAAACAAAATTTCGTTAAACTGAACATGTAAAAACTATTCAAAAACCAGGTCAAAATGTTAAATTGGATGAGGAAAAATGTTAGATGTACTGTTACCGATTGAGGAAAATCTGCATGACAAGTAGAAAACTTGGCATCGATATTGAGAGCTTCACATAAAGAAAAATTTCATCCTTATGAAGTTCAGTTGGTTCAGGAGTTAAATGAGGATGATCCTGATAGAAGACAACAATTCTGCAAACTGATGATGGACAGAATGGAAGCAGATTTGTAGTTCATAAACAAAATTGTTTTTTCTGATGAAGCTACTTTTCATTTAAATGGAACGGTTAAGAGACAAAACTGTAGATATTGGAACAGAGAAAATCCTCATTGGATGAGTGAGGTTCACCCACAATATTCGAAAGAAGTGAACGTTTGGGCTGGTATCATTTACAACAAAATTATTGGCCCTTATTATTTTGAAGGCATTGTTAATGGTGAGGTTTATCTAGATTTTTGATGAACTTTTCACAGCCTACATTAAAAAGACTTTTTCCTGATGTTAATGATCCGAATGCAATAGAAAGATCAATTTGGTACTTACAAGATGGAGTTCCACCGCATTACAAACGTATTGTTAGAGATTATTTGAACGAAGTTTTGGAAGACGTGGAACGATTGAATGGCCGCCTAGATCCTCGGATTTGACTCCTCTCGATTACTTCTTAGGATGTTATTCGAAATCAAAAGTATATTTCAATAGACCAGACAATATTGCAGATTTAAAAGTTGGGATAACGGAAGAAATTAACAGCATAACCCCTGAGGACAAAATGTTGTACGAGAATTCCAAGATCGACTTGCTTATTGTCAAGAAGTGAATGATAGTCATTTTGAACATTTAATTCAATTGTAAAATGAATTGAAAAATACTTCCTAAACATTATGTGACAGTATTTCCTTCATTCTACGTAAATTATAAAAAAATTACATTTGAAAAATAAAGTTTCTCAGTTATGATTGCACCAAATTTGAAAAAACTCAATATTGCTGAACAGAGAATGAAAATCTCTTTCGAAAAAGGTGCCACATTTACATTTTTTGAGGGGGTGCTCATAATTCAGAGGGTTCAGACGGTGCAAGAAGCGGGTAATATTTCCATACTGTAAATTGTCAAATTGACAATAGAAATCGACCTGTTTCAGGTTTTTTAAACAAATACATATTAACGCTTAAATGAATTTATTCCATACTTATGGACCGCACTGTATAACCCCAGAATAATTATATAATTATGTCCGTCTGGTATGAATCTCACGAACATCCACTGTTGATTTATGATGGATTTTTCCTCGATCATCTTCCGCTAGTTTTAGAGAAAACTTTTTCGAAGAGTTCTTGGAAATTTCCTAATGTAATTCAAGTTACTTCAGTAATAAACTACTTGGATTTGTCGCTTTTCCTCTACAAACTTGATCCATTTGCCAATCCAAACAATGCTCTTTGCATAGAAAGTTTATTAATTCCGTAAACTTTCAGTAAATAAGATTCAGTTAATACACCTGTGTATGGAATGTATTTTCTGTAACAGAAGTATGATGCAATAAAGATTGCTCCTCACTTCTCTTTGTTTCTTATGGTTTCCATTGTGTAAGCCTAACCGCCCATCTGTCGGTAAAACTCATTTTTTTTTTTTAAAGTTTGATATATGTTGAAACTCACATCTTTTTAGGTGATTTCTGTCAATTGATGGAATGAGGTTGGATATAGTAAATAGTTTTTAATAAACACGGTTAAGTTCTAATAACTGAAACCACTATCGATTATTTGCCGACGTGTCATTTTTTATTAAGTCATCTTCAGGGCACTACAATTAAAATTGGAATGAAAATTATATAAAAATGAAATATTGACCGATTGAAATGGTGATACATAAACAGTGACAGAAGGATTAAAAATAAAAATACACAGATTGTAAAATATAAATGAATATATATACACATAATATGAAGGAAACAACAGGATTTTATACTCACATAAACACTAGGTTTTTGGAACGAAGTTCCTTATCGCGCGTTGCGAAAGGGGGCTAGACGGAATAAATTGAGACCAAAAGTTTTAACGACACTTTTTGCTGTAGTTGTGAGCCGTGCGGCGTGCGCGTGTTTCTCTGTCTGTCTCTCTCTCTCTCTCTCTCTCTCTCTCTCTCATAGAAACCAAGCCAGTTATTTTCGTTTCGTCTTTCTATTTCGCATTGAACAGTGTGGTGTCGCGACGATTATTTTTGTTGAGTGTATACAGGTTTTTTGTACATAATAAATAATAAAAAATAATAACAATAATGAATCCTGACAGTGTTTCTGCACAAGTTCCGGATATTGCTGATGGAGTTAGGTACGTAGAGATTTTATACAGACAATAATAAATGCCTATGTATTTTTAGCAAGTACGCATTATAACCTCTCTTTACTATTGTGCTAACCAAGTCATACGCGTTATAATCTCTCCATTATTGTGTGTTTAGCAAGTGTACGCGTCATAACTTAAAAGCAAATTATATTTTAATATTACAATATCAATGCGTATGTACTAAAATTGAGCCTACTGATTAAGTTTATATTACATTATATTTGTTAATAATAAAAAAAATATTATTATAACTTAACAAAAAAAAAAATTATTACAATTCCTCCACTAATTGATCGAAAGGAACTTCGTTCCATCCGGGTGTCCCTTGACACCTCTCAACTTTTTTTTGTCTAAGAAGTAATAAAAATTTCAAATAAATAGGGACATTCACATATATCTTAACAGGAGATTCTTTTGTTTCTTTCCTTTTCATAATATTGTTAGGAGTACAGATTGTTCTCAAATGAAACTATCAACCAGAATTTGGGAAGACATCGCTTTTTCCTGAATCAATGAAATTTCAAACGTATTTCATTTCATTTCATTTATTTAATCAAGTAGGACAATCCTAATTTACAAGAAATATTATATAGTTGACATACCTATCTTACGATACACATAAAGTATCATAAATGTAAGTATAAATATATCTAATGAATCCAATAAATGTGAGTATGAATATATATGAAAAAATTAACATAATACAGTATAAAATAAAATATTTTCTTATTTATAATACAAAATCAAATTTTGTTTGAATTCTGCAATATTTTTTGACTCTTTTACATTGTACTGAATAAATCCTTTAAAAAATAAACTTTTTACATTATATGAGGTACTCTGCCTGTTTACATATAAATTATTTTGGCCTCTAGTATTGTATGTATGGATTTGGTTGACAGTTATAATAAACTTACCCAAGTATGTTGGAGTCAGTTCACGTATCATTTCATAGATATAGATCATAGTTGAGTAGGTCAGTCTTCGCTCCACAGTAAATAACTGTAAAGTTTCTAGCATCAATAATATAGGAGTTGACCTACTACATCGCAATACTACTCTCATTGCTCGATTCTGTAACTTTTGTAATTGGGATATTTTATTTAAATCAAAGCAGTAAAGCAATATTCAAAATGAGGTTGAATGATAGTCTTGTACACAATTATTCTGGAATTTAGACTTAAGTTTTGGGACACTCTAGAAAAGAAATACAGTTTTTTCAAGATTTTATTTTTGATATATTCAAAGTGGCTATTAAATAATAGGTGATTATCCAACATAAATCCCAGATATTTGAATTCCTTTACAATTTCAATTTTTCCATTGTTTATTTCTATGTTAATGTTACTACTATTTATTTGTTTATATTTATAAGGTGTAGTAATTATCATTGCCTCACTTTTACTTACATTTAACTTCAATTTATTCATTTTTAAATATTTATCCATATTTTTTAGCACATCATTCATTTTCATCACCGCTCTATCTATATATCAGAGTATCATTTGCAAATATATGAATGTAGTCACATTCAACATATTTTTCCATATTATTAATATACATTAAAAACGATAGAGGGCCCAATATACTACCCTGAGGAACTCCATGATTTACTGCAATAGGTGATAGGTGATTTACTGCAATCAGGTCTCTCAGAGAAGTTGGAAAAAATATTTACAGGGGTCCCTCGCAACATAGCGTTCAAAAACGAAAATACTTTGAAAAAACACTTCACCAAATTAAAATCGAAAACACCAAAATAACTTGAAAGTGGTATAGTCTACAAAATACCGTATGTAGAAAGTAACAAAGTGTACATTGGACAGATTGGACGATTCTTAAACACTAGAATTGCCGAACATATACACAGTAGAAGACCTGAAAACCTTCTTAAAACAACGAATAAAACAGGCCTGGCAAAGCACACAGACAATACACAGAAATTGTTGGTAGACAGCGAAACTATAATATGAAAAAATAACTCTTCATGAGATGATTAATACAACATATTTCAAAAGCAACACCAATAAAAAGTTAGTCACTCAACTTTTGCCCAACGCCTATGCTCATCTAATAAACCAACTGAAAGTACCACAGTAGGTGATTCCCCATACTCAGTAAACGGTTCCATGCGTTTCCATCCCCAGACAAAATATCTCCAAGACAAAATATCCCCAAGACAAAATATCCCCAGATATAACACCCCCAAGACGAAATATTCCTGGACAAACATTCACACACACACACACATGACAAATAATCATTTTCAGTTGTAAATTCATAGAAACACATTAGATCATTGGGAAAAAAATAAGATAAATAATAACATAAAATAAATTTATAATTACAAATGAACAAATGTGGAATTTTTCTTAATACTTTCAAATTAATCAAAGAAATACCAATTAATTGAATAAAAATGTTATCGAATGAATGAAATGAACATTGAAACAAAACACAGATAATCAAATTAATTGCACATACATATATGTATAAATAACCTGAGAGAAACTTAGAGAAACTAAATAACTTGACAGTCCACCAATTGTTGACGCCAAATTAAACGGGGATTTTTTGTCATGGGGATATTTACGCCAAATTATATAGGGATTTTTCATCATGGGGATATTTTGTCCAGAAATGATTTGTCATGGGGATATTTTGTCGGCAATATATTGTCGGAGATATTCTGTCCGGGGATCGAAACGCCTTATACCCAGTATAAACTGAGATATCTTGGACATCAACAAGAAATCATTGATTCAGGAAAAAGAATTGAGAACAATTTGTACTCCTAACAATATTATGAGAAGGAAAAAACAGAAGAATCTCCTGTATACATTTA
The DNA here is from genome assembly GCA_018342105.1 of Gonioctena quinquepunctata. NCBI lineage: Eukaryota > Metazoa > Arthropoda > Insecta > Coleoptera > Chrysomelidae > Gonioctena > Gonioctena quinquepunctata. The sequence continues at coordinate 80,562 of JAFIRS010002695.1, read as the reverse complement.
TGTAAATGTCCCTATTAATTTTAAATTTTTATTGATTCGTCAACAAAGCAACCTAGTGTTTATGTGAGTATAACATTCTGTGGTTTTCTTCATATTATGCTATACAAATTAGTCAGTTATATATATATATATATATATATATATATATATATTTATACATTGTAAATTTTGTCGGGGTAAGGTCTGATAAGTGAATCAACTATCGATTCTTTGCCGACGTTTCGACTTTTATAAAGTGATCTTCAGAGCACTACAATCAAAATGGAACTATAAATCATATAAAATTTGACCGATTGAAATGGTGATAACAAAATAAGATACAAAAAGAGTAAAAATAAAATACACAGATTGTAAAATATAAATGAATATACATACACATACATACATTATATATATATATATATATATATATATATATATATATATATATATATATATATATATATATATATATATATATATATATATATATATATGTCTCACTAAGTTGGAACCATATGGAAAACTTTTTTATTATTCATTTTAGGAAAAAAAGTTATCTCTCATAAAAAGTTTTGCATGTTCTGAAACCTAAAATAGAATAATCAGATATCAAATTTTTTCAGTCGTATACGCGGTTTGTCAAAAAATATGAATTGTACTCAAGAGTAAAGTACCTTTATATTCGACAATATCGAAAATTCTTTTTGAAAAAAGTTGTTCAGAACTAAAAACTACGTTCAAATATGCAATTACATTCATAGACATTGAAAAGTTAGGTTATGTTATTTTCTACTATTTTTTCTATTTTGAATGAACATTTATCTCTTTTGATTATGAAACACATGATCACCTTCTCGTTTCTTAATATTTTCTAACAATTTTGCAATGTAAACACATAATGAATGCATATGCGTATATTGTGCTAATAAAAAAATACATACAAATACTAAGTTGTGTAACTAACATAATATTAATTCTGGAAATAAATAGAAATTTAATGTTTCCTCATTCCACTGATGCCTCAACATATCCTCCTTCTCGTTCAATGCATATAATATTTCTTTTGGCAAATTCACTTAATACATTCCTCATCATTTCTGGAGTCATTGATGTGAGTTTGTAAAAACTGTAGATAACGTTCGACATTTACAGATTGGTGAAAAAAAAAGGTCCTATTAATCTGTTCTTATAAATGACACCACACGTTCGTCTTAAATGAATATTGGTCATGAGACTTTATTACAAAATTGGGATTTTCATCAGACCACCAGAAACAATGTTGTGACGAGACAGTTCCATTTGACGAAAATATTAACTCATCGGAAAAAATTATACGCCTCGTGAAATAAGGGTTCTCTTCTTATTTTCCTTGGATGAGATGGCAAAAATCACAGCGCCAATCATAATCCCTTTCTTTCAATGTGTGAACGATTTTTGGTTTGAATGGTCTGTATTTATTCAGTTTTAAAATTCTTGCCACTGTATCTTCACTAACATTTTGTTGCATCGACGACTTCCTTTTGCGCAATGACATTTTTGGATTTTCTACAACTGACAGCATTACTTCAAACTGCGTATTCTCATCGGCAACCAGTTTTTGGCGTTTTCCATTAAAATGATTGTTAATACTTCCAGTATTCTTGAATTTTTTTACTATTTTCGTAACATTTGAATGATTGATATTTTTATTGGGATGTCTGTTATTAAATATAGTTGCTGCTTCTCTATGCGTATTATAGTTTTCGCCCACAATCAAAACAATTTCTAATTTCTCTTCACAAGTTAATAACGCTGCCATTTTTATGTGTCATATTAATTCTAACGCGTTTTGACATTCACTGTCAAACATATCTTGCTATTAACAAATCAACAAATCATTTCTTTGTCAGTGCATCCTAGATTACACGTAACTACATATAAATTTGCATTGTTATTTAGCAAAATAAGAAAAAATGTTTTTCCATGTAAATTGCCTATTTGAACGTAGTTTTCAGTCCTGAACAACTTTGCTCTTTAGAAATTTTCGATATTTTCAAATATAAAGGTACTTTACTCCTGAGTAAAATTAATATATTTTGACATACCGCGTATACGGCTGAAAAAAATTGATATCTGATGATTTTATTTCAGATTTTAGAATATGCAGAATTTTTTATTAGGAATAACTTTTTCTCCTAAAATTAATAATAAAAAATGTTCATTGGTATATTATTATATATATATTATATATATATATATATATATATATATATTTATATATATATTATATATATATATATATATATATATATATATATATATATATATATATATATATATATATATATAATGTATGTATGTGTATGTATATTCATTTATATTTTACAATCTGTGTATTTTATTTTTACTCTTTTTGTATCTTATTTTGTTATCGCCATTTCAATCGGTCAAATTTTATATGATTTATAGTTCCATTTTGATTGTAGTGCTCTGAAGTTCACTTTATAAAAGTCGAAACGTCGGAAAAGAATCGATAGTTGATTCACTTATCAGACCATACCCCAACAAAATTTACAATGTATATTCCTTAGTTGGTGAAATGAATACAATACTCTCGAAGCTTCCCATAGCAAAGTTATGAAAACACTTCGCTGGGTATCACTAACAGCACACGAGAAGGCACCTATTCCACAATCAGGAAGAATCCTGCAAACTTTTCTATATTCTTAATTTAATTCTGCTTTTCTTTAAGGAATTAATTCAAATTAATTCCCATTATCCAGTTCAAGTTATTTCAATAATACCCTCAGAATGTTCGCTTTTCCTTCTCAAATTCAACTCCATTGCCAAACTAAACAATGCAATTTGCATAAGAAGTTCAACTTCGATAACTTCGTAAACGCTGGGTGATTTGGATTTACTTGTTTTCCTCGCTTAAGTTGTGAATCCCATTACTGGAGCGGGAGGATTGAATGAAAGTCAAGTCACTTCTGTTCTTTTCGTAGCATCGCTTCAATTGTCGATTACTCGTTTCATAAAAAAATACAACATCAAAAAGTATTACGGAGAATATCCTAGTTCCAATATATTAACAAAATGAACCCACCGTGTTCTACCCTTCAATCATCTCAGACATTTGGTGTTATGGATAGTTGATTTACATGGATTTGATGAGTAACACATCACTCTACTGAAAGGCAACATATATACATAATAGTATTGTCAGGTCACATTTCGAAATGTTATATCAACCACATAAACTGGATTTCTTTTTGGCGCATATTCACGTAATAAAAAAGAAGGTATTATTCAGGTGTGAGTTGTCATCGAATAATAATCAATTGGGAAATTCAAGTTGTTATTTCATCTTGTAGAGAGCACGTGAAAACTTCATTATTCACAGGAACGACAATCGTTTTTGCAATTGGATTTTCACTATTTTGGTGCGGGTTGGCATTGTGAGGGAATAGTCGAGAAAAATTATGGGAGTGGTTTCGGTTAATGCATGCATTGGCAAAACAAAAACAAAGCACAGAGCTAGATGGAGGAGAAACATAACCAAACATATAAATAGATAGATTAGGAGTGATCCCCTGAAAAAAAACCATTTCAGAAGTGTTCTGGTCCTCGAATCTGCGATCCTCTGGGCAGCAATGGAAATACGCTGTCGTAATTGTCTTACTTTTTTTATAGATGTGGCAGATTTTTTCCACCTTTTCAAAAAAGTGTGTATTTCTCTTCTGAAAATACCTACTAGATACATCTAGAACAGAAACTATTCGGTTTTCTTCAATTTTTTTTAATACATATAAACTCTAACTGGGGCTTATATGGCGTACTAGGAACATAATCATCCGTGAATTAAATAACGCAAGAGCAAACAAATTGAAAGGACCTAACAATGAAAAAAAAAAGGTGGAACTAAAGGAATTCTACTGGTACAACAAATCGTGTATCCATTTCGGAACAATAACAACTTCAATATATTAAACACCGAAAAGTAGCTTTCTCCTTGATGCATTTTATTATTGTGATATTAGCAAGTAACAAAACATTTGTCATTAATTGGAACACTAGAAGTGGATTCGATTCGAAGCCTTGTTTGGGAACACGTCGTGAAATAGATACAGTTTACTCGAGAAGATGTTTTATTCCCAAATGACTACAAACGAACTTAAATAAACCCTGAGTTTATTACAGTATTACGTTGAACCGAACATCATGTGTGTGCTGTGTATCAATTATAAGAAACAGATACAATATTCAACAGCAAATTCAAATTTGGAATTCTCCGATGAACTGAATTCAAGAAAGGGAGCAGAAGTGAGTCCTGGAATGTCATCAAATGAACTATATTTTGTATTAATAATTTTCAATATTATTTCAATTCCGAAACATTTTCAGAAAATCAAATCGTAGGAACGTATTGGAGCAAATTTATCGATTTGACATTCTTGAACAAATAATTGACATTTTTGACTTCCATAAGGAGTTAAAATCCATGAAATTATGTTAATATCTCCTTCAAAAATCATTTAGGCGTTAATGCTACTGATATTGAAATTGGAGGGATTGTTTAAAAATACATTCCCTGCAAATCACACCCAAGCTAATTCAAAAAACGGAAGGAAAACAATATGCTTATCGAAATTATTTCCCCCGAGTTAATTGGATTCATAGGACTGAAATATTCAATCATGCCAATGAATATAGTAAAGAGATTGCATTATTTTCCGAGCTACAGATGCCGTGCCGTTCTTTAAATTTAATTGAAATTATGGTATCCAATAATTCCAATCAGATTCTTCGAACACATTGCTCAAAAGTAAATAAAAATATATTTCTAAACTCAAGCCTGGATTTTTCACACCAAGAAGATTTGTTCGTAAATAATCGGAAAGTGAGTCCCCAATATAATGTTTCATATCATTATAGAATCATCATGAAGTTTCTATGAATTCCTAAGACGCAGACGATATTTCTCAGTATTGATAGCGACCCCAAAAATTAGGTACCTCCGGCTAGTAGGTAACATTTAGAGACGAAAGTAAAGTTATCTACAGTTATCACCGCTGATAAAATTTCAATTATATTTCTGCCTGGTAGATCCAAATGATAAATACGCCAACTGCTGATAACTGGAAGCCAACTAGTGCATTTAAATTTTGCAACTCATTATTCAATGTAGAAAAGTCCCAGACGAAAAACATCGCAAGTTTAGAGACCTGATTGCTGCTTTGGAATTGAGGTACGGTGACCAACATAGGGAACAGTTGCACTGGGCACAGTTAAGAACACGTGTGAAGAAATTGGGGAAAAGTCTGAGGGAGTTTGAAGCAGACGTGCAAAGACTTATCCAGTTGGCCCACCCAGGTGCCCCGGAGGATTTCAAAGAACAGTTGGCGATGCAGGCATTCATTGATTGAGAGATATCGAAATACAAAGGACTCTAGAATTAACACACTTCAAAAAATGTAGTGGGGCTCTAGTTCGCTCTTTGGAAATGGAAGCTGCTTTCAATACCTCGAGGCCAAGAGTGAGAGTGGTATAGATTGAAAAACCACTTCAGGAATAACAGCATAGAACAGATTCTCAGCAGGATACTAGATGAACTGGAACTCAATAATCAGGCAAGAAGAAACTAATTCAGGTGTCGTAGGAGCGGACATTTCCGAAGAGATTGCAAGGTGAAGTTACCACCACGTTTCTCATTACCTTGGGGCACACCCTTCCATTCTAACTTACCTACGAGGACAGGATCGCCGGGAGAATCAGAAGAAAACTGCTTCAGGTGTTGTAGGAGCGGACATTTCCAACGATATTCTAGGGTGAGGTTACCACCAGATTTGTCATCACCTCGAAGGACATTCCCACGTTCCTACTCACTTACGAGGGCAGGATTGCCAAGAAAGTTTCGAGGGTACTACACATTCCTACTCACCGACGAGGACCGAATCATTCGAAGGTCCCAGGGTAATCCAAGTCAACAGGGTCAGAAGAATAAACAATGATCCACCTATCAGAAATGATGGTTCCAAAATAGACGAAAGGGCTATATTGCCCGATTTTAGGCACTCAAACATAGGCAAAGCCCCGACAATTTTTCAAGCAGAACCCATGCTAGAGAAATTTGCGTCCAAGAATGCCTTAAAAGAGGCCTCAGGAGGCAGAGATCTATATCCTATCAGACGGCCAAGCAGCACTAGAAGCTCTTAAGTCACACACTTGTGAGTCTTGACTGACTTGGGACTGCAAACTCTCCCTAAGACAACTGGCTACGAACGATCAGATTACTCTGATGTGGGTGTCAGGTCACATGGGAATCGAAGGCAATAAAGAAGTGGACAGCCTTGCCAAGAAAGGAGCAAACACTCAGTTTTCTGGCCAGGAAACCTTTTGTGGTCTTCCCAAGCCCACATCAACGAACAGTTTTGGCGCTGGGAAGCTGACCAAATTAAAATCCACTGGTTCCATTGCCAAAGAAAGAAAAACAGCTTCCCGAGTTGGACGAGAAAGACTTGAAACTGGTTATGGGACTGCTCACTAAACATTGTCCTCTGAGGTATCACCTCAAAAAAATGGATAGATCAGACAGTGACAGTGACCGTTGCTGCGAGAACTTCGCTGAAACTGCAGAATACCTGCTTCGCGACTGCCAAGCGCTGTTCTGCAAAAGGCTCAAGTTCCTCGAAGGGGTTCCACTACCACCCTCAGACATCAGGAACTTATTTCCCAGGAAACTGATACCCCCTCACAATCTACCTATCAGAAAAAAAACAATCGATATCATGCTAATTCCGAACATCGCCAAGAACAACTAAATAGTTATGCAGATGTCTTATCTATAAAACCGCATCCCAGAGCATCCAAGCAAAGTCGGAGAGCAAGATCCCGTGAAGGAGTTGCCGGTATCAGATAAACAAAACTATTACCTGATGACGACTGGACGACCGCACATAGAAGACTGGACCAGGAAACTGATCCAGAGATTGGGGACTTTCTACATTGGGAAGAGGACGGAACCGGAAAGCTTCCTGGAGAGATATTTCGCACAGAGAGCCCATCTTCAGAGCAATGTGGGCAACATTATATTCCATGGTTGTGGAAAACGGACTATTTAAACGGATATGGGAGTCTCAATTGTTTTTGCCTAGTTAGAGCAAGGAATTCATGAAGGAAAATCAGGAAGACATCTGGGAGTCAGTAAGACTTTGGACAAGATCCAGCAGAGGTTCTATAGGATTCAATGTCGAAACGATGTGGAAAGCGGATGCAGATGTCCAGAGTGCGATGCCATTGAAGTTTCCAAGACAAGGTCCAGGGGTGAAATGAAGAAATACAACGTAGACATTCCATTCGAACGAATGGCCTTTGATGTAACTCGATTGTTTCCTGTAACGGACGTTGGCAAAAAATACATCCTTGTTGCCATGAACTACATCAGCAAATGGATGAGACTCTACGCCATTCTAGACTAGGGAGTATCCACAAGTGCCAGGTCGTTGGTGGACAATATGTTCTCAAGATTGAGCTACAGTTGGAACAAGGAAGGAATTTCGAGTGGAAGTTATTCAAGAAAGACCAGAACCACGGCGCTCTTCCCCTAGTCACCCAGTTACGTATCAATATCCTCATTGTATATATTCAAAGCGTTCCTAACATCATGGAAAACTTTGCCTAGGAAAGGGGGTGAAGTCAATGAGAAATTTTCCAATCTTCCAGAAGGAGAAGAAATAAGAGAACGGTTGGCCATGTTTGGATTTGGCCATGTTATGTTCGGTAGGTGTAGAGAATAGCCGTTGTTAGAAGCTATGTGTGTAATAATATCAAGCTTGAAATGTTCATGTGACATCGGAACGGTAAAAAGTCTGTTGAGTAGGTAGTTCAGAGCTGCCTGTTTGTGTTTATGGGATAAACCAGATCTATATGGTTATAAAAATAAAATTTATTGATAAACAAATGCAAGGACGCTGAAGAATCATTGTTCTCTAATTTCATAGTGAATTGAAAAGAATAGTGAGCACAATGGAATTGAAGAACAATAATTCCTCAGCGTTTCTGAATTTGCTTATCAACAAATCAAACAACACATTTGATTTCATTTTGCTATATATATATAGGAATAGATTCGATAAGAATTCAAGATGTCGCATCTATAATTTGTGCATTTCACATCTTTATCATTTTCCGGAAGATACGAGTACTCTGAGAGGTTGGGTTCTAGTTCAGGTAAGACCACAAGCCGTCCTGATGATTGGGAAACCATGAAACAGCTGTAGGCGGATGGTGGGCTTCTTTGGGATTGAAATAAAGCTCTCTCCCTTATATATCTATATATATATATATATATATATATATGCCTTACCTTGCGAAAAAAAGTAAATGCTTTAGGTACTCGTTCGCCATGTGGGAAAGCCTTCAATTGTAGAGTAATCCCAGGTAATTTATTGACATTTTTGCATCAACACCTCCAAGGATAGTGAGTACAACGGCCAAAAATGGTCAGAAGGTGAATCACCTACATTTTGATCGTACTTTTGGTGTGGTTTGTATAGTCCGTATCGGGTCTTGTGGCTATTATTTATATAGCGACAAGATGTTACTTTATTTTCCCTCGGCTAATTTACTCAGAACAAGAGACTCGTGTGGGAACTGGCCTTAATAGATTCATATAGTGTGATGTTAAATATTACTATTTTATGATCCTTCTTCTTATTTTTGGACGCCACTCAGTTAAACATAAAACAAGAAAAATAATATACTACAACTGAGAACTTGTAGATCAAAACGAATAAATAAATTATAGACAATTCAAATAATACTCTGTGGATGGGTTCATTTAGAAATCAAACTCTGGTTGCTTATAATATCCAATGTATTTCCAATCATCACAATAATGTGGTATCCCACATTATAAAAATCACATATAGATATTCAATAAAAAAAAGGCTTTCGATATTTTCTCTACTGTACAATCCTTGGGTTACGTTTCGAAATATAGTATCGATACAGGCGTTTCCTCGAATTCGAAATAAAGTTGATATGTGAACATCAACTTTATAAAAACAACGGTATCGGTACTATAATCATATATACCACTTTTCTTTCATCAATAAGTACAGTTATGTAATATAGGTATCTGTACTTCCGTAGAAAACATATGACAACAAAAATATTGGTATTTCCCAACTTTGAAATATTACACACTGTTGCATTATCAATTATGTTTATACCTTTGAAGAAAATCAACACAATGAAGTTGAATTAGATTTTTAGTGAATAAATCCATACACAATGGAATTTAATGATCGACAATGCAAGTTTGTACCAACAACGTGATGTGTACAAGCACTTCAACTCAAAACGAGTTACAAAAAAAATATTCCAGAACAGTCTGACCTTAACAATCCTGGGGTAGTAATAAGAACACACCGACAGTGCTACTAGTCTGGCTGTCCACAGGAACACTGCATATCAGCCCTTTGGTAGGACACATCAGCTTCCTGAGTTATCTATATGTGACCTCCTGATAGTCCTGAACCATGAATTGATTTGCTTGTAGGTACCACTATCAATTGACCGTTACGAGGAACCAAGAACCCTATAATATTTATACGATTTGTACCTGTCCAATATATAACCTATTTGTACTTCCTGGTTTCGTAGCTCTTGACTTGATTATCAAAGTTCGTTTAAATATTCTCGATCATACTGTATAACAAAGTAAACGAGCTTAGAATTAAAATTGTTAGAGTTCAAAGAAACCATGGGAGTTCATACCATTGAAATTTTAAAATATTTACTGTAAAATTATTTCTGTTGGGAAATTTTCTTACCTTCATTCATTTCCAACCTCGTGAGAAGTGTAATCGCATACATATAGTTATCATCAAAAATACGATCATGGATTAAATCATTACCTCTGAAAACTGTATTCAAAACTACACTTGTATTTTCTCAAAACTACTACAAGCAGAGAAAAACTGCAACGTTGTCCTCGCCATCACTTTCACAGCGAAAAGAGAGTCCTTTTTCCGGAACCCTCCTTCACTTTAATTTCCTCACTTGAGAACCGGAAATCCAAATTCTGTGGTAATTTAAATTCACCTCTAACCTTCGTTTTCATATTAGAGTAACTTTTTTCAATCTATTGAGAAGGAAAAAGACAGAGCATATTTAATGATAACAGCTATTCTCGATCACCTGTTTTGACGTCGTGTGGTTGTTCCACTACCTACAAGTTTCCTAGACTTATCGATAGGCAACAACTGATACTCTCCTCACTAATGCGGTAATGAACAATCGTAACAAACGAATTGATATCTTGTCATTATCATTTTTATATAAGTCTACCATTAGAGAATTACTCCAGAGATATATTACAAAATACAGGGAGGGCCCTTTATATTTACTTTATACAAAAATAGGTGGATCTTCTTGAGATAGCATTTCTAAACTACGAGAATGATAAAAAATATATATTTATATGTGGGTCTATATTATTGGTAATTTATATACAACTTAAAACTCATACTGCTCTGCAGTGTAAACGTTATAAGTCTATATTTCTAAATCTAAATTGATTGACCTTTCCAAGGTATTCTTTATATCGCAGGGATACTGTGATATGATTGCCACATATGCTGCAACGAAATGAAAAAACTATTGTGTGTGCTGTTCAGTGACGATGAGTATTTTTTTACCATGCTATAGAAACATACAGTAAATAGTCCTGTTGCAGTTAATGAAGACGTTCTAAACCTACTGAATGGAGATACTCAAGTTTCAATGTTATCAGTTTATTGCGTTCTGTCAGATTAGTTGAGGCCATAGGCAACGCATTTCTACAAAAATATTTTCTCATATTTATTTTTCTGATTTTATTTTTATTTTCCGCCTGTTGACGTAGATCAGCCTGTATATAGTCGGATGTTATTTTTTTCAAATCTAGTTCAAATTCAGTTCGATAACGTTACAAATTCAAGATTGATATGATATGATGTGGCAACAGCGGATATTAAAAAAAATCGGGATGTTGTTTCGTTTGGGACACAATTTCTTTGAACACCAGGTGCCAGTAATTTTCAACATCATCTTCATCCCTTCAATCAAATCCGGTATAGTAAAAAAATGGGTAACATTTGAATCTCTTTAGTAAAGTAAATTGCGGATATCATTATTTTTATTCACCAATTCATTTTCCATCCATTGATCCTACGATGCAAGAAGTGTTACTGTTATTCAACAATCCTGCGAAGTCTTCATTATGAACTTGACTTGACAGAAAATATTCGAATAAAAAAAAAACCCAGACAATATCCTGGGCGCCTCAGAAACAAACCGTGTGCAAGAATCACGACTGACGTGCGAACACAATGGAATTGATGTGAAGTCACTGTTGGCTTTTTAATCTCCGGTCGAACAAAAAACCAACGCCTGTGCGTGGCATTAGATTTCCACAAAAGGATCTGGAAAAAATCCGTAGTTATTTATCAACAGAAAGAGAAATAGACATTCACGATATGAATGCGAAAAAAGAAAATTCGAGGTTGGCGAGTAAGATATGTCGAAGTCTCTAAATAATGATGATATCGACGAATTTGCTTTTTACCAGAAAAATTTATAATACTATTATCTCTACTTGTAAATATAAACTGTAATTCATTCTTCCAAAATGAGAATATTATGTTTCAAAAACAAAAGATGATTCAAATGTTTAACTTTGAGTCTATATCTCCGTTCGGTCATTATTTGCCCCGCTTATGAAAATATCCTCTCCGAGGGACAGTTATGGCTAAATATTTTATTACCACCTCTTTCAACCTACTATTGGAATGATCCCACTTCCATATATTCGAATTCTTATTCATTTTGAAAAACGTTAAGTAGTTGATATGAACTGTTCAAGACGTAATATTCACATTTAGAAAAAGATTCGCCATTAAAATTGTCAAATTGTCAAAGTACGGCGAGGATTTCAGAATATTACGATTTGATTTTAGCGCCAAATTATTACTTACGCTGGGTCTCATATGGCAGCCAATTAAAAAACAGTACGTCATCTGGAATGAACGTGAACAATTGTAACTGACAACGATGTTTTTCATCGAGCCTAAAATTTTAATGCTACTGAATGAGACCTCTTCATACAAAGATGAGACCTGTGATATCTGAACAAAAAGAGTAATATTTGTCTTTAAAAAGGTGTTTTTGAATAATTATTTTATTTCATATCAGCCAACTTTCTGCCGGTCATTATATGTATTTAATTTTTCGCTAACATGGTTACTTATGTAACAAAGTGTGTTCCATAATCAAACAGTATAGCGGAAAAAATGCATGGTATTTTATTGACATACAGTGATCGGAAGAAAGTTGGCTCTTATGGAAAATATGTCATCCAAAAAAACACATACTTCATAAAAATGACTGCCTTATCTCAAATCCATATAGAACTCCAAACGATAAGCGTTCGTTCAATGAACGCTTTCAAATATGAACTCTTGCATGTCATCAAACACTTTACGTTCTTTATATAATGCACGCATCTACACTGCTATAACTGTTGTCACATATTTTAATCATAACGTTTTGTTGAAAACATTTACATCGCAAATGATGTCGAACCATCTGGGTAATTTAACATTTTTCCCGCATATACGCTGTTTGTTTTATAAAAAAAATCGCATTTGTATTCAAATATTTCTCATACATAAAAATTGAATACATCAAAATATCAACTGGGGAAAATTATCCCATTAATGTTTTTTCCTGTATAGTGGTTATTTTTGTCTGTTAGTTATTCTGCGTTGCAATCTTCCACATATTATCATAGAGAATTATAAATATGTGAACTCATCACATGATTGAAACCACTTCATGAGCGCTGATATTTTCATTATTCCGTACCAACAAGGTGAAAACTGAAGACACAAAATCTCACCCTAATATTTGTGAGGCATCAAATGACAGCTAATGTGGCGATAATAATGCATATTCATGAAAAGTATCAACAATAATATCTCTTTGGCTGATAAGAAGCACTGTTTTACAGTCTCTACAAGAATAATTCTTCGAATATTCCTAGAAAATGATAAAAACACAAACTGAAACAGAAAGACTCTGTGGAGGTCAGTTCGTGAGATAGAAAACCACTAATTTTTTTGTAAATTATGTAGGTACATCTTCCATTGGGGCTCCTCTAAGTACGATTGTTAACGGTGAGTTTTTTCTATAAAAAGTTGTCGTCCCTCTATTTGCGTTGTCAGTTTTGATTATATATTATATCCATTTGAGATTTCAGCACCCTTCCCACCACGAATAGGGTGTTTAAATTATATTTTTTATGAAATAATCCTACATTTCCTGTATTCATATTCATGGAAGCCATTTAAAAAAAAAATACCCCACACAAACTTTACCCACTTAACAATTTCAACGAAATTTAAACAGAGCCTGTCGATCTTTTTTCTGTCATAGCATATCCTACTCAAAATCGTAATAGCAATGGATCTGGGAGTTCCTTTTGTTTTTTCAATTGGATCAACTCTTGATAATTCAAATCACAGTATTCTGAAAGCTGAAGGATTTTCAGAGCACTGTCATGGATGACACAAAAATGGGTTTTCTCAAACGGAAAATTTCATTCAATTTGAGAGGAATTTCGTCGAGCTGTCTCATTTCTTTTCCAGAAATATGCTCGGCGGTATTGACGTTTGTTCCCAAGAGAATCCTTCTTGTCGACTCTGTAAGACAACTGTGAAATGTTTCATGACATTTCGAGAAACTCATGCAGATTCCGCTTTTATAATTCGATTTCCAAGTTCAAGCGCTCATTTGCTTACAGAGCCGGATTCAGGAGGTGAGTGAGAAAAGGGGCACAATTCTCCATGAGATTAAGTATCTTGCGATGAGTGGAATACTGCTCATACGGATATAAAAAGAAATCAAGTGCAATAAGCGTTATGTAGCAATACTACTATGTATTTAGATATAGATTTAGATATTTCCCTGTCTTAATTATCAATGAGCTAGTGGAGTTTTTCTTGTATGCACTAGAAAAAATATTATAAATTCTAAATTTATAGGAAAAATACTTATCGTTTCGAGAAATAAACATCCACAGTTGTCATTTCAGCACATATAATAATAAAATTCCATTATCGCGAGATTATTTGGGGTAGATTTTATGAAAAAAAAAACAATCAGTTCTTGAAAACTCAGTCCACTATCCACGACAAACCCACCCACTCGCAAAAATACCGACACGATCAAAAGAGTTGGCGAACATCTAAAGGAGAAAAGAAGTTGAATGCTATTGAAACGAGCATCCCAATGATCCCATCAGGGAAACTGGTGAAACAGCATCTCAATCAGAAACAACAAGTGGTTCAGAAACCACTGATTGACTCATTTTCAGTGGGAGGAAACGATTTTAGAAGAAATAGAAGAACTTATCACTGTCATCGTTGATGACATTAACACACACAATTTGGGGAATATAATAAATTTGTTCAATATGTATGGCGGATAAAACAAAATTCAATTTCTCTCTATGTGCAAGCATTGGATGCATAAAGACCAGCTCAAGCTGGTGTTTCATGGATCTAAGAAAATGTTGCCGAACAAATAATGAATATGAGGGAATAGCAATATTTGTAAATTTCTAATTGACAACGTGATTATAGAAAATAAGTGGAAAAAATATATAAATATAATAGCGTATATAGCAAGCTACATAGTGAAAATAATGATTAATATATATCTATGAATGGAAAACACTGCAGTGAGATGAACAAACATGAAAAGCTAAGTATAGAACAACAATATAATTATTAATTGAAAACCATGTGAATAGATGCAAATCAAGATAAATATGAATAACTCAGAAGGAGCAAATATATGAGAGTGATCTGGTTGATATAAACAAAGCCAAAGTAAACAACATCAAAAGATGCCGACATCCGGCGGTTTAAGTAAACAACTGATAAGAATGTGCTGATGTGAATATGGCTGCCCAGATGATATTTGCATCGAGTTGTTGGTTGTTTATCATGACCGTTTCATCAGTGGTTTTTATAGGCGCTGACCCCCTTCGAAAAAAAAACATAGTTGATAGAGATGAGCATGCATCAATGTATGAGTTCAGATGATGATAAAGTGGTGTAGCCGATAACGATTGAATTGAAAGGTGATCAGTGTGAACTGATGTCCACTGAATCTCCATCAACTACAAATTTTTTACCGAAACACGGGCTCGAACCAGGGACCCTCAGATTATGAGTCTAACGCTTTCCCTGAGCTATTTCGGCTTACAATCATGTGCACATGACCAAGTCTATAACCAAAATGGCCGCCATTCACTTCTTTGATAGAAGGATGGCTATTGGCTTACAGCTAACCAATGCGGATGGCGAATGCGGCTGGCATCCCATCTCAAGATGGCTGCGGCTATTGGATGGCGGTTGACGGCTATTGGTTTACCACTGACAACATATCACAGCTCCCTGTCCACTCTCAATCCCTCCCACCCACACACATTCAACATATCTGCGACCAATGATAGCCCTCCATCCTCCTCCATCCATTACCTAGACCACTCCTACAATCACATAATGGCTAACCGTTGACCAATTACAGCCCACCTTGATGAACCTCCCACTCAATCCCCTCCCCACCCACATGACATGGCTGTCACATCCACAATTTTTTATCTGGAGCCCTCCTACAACGAACCACCCATGTATTTCAAACACCATATTTCAAATACCATATTTGTTTCGAAGCACGAGACTGAACTGGTCACTGGATTGAATGACTGCTAGGAGTGGAATGAGTCTACATGAATCTTATTGCGAAATTATACTGGAACGGTATTTTTTGTTATCGTGCCGGAGGGTCAGAGGTCATAGATTGCGGTATTTATGCATTTGATTTTCGAGGAATTAATCTCAATCTCGATCTGATTCATCGCGTTATGTTGGCGGCGAGTTCGAGATGAAAGGCTCGCCAATTGCGTAATTACTTCAATTAGTTGATTCTTGCATCGTCGCTTAATCATAGTGGGTTCCAAAGGGTCAATTATTCATCGGGGCGTTGCTCTGTTGGTTGGATATTCGGGCGTGCTTGGTAGTGTAACGATAAATTACATTTCTCATTTTTATGCTCAGAGATCCAAGATAACTGAAATACCTTGATCTATTTCATGGATTTCAAATTATGAATTCCTATTTCAAATCTCAATGACATCTAGCGGCAAAAATTGTTATTTTGGCGAGTGAAACTGATAACCACATTTGTTTGAAGGTTGTAGACGATGTGATAACTCAATGGATTTGGAATGTTTTCACGGCATTTCGAATGCTTGTATCTGCAATCGTCTCCAGGTGATATGTCTGTCGGTGCAATGATGCGTGTAATTCCGCCATGTGTAGTGGTGCGTATGATTTCGCGCGGTGTGGTGCTGCGTGAAGTTTCGCACCTCTGAAGTCCGCCAGAACGAGCAATTAATAGTTTCCATACGTTCTTGATCTCAACGCTTGGTTGACTAAAGGCGTTATTGGCTTCGATGAAGGCGGCCTCTTTGAACTTTCGTTTGAACCAATCCTCCTCTCTATGTAGAACACTTGCGTCGTCCCATAGAATTCGATGGTGCTCAGTCCAGGGGTGATCAGCAATTCCCGATTTTGTCGTTTCTCCGCGTTGAGTCAATTTCATGTGTTCAGCCAATCTTACCGAAAACGCCCTCTTTGTCTCCCCAATGTAGGAATATTCGCATTCACATGGAACTTCATAAATACTCTCTGTTTTTGGATTTGGTCTTGGTAAGAAAACTCCGAAAAGAACTGCCGGATTGGAAGCAGCTCTTAATGTTGAACTTCTGTTCTTCTCGGAGACACCTCTGATGTACGGAAGGCAGATCACTGTGCTTTGTTGTTGCTCTTCAGATGCCTTCGGTCTCTGGATTTGTTTCAATACTCCTCCTAAGAGTTTCTTGGGGTATCCATTCCGGTGAAGGTTTTCTCTGATGTGATTTAACTCGGCATCTAGTGACGCCTCTTCCCAGCATATGTGCATCGATCTTTCTACCAATGTTCTCACGATCTCTCTCTTTGTCGAACTCAGATGGTTGGAGCTGTAGATGAGATACTGTCCCGTATGTGTCTTCTTTCTATGTCATTGCCTATTCTCTCAACGTTCATATCGAGAAAGGTAAGGCACTGTTTCTATCACGATAGAAATGGAAACAAACAGTGCCTCACCTTTCCTCGATGTGAACGTTGGGTGAATAAATAAGTGAGTAACACCTAAGCTTTTCAGTATCCATCTGAAGCATTCGAAATGTCGTGAAAACCTTTTAAAATCCATCAAGATGATGGACGCCCGAAACAAGAGTAATTGATAACCGCATCATATGACGATTCATTGTTATGAACAGTTTCAAGAATGAATAAAGGTAAGGATTTTGTGCTCTAAGAAAAGAGGTTCACATGATACCCTAGGTCTAACATTGTGAAGGTATCATATGGAGGATTGAAATGCAATAAAAATGTTGATCAGTGCAGAAACCCCAGAAGGGTATTTCGTATCTGATGAGTGACTTCAAAGCAACACCCAGATCCCAATTTTTCCTCAATATTTTCAAATGATTCTCAAAGTTGCGTTTGTCATCCAAGAAACTTAGTCGCATTTATCTGTTCCATGAAAATATCAGTACCCACTGCAATCTCAGATAGATTGCATTTGATCGATAAGAGGCTGGTTCATCTATATTGAACGAAAGCAAATTTTAGTCACACCACCTCTTCACAACAGAAATATCATTGACAATTTCAGTGTGCAGGTTCTTTACTTCGATATCGTGCCATAGGATGGTTGTGTTGTCTGCAAAAATAGTGAATTTTTCATCAACATTGAGATTATCCAAATCATTGAGATACAATAAAAACAGGATGGGACCCAATACAAAGCCCTGTGGTACACCATGACCAAGCGAATCAGTCTCAGACATCGTTTCTGTTCTTCAATTTGCATTATCTCCCTAAGGTAAGATTCAATCTAACTAATGCCCTGATTTCTGAAACCATTATGCTGGAGTTTGCGCAAAAGAATTTGAAGATTCACACAATCAGAAGCTTTCGACAACTTACAAAATACCGCCAGTTAAAGTTTATCTTTTCCGGCGTACCTATAGGTGTTACAAGATCGATGATGGTTTGTTTACGTTGTGTCTCACTTCAGCCAGATTTCTTTGGACCTTTGGCTGGTTGACTACTCCGTACTGATGAGGGCCAAGAAGCCTGAAACCGGTATGCGGATTGTTAGGTGAACACGACTTAAATTGAACATAATCGAGCTTATCAGAAAGAAACATTTGCATTCAATGTCCATTGATATTATATGGAAGTATGCATGGATTTTCAGGTGAATATCATTCAACGTTCTGCGTGGTATTTGCCAGGAAAGTAGTTGTTTTTCACCTGAGATCTACCTTTCTCTGGTTCAATTTTATATTGAATCCTTTATGTGAAGAAAACCGTTTAAATTCGATTTTTCTTTACAAAATACTGCTTCGCAAACTTCCTTCCGATTCAAATTGCTATCTCAGAAACAAGAAGACAGCATCGCTTCTACTTTTTCGTGGTTGAAAGCCAAATTGTTGAGGATACAGAATTTTATCCATCAATATGATTTTGACCAACTTTTCTTTAATTTTTCCCAAGGTCGGAAGAAGAGAAATTGGTAGAAAATTGGAAGGGATCAACATGAATACCTCACAAGAGGTTATCTTGACGATGGAAGATAGTGACTAAAGTTTATCTTTCAGTCACAGATGATTCCACATCTGATTTTATGGACATCATGTTCATATTTCTAATAATTCAATTTATTGAAATATCAATCCCGTAACAGGTTTAATTTTTCACTTGTTTTATTGTGTCCATGAGTTCAGTTAGATTCATTGCATACAAAACAAATGGGTCTGCGATATGGATTTCACTCATATAGATAGTGGATCTGGTGCCACATCCAATTTGTGTGCCAGACTCCCAGCGATGGTGCATTAAAATTCGTTGAGAATGGTGGGATCCAAGGTAATATGATTGGATACGAGATTTTTCCCGCGGAGATCATTCACAATACGCCAGGTCTCCCTGGTTTTGTCATTACTCACTGAGATATGGTTATGATAATACGTTCTTTTTGTAGCCTTAATGACATTTCTGTATATCTTTCTGTGATTGATGTAATAGTGATAAAAACATTACTGTGTTTTCTGATGATGAAAACTTCTCAGGTTTGTAGCAGAAATACGAATTCCTTCATTCAGCCAAACTATTATTCTGATTTTTTAAATGGGAAAGGAAATTTCAAAGCAATTAGATAATATGTTATCATAGGGAAGACAGGGATCATCGGCATGTTGACAATCATAATAAGATATCGTGTAATTGCTTTCGCTGAATAATCTACCGTATATGACTTCATTGGTGAAATTGTTATACATAACTCCACAGCAGATAGCCTCGTTATCAGAAATGTTTGCTGATATAACAGGTGACATTTTCTTCAGTTAAGTTGATGCACCTGTAGTACATTTTGCTTTCCGAATTCGGTGTTATCCTGGTTGGACTATTTGTGTGCATAGATTAGTTCAATGAAGTGGAAGATTTTGTAGTCGATTGGGACAAAGAAGGGGTATTATCGTTATAGCTGATGTTAAAATCACCCGCCTTGATAACAGTTGCCTTAGTGGGTAATTTGAGTGAAAGTATTTCCAGATTTTCGAGAAATATGAGACCCTTCGCGCAAGGTGATCTGTAGATACACAACACAAATAGGTTAGCTGTACTAAAGTGTACTCCATTATGAGGTCATTATATTTATTGGTATTCGTGTGTTCCAAGTTAGATGAAGCCAAATTATGAATCAATATCAATCATGAACTCAGGACCACCATTTTGACGTCGCCTTCGCAAGACAGAATATATCTCGCTATATATCTTGATCATTGATATAGCTGTGAATAAACTACTCCGATGCAGTAATACTGGCTTTCTTAACGTATCTGTTCCCTAGCAGGCAATCAGCCATCTGAGTATCAATGCGCTGGGCATAATTCGAGATCAGATATCGATAGACCTGACCAGCCGGGCCGTGCCCTAGAACAACAATTGATAAGTATACAGGGTGTTTCATAATTGAATGCTGATCCTGAAGAGCGATAATCCTTGGATGATTTTAAGAAAAATTCTTCATATGAACATAGGTCCGCAACCTGAAATACAGGATGTTGAAATTTAACAAAACAATCAGTGATATTATTTACGTTATAAAAACTTGTTTATTAAAAAAAAACATGGTAAGTTTTACAAATACCGAATTAGTAGACATGCATTACTTGTATGAGCTTGCTGACGAGAACGCATATGAAGCCAGGCAACTGTATCAAGAGCTTCCCAACTAGAATGGTAACTATTGCTCGTACCATTTCAAGCATCCACAGAAGGTTATGTAAAACAGAAAGTTTCGAGCCAAATCATCACTTGAAAGGAGCACATCGGACTGCAAGAACTCCAGCAATTGAGGTAGCTGTTTCAAATTCAATTGACGAAAATCCTGAAATAAGTACGGGGCAAGTTGCTTATGATTTTAATACCGCCCATATACTAGTATGGAGGATTCTTCATGATTATTTATTATATCCCTATCACATTCAACTGGTTCAGGCTCTACTTCTTCGAGACTTTCCATTACAAGTGAATTTCTGCCAATGGTTTCTCCAAAAAGTTACCGAAAATCCTTCATTTGACAGGGAAATTTTATTCACGGACGAAGCTAGTTTTACTAAAACCAAGATCAGAAATTTTCATAATAATCATTTTGGGCCGAGGAAAATCTGCATGCAATCGTGGAATCCCATCACCAGGAGCAGTTCTCATTAAATGTCTAGGCTTGAATTATTGGAGATTACCTAATTGGACCTTTTTCTTTACCACGCAGATGAAATGGACATAATCATCGCCGATTTCTTGAAGATAATTTGCCAATTCTGTTGGAAGATGTTCCCATTTCAATGCGAAATTTTCGTGCTTTGGCACGCGAATATTTAAACCAAAACTTTCATAATCGCTGGATAGGTCGTAGGGGAACAGATCCATGGCCAGCTAGATCCCCAGACTCAAACAGTCTGGATTATTTCATTTGGGGACATCTTAAGACTTTGGTGTACAGTCAGCCAATTCTTACTGAGAAAGAATTGCGAAACCACGTAATAGTTTCCTGTGAAGCATGAATTTTCCAAATAGGACGCGAGTCAATGACAAGGAGGGCTGAAGCGTGCATACTTGCAGGAGGCGGACATTTTGAACAGTTAATTTGATTTTGGTATTTTTTGTTCATAATAGTTATGTTTTTAAAAATAAAAAATGTATTTTTATGCGTACTCATTACAAAAACTGAATAATAGTTACCATAAAATTATAAAAATCTTGCCTAGATCCTTTGGTTACCACAACGGTGAAATTAGGAAAAAATCGAATAGGGACAAGCAAATGAATGTATTTTATTTTCTAAATCGAAAACCGCCCGCCAGACGAAAAAAAGACAGGAGACCATTTTTATGAGAAGATAGAGGATAATTAGAAAAATAATATTCATTTCGAAAAAAACAGTGTCGTATCATTATTTTGATCAAAAATATGACAGGGCATGTTAACAGGGACGCCACCGATGAATATTAAGAAATCTTTCATCATAGAAAAAATGTATTTTTATGCTTACTTTGCATGTACCAAAATTGAAAAAAAAAGCCAAAGCGGTTTCAGAGATATTGGGGAAGGACTGATTTTTTGTTAAATTTCAACATCCTGTATCTCAGAAATTGAGCGGATGCGGACTTATGTTCATATGAAGAATTTTTATCAAAATCATCCAAGGATTATCGTCCTTTAGGATCAGCACTCAAATTTTTATATAATATTATTGAAGGTCTTGTTTCCAGATAACTCAAATAGCGCTTATAAACCCCTGCAATAAAAATGTATTTTATCGCGAAGCGGAGACTATCGTATAGGGGTTGCTAATGCTCTAATCAGTCGTAAAGAATTCAAGTCATGAACGGAAGTGATCAGCCTCAAATTGTCTAGCACAATACAGTGGAGTCGTAAAACTTCGAGAAGTTCAGTGTATTTCCTGCAGAAAATCTGCTGCGAACAAACCAATTTTTACTGGATACTTCTAATCGAGGTTGGGTTCGTTAGAAAGTTTCATTTCAATTATTGCCGATGCTTTAACGAGGGGTTGATTGCTAATATAAACGTTTTGTATGTTCTACCACAAGATATGAGTTATTCTGATCAAAACAAATTGTTGAAGCACTGTGAGTAATGGATAAATATAGAGATACATATGAAATATAAGGAACAATGAAACAGATCACAAAACAATTGTAGTTATAAATTAACAGTGAGTTAAAAATATGGCAATTACACTGTATTAGAGGAAGCAGTAGACGTATTTATTCTACTACAATATACAGGGTGTTATGAAATGAGTGTCCGATATTTTACAGGACGATTCCTCAGTTATTTATAAGGTGAAAAGTTCATATAAGCATGGGTCCGCAGGTGTTAAAAATTTATTTTAATATGTTTTTTCGTGAATAATTTTCAAAATAATGTCGATATGTGAACGAAAATTAGTATTTGGGGATTTTTTTCATATGAGAAATTCAAATTTGATCTTAGTTTGGCCCCTAATTGTAGGGGGCGCCGCCTACAGGTCTTTGTCTCTTTTGATGAGTCACAACTTTGTCGTGCGTGTATGTATCACATTTTCTAGAAGAAAAATCGATTTCACCTCAAAAAATTAAAATCGGTGTTCTACAAGGTACAATCCTGGGACCAATCCTTTTCATAACATATATAAACTCCCTACTTAACACAAATATTGAAGGTGAAATACTATCTTACTCAGATGATGCAGCTGTCATATTCACAGGAGAAAACTGGGAAGAAGTCGAAAAACATGTGAAAGAAGGTATGAAGAGGATGAAAAACTGGCTACCAACCTTCAAACTATCATTGAACATAACTAAAACAAATAACATAGCTTTCTCATTAACAAATGCTAACAGACCTACGTATAATAAAATATTAGTAGAAGAAAATACAAGTTTTGAAATAACATCAGTATCAAAAACAAAGTATCTAGGTGTGATAATTGATCAAAATCTCAAATGGACAGACCACATAAACTATCTAACTAATAAAATTCGGAAATTGATTAGGAAGTTCTACATTTTACGAGAGTTTTTGAGCACTAAATTGTTGATAACTGTCTATAAAACATTGGTAGAGTCACTTATTAGGTATGGTATAATAGTGTGGGGTGGAACATACAAAAACAACACAAAACCATTACAGGTAATACAAAATTACATCTTGAAAATAATTTTCAACAAAAACAGATTATATGCTACCAGTCTATTAAACAACGAGAGTATCTGTGATATGAGTTGCCTATATATCCATTTATCATGTTCTCATTTTTATAAATCACAGAATTTAAAAAAATTCATTGATCATCAATATTCTACCAGATCGAACACCAAAAAACTATTGAAAATTCCACAATGCAATACAACCCTCAACCTGAAATTCATTGACTACTTAGCTCCTAAATTTTATAATGTGTTGCCCATAAATATTAGAAATATAAACAAATTGAACATTTTTAAGAAACAATGAAAAACATACATTGTCACCAACCTCGAAACATTCAGAAACATCCTCTCATACCTCTCAACAAGCAGTAATAAAATATTTCAAATTTTAGTTTATATTGGCTATACATTTTATATTTTAATCACATATTTATGTTATGGTAAATTAAGTTTATGATTGCAATTCAATCAACTAACTATATGCTTCGTATGCAATCTCAAGGCACATACAGGTGTTGTAACACCTAGGTGCATACAATAGATTGTATAAATGTATATGTCAGAAACATATTAGATTATCCTAGAAACAATACTAATGGACCGAACATTGTAAACATGGTAATCATGTAGTTATTGTAAATTGTTAACTGAAAATGTTAATTGTAATTATAAATTGTAAATTGTGTTGAATCTATGCAATGGGTTCAATAAATAAATACAGGCAGGAGGTGAACATTTCGAACATTTATTGTGATTTTGATTCAGATTTATATCTAGTGTTCCGTTGTTCATTGTTGTTTGAAAATTTGCGTTTGAACTGTTTCTATGTTGAATGAAAAAAAAGTTTTCAAAATTGTTTCACTTTGAAAAGCATACTTTTTTCACGTAAAAATGATAGAGGAATCGATTTCACTTCTACGAAATGTGATACATACATGCACGACAAAATTGTGACTCCCCAAAAGAGAGAAAGAGCTGTAGGCGGCGCCCCCTACAATAAAGGGCCAAACTTAGATCAAATTTTAATTTCTCATATCAAAAAATCGTCCAAGTATCGACATTATTTTGAAAATTATTTACGTGAAACCAAAATGAAAATAAATTTTCAACACCCTGTATATTAAAAATGAAGGCCTTGCGGACCCATGCTTATATGAACTTTCCACCTTAAAAATAACTTGGGAATCGTCCTGTGAAATATCGGAAACTTATTACATAACACCCTTTATAATAGTATTAGTAGACCGTTATAAACAAAACATGGAAAAGATATAAATGTAAAGATACAGTGTAAATAAACATAGCATGATAATATAATCAAAATTGAGACTAACTCCAGTGTAGAGTGTCCATCACATACAGTGAAATTCATTCTTCTTTAAAACAAGTTACTCATTGACATTATAGAAATAATTTTCCAGTAGAAATCTTTTCATTTTGATTTTGAATTGATTAAAGCCCAGACTCTCAATCCTGGAAGGTAGTGTGTTATATAAGTGTAGGTTCAGAGAATTATTTTGCGACAACTGTAGTCTGGATTTTGGAGTTGAGCAGCATGGCGAGAGGTGTAATGGTGGACTTCGGATTGGGCTAAGTATTTGTGCTTAGTTTCATGAATTTCAAGTGGACGTGATTAAATAAGGAAAAGGCATTAGTTGGCAACTGATAAAAAGAGGGCGACATTGTTCACGATGGTGAACACCCTCGTTCACTCTGATAACTCTCTTTTAGAAAATGAATGCTTTATGAGAGTGGCACGAATCACTCCAATGAAAACTTCCATAATACAAATGACTATAGAATAAACGAAAATAACTAGATTTGAGAACGTGAAAACTGACAAAATTTTTCAAACGTCGTATCAAAAAAGTGATACTAGACAGTTTCTTCGCTAATACAGCGATACGTGGGCCCCAGTTGAGCCTATCGTCAAGATGTATGCCGAGTAATTTTACAAAGCTACCTCTTGTGATATTTGAATTTGAAGATATAAGAATGGTGTCCAAATTGAGATTGTTTATTATAAGGGAACCAAGTTTTGGCTAAAGCCATTGAATACACATATATATATATATATATATATATATATATATATATAGATTTATATATATATATACAGGGTGTCCCTGGACTTCCTCTTTTCCTCACGAGAATGTGTAGTTGGGGTCAAAATATCACCAGTACTTCATATAACTTTTGTTCCTAAAAGCCTTCGTTACCAAGTTACAGGCCCTCAAAGTTACAAAATGAAAAATGTTTTTCTTTGATAACTTTCAAAGTGAATATTCAAAATCATCTAAATTTTGGTAATTGACTAAACAAATTAATTCCTTCGATGAGCTTTCATGCAGGAGTCAGTTGTTTTGCTACAAAGTCAGGAACGGACTACCCCCGATGGTCCACACCTCAAAACTTTGAAATGACTGGGATTTGTCAATATGTTTTAACGAAACAAGGTTAACTGGACAATTTCCTGAATAAAAGTACTCGTGTGAAAAACTGATCGGAGTAACGATTTTTGATAAAAATGCATTTTTGTTCGACGACATCCAACCTGAGATGTCTACCATTATTCGAAAAGATTAATTTGTAATGAAAATAGAAATGATAGGTACGATGTTCATAACGAATTTTTATCATGCAAACACGTTTACCTTACAAAAGTCATGGTGTAAATAATCAGTCGCAAGCCTCAAGAGCAAACATAAATGCAAAATCCGCTACAAAAACTGCTCGATATGACCCCCGTCTCTCTCAATACATTTTCTTGGTCGGCGCAAACAACCTCTCTGCACTTGAAATAGCATGCCAGGGTCGTTTCGATAATGTTACGGAAGAACAAATTCTACCAGCACTCGGGCTATTTCGTATAGGTAACAAGTGTCACAATCAACAGTAAGTCGGATAGCACGTGAACAACTATCGTATCCATTTCGCCTAGAGAAGGTGTTGGCCCTAGAAGCCCTCGTAGATTTTTTTGTGAATGGTTTTTGAGGATGTATGAAGGAGCAAACGACTTTCCTAGATATGTTCTATTCACGAATGAGGCATGTTTCACAAGCGATGGATATTTCAATAGTAGGAACAGCCATTTATGGGATGAACAAAATCCGCATGGAATGTTTCGAAAAGGCTACCAGCAAAAGATTTCAATAAATATTCGGGTAGGAATTATCGAAAATCGTACCGTTGGACCATATCTTCTTCCTCCCCGTATGAATGGGCAGAACTACCGAGTGTTTCTTGAACATGTTTCACCTGGGATTCTTGAAGGCTACTGGTTTGTCAAAGAATGTGGTATCAATATGACGGAGCACCGACCCATTTCCAACAAATCGTTCGTCAATTTCTTGATCAAACATTCCATGATCGCGCGGTGGATAATAAGACGTGGTCCCATACATTGGCCTGCACGTCCTCCGGATTCAACTTCACTGGACTATTTTTCGTGGGGATACCTTAAATCCCTAGTGTATAAAACACCTGTAGAATCTTTGGAAGATTTAACGGCAATAATTTTAGCAGCATGTACGTTAATACAGGATACACCAGGAATATTCCAAAGCGTGCGACAGTCGATGATACGGAGATGCCAATTGTGTATTGAACAAAATAGTGGTCCATTTGAACATTTGCTTCAATGTATTGTTTGTTCCTATGTAGTGTACACACTAAACCGTTTCTGTCATTTAAGTAAATATTAATACTTAATAATTGTTTTTCTTCATCAAAAAGATTTTGATTGGATGATATTTTCCCATCTAATTCAATCAGAAATGACTTTGATCATGGTACTCTAACATAAACTTCAACGAGTTAAGAGTATCCATCTTCAGTTTTTCGCAAAAATTAATTCAGACCTTAACTCTTATCTAAGTGTAGTATTATGAATTTGAGGTTGAGTTTGTTTGTAGTTGATCTGTCAAAACAATAATATGCAAGAAAGTATGGTAACATATCGGTGAATTCGCAACATCGATTCGATCAAATATGATGATTGAAAAAATGGAGTTATCGGTCTTATTCTGACTCACCCGTACTATGTTTCCGATTCTACCAACATTTAAAAATGTGCAGGAGGTCGACACATATTCCGATATGTTGTGAGAAATTAGCATTATGCGATTATTGTACATAGGAAATTATGTCTCTACTGAGGAAATATCTTCAGTTTTTCTCAATTATCTCAGAAACCTCCGCTTTTAGTCACATGGAATGTCATGACTTTTAGGTTGAGTATCGATGAGCCGAACTGATGTCAAACGCTCATTTGTCCGTTCACTTGTCCCAAGAAAATATGAAGGAACATATGACCAGATACCATCGTAACCACGCCACTGGTTTACGAAATGAGAAATTATAACTTCAAATCAGCACGTTGATAAACCTTGATTAGTGTACCAAATTTCAAATTTTTTCCTTCGAGAATTTTGGAGAAAACAAATAGAATCTTAATTTTTTTCGTACTTTCGACACCCTGTATCTCAGAGGAGATGCATTTTAGGACATACCTTGATAGCAACTTTTCACCTTGAAATTGGGTGAGGAATCTGTAGTCGGAGTTTTTCGGTCTCATTCTGACTCACCCTGTATAAATACCAAATTTCAACTCAAACTGGATAATACGAAGTTTGTTGAATAGGTTGCAAGATTTATTCCTATCAGACAAGTGACATTGAATAAGCTTGTGAAAATATTGAATATATTTTTAATTTCAGGGGCGGTGGGAGGTGATGGCGACGATGGTGACGATAAGGAGAAGGAGGAAGAGGCAGAAAGGGAGCGATTGGAAGCTATCCGCGAGGCCGAAGAACGAAGGAAGGAAAAGCACAGGAAGATGGAAGAAGAGAGGGAGAAGATGAGACAAGAAATCAGGGATAAGGTCAGTCAGAAGTAAAAATATTTCTTCGAATATTACTTTTTCAATCACTACATTTGCATTAAAAATAATAAATTCGCATTACACTTCAAATCAATGTATCTTCATTCTGATATCGAGAAACATAACGGGATGATTTTTTGATGATATACGTACAGGATGAGTCAAAACACAACCGTCAAAACCTCCCCAGGCGTATACAGTCAAAATGGCAGATTTCCGGTTTCGATTAAAATGGCATCAAATTTGTTGTTTTCAATGAAACACCAGGTATATTTCAACATTCAATGGAAGCTCTATGAACCATCCTTACTATCATACTGAAAATTTCATTCTGAACACTACGATATGCGACATGTGTATTTGATTTCCATCCGACACTTGAAAGCAATACAACTTAAAAAAATTGTTATTTCTCATTGCCTATGCGGAATTCATTTTTGTCTTCAGTATTTGAATGGAAACGTTCCTCATGTCTCAAACGATACTCGGTTTTTCCTCAACAATGGAAAATCATCAATACAGTTATACGAAAAATGAATAATTCGACATGCTGTTAACATACGGAGACTTGTCGAAAAAATATATTCAATTAATATATTCCTTAAGCTGCGTGTTTTAACGTGAGACGTCATCAAAAATATACTTTAGAAGAGTAGAAATAGGGAAAGTGTGAGAAATTATTAGAAAAAGTTAACACCGATCTTAAAGTATAAAATATATAAACATCATTTCGAAAACTATATAGGTTTTTTCAAATGGTTAATTCGTAAACGAGAATAATTTGATTTACAAAATATTATTCTTCCAGTTTGTGTTTTTTTTTCCACAAAAGGTGGGGGAGAAACGATTCTAATATATATTATTTAGTTCTGAACCCCGATGAGAAAAACAAGTTTTCGACTTGGGGCGGTCGGCGCGGTCCGCCATCTTGGATGAGTTACAAAAATTTTTTTTTTTCAAAGTTATTCCTCAATGGTTAATCCCCTGACAAAAATTATATGAATTTGAATACTGAATTCCCTACATTTTTTGTATACAATTTTTTCTGTAAGTCTGTTGAGTTATAGCGTTGGAAACATGAACATTTTTACAAAAAATCATCCAACTGCCCGTTTTTCTCATTTCGAAACATTATTCGGAGCTATTCACTATATAATTATAATTTTATAAATTCAAAGTCAACTCATTTCCATCCACCATGAGGTAGAGTGAATGGCGCGTTTTTTTTATTGTGGTATCCCCAGTGGGCCTAATCCGCAGATGTTCTTGTTTTGCAATTAAGTACACCTCTTATTCCGTAATTTATGTCCCCGAGAATATTTCTAATATTTCTTTCTCTGGATACTGGATTCTGCAGGTCAAATCATTTTTTACGGTGATACACGCCGATGATATCTGGGACAACCTTTTCCTGGAATATATCAAATCTAAGAAGAAATATCTCCTATTTAAATTCAGAGGCAACCTATATGAGGCTGATCTATTACTTTTGCAACGGTCATCATTCCTGATCATGTATAACTATTTCTCGATTTTACATAATTCCCCTCAGAAATATATTTCTTTGACCATGCCCATCAAGTACACAAGAACCATTGCACAGCTAAGACTATGTAACTCCATTTCTGTCAAATTCACATACAATGGTTCAACTCATACCATCAATCCAAACGAGCTGCGCACAGTTTGTAACCAAGCTCAGATGGAGACACTCGATCACATTTTCTTCAATTGCCCCATATATTGTGTAATGAAACCTCCATTCCTGAACTCCCTAACAAATATGACTGCTTTGGCCCATACTCTTGATACTCTTCCAGTTGATAAAGCTGAAACCATTGCTACATACCTATGCAACGTTCTAAAGCTACGATCTTTCCTTATCAATGAATGAAAGTTATTCTGTGCTCTACTACTTCTTTTCTCTATATCTTTTTCTTTTTCCACTTGTTTTTATGATTGTACTTCCCCAATATTTTTTTGCTTTGTAATACATATGTATGTTTATTTATGTATGCATCAATTACCAGTTTACTGTAATATCAGGTTAACATTATCATTAGCCCTAATAGTTACTAACACACATCCACTTATACATCCTGTTTAATGATAACTCGCACCCTTGCCATGAAATATATTTTTAAAAGGCAATAAATCTATTATTATTATTATTACTTTCTCTTTAATGGCCCTGGTTGGTTGATGTTGAGTTATTATTTCGAAAAAAACAATTTTTTTTGTACCTTGAGATGATTAAAACAAGGACATTTCCAGGAGAGTCTCGATTTAAACGTGTCGTCTGGAATCATTGGAAGGAGAATTTCCTGCACCCTATTTCCAGGTGTTTCAATAACACAAAGATATATTGGGTTAATCCGAATCGAACTCAAAAATGGAATGAACACTCTTTCCAATTTTTTTGAATGGAACCGGAGAGCGGTGGGTCAATACCAACATATCAGTTAGGTGGGTACCTAGATACCCTGATCTGACTTCAATTGATTTTCGTTGGTAATGTTGTTGCGAAGACAAATTTTATTCTCGTGAGGCACCTACAACATTAGCTGATTTTTTAAATAGAATTATTTCGGTATTCCTAGAAATAACGAACGATGAGTTGTTAAATGATGCTAAGTGTACAGTTCAGATCAAAGTTAATTTCCCCTTTTTCACAATTTTGGTAATCTTCAGAGAGTAACCAAAAAGCCTCATGTTCATTCTGCTTGGACCTGTCAAACGTGTTGGTTTCAATACAAATGTTGGCGATTTTAAATAAATTGTGAAGACGTGTTAGGTTGTCCCCTATAATCAAAATCAAGTGTATAGTTCGTCAGCACCGTGAAAATCCCATAAACTGTAAATGATCAAAAAACGCTTGATAACAGAAGGTGTCATTCTAAATGAAATCGTCGAATACGTCGGCCAATAGAAACTGTTTTAACACCAATATGAAGAGTAATTAGGCGTAATGTTTATTAATTTGTGTGTAGAAACAATGTGAAATAACTTCAATCAATATGATAGTTTGAAAAGAACAATGCATTGTACTCAGAGGAACGTACGTTATTTTGAACATGTCATCGAAAACCGAATTCGAAGTTTAACCAATCAAAACACATTTGTAGTGGATTTTCACCCACTTCCAGACGTCCGAATGATTTGAAATTTGGCAGGTGTACATAATTCCGGTGACATTGCATTAAGAAATTTTTGTGTGAAAAAAAAACAAAATGGCGGCTCCAATATGGCGGACGAGTTTTGTGATTATGGTCCGATTCGCTTCAAAATTGGTATCTGAGGGTTTTCGTGGTCGGAGATTATGATTCTTTTGTCAAAATTGAAAAATTCAAGATGGCGACTCCAAAATGGTGGACGAGTTTTGTGATTATGGTCCGATTCTATTCAAAATTGGTATGTGGGAGTTTTTGGAGTCGAATATTATGATTCTTTCGTGAAAATTGAAAAATTCAAGATGGCGGCTCACTGTATATATTGAAACGTTAAAATCTTTGAATGACTTCTAAAATCGAGATTTGACTATTAAACAGCTTTACACATTATGATTTGGAAATAATTACAGTAAGGTTAAAAAAAAAAAGTTTATAATAAACCAAACTAAGAAGTAGAAAATAAATAATAGTTTGAAAAAACTAAAAAACACGCTTTTTATAAAGAACCGAACTAAAAAATAAATAAATAATAGTTTAAAAAACTAAAAAACACGCTTTTATAGAAAACCAAATTAAACAATAGAAATAAATTTTAATAATTTGAATTAAGAATAGTGAAGAAATTTTAATAAATATAAATTAATAATAATGTAGATAAGAAAAAAATTAATTTTATTAAAAAAAAGCGTGGGGAGCTTAATCTGAATCTTAAAAAGCACCCCACGCTTGTTTTAAAAAAAATGTTTTTTCTTATTTACATTGATTTGTTGAAAATATAAACAGGATGTTCATAAAATCAGATGTGGAATCATCTGCGACTGAAAGATAAACTTTAGTCACTATCTTCCATGTTTATTAAAAAAAATTACACTATTCTTAATTCAAATTTATTAAAATTTATTTATTTTTTAGTTCGGTTTTTTATAAATGCGTGTTTTTTAGTTTTTTCAAACTATTATTTTTATATCTAGATTCTTTCAATTGTAATATATCAAGCATCGGGTCTTTATTGTACTTTATTTTTTCAGTATTACATGGAAATAAAACTCAATATGTCTTTATTTCTGTCTTGTCCGGAAAAAAGTACCATGCAATGACGATTGATGATAGTCCAAAAAGTTTCGATAAAAAAACAATTTTATTGATTTACTGTACACTTGATATGGATCCATCATCAATTATCATTATTCGTAGAGGAAACAATTTCGCTCTCGTCACAGCCTTCTTAGTTGATTTTTTTAATTATAGAGAGAAATTCGGTAACGCATCTGAATAGAATTTTGTTAATTTGTTCCAAAAATTATATAATATGCAAGGTGTTCCATTAAAAAAACCTTTTTTCCAATTCCGTCGTACCGGAAATTGAAATGGACATGTTGTATATCGTCGTGTCAGAATAAAATTTTCAATATAATGGTGAGGAAGTCAATAAAGGTTACTTGAAAAAATATGAGTTTTCTATTGAAAACCAACACCTGAAACCTAAAATTGATTTATCTTAAAAAATATTATTTTTGTGAATGACAGAGTGTACATGGAATTTTACCCCAATCAAATACTACTTAGTTGAAGAATTATATGAAAAACTGAAAAATCATTATTGAGAAGATAGAAGATTCAGTTCGTTCCAGAAATATAAAAACACACACTGACCTATGATTCCACTGTCAAAAAATATGTCTGAGAGTGGTGGCGCAGCGATTTGAATGTCCGGGCAGTATTTGAACGTATTTTTTTCTCATCTATTTTCAAATTGTCGTTATTTTTTTCATGAGAAATAGTATATTGTGCAACAAGTGGGGAAAGTTCAACGTTTTTCACGAGTGTGGAAGTTTGTGGCACCAGCCTGAAGGGCGAGTGCCGCAAACACACGAGTGAGAAAAAGTACTTTCCCCACATGTTGCACACTATACTTTTCCTACAACTGCACAAACTTGAAGAATACAAGTAATGTACGTTAAGATTCATTTTTATGGTTAGCAAAACTAAATTAACATTAAAGTATCCTACCTCTTAACAGTTGGATAATTTATTTAAAATTATAGTTATTAGTAAAATTTGTACAATTTTGTATGGTCAAACCCGGAATGTCATTTCTTTTTAGTAAATTTTCTGTTATATTAATTGTAGAAGTTGAGGGTTGATCATTCATATACGGTGCATTGTCTGTCTTTTATTAGCAACGTTAATTTTATTTTTAATAGACTCCCCGATGTATCCTTCTGCCACGGTATTGGATTGCCATCCTCCATGGCGCTTTAAGGTTAATATGTCTCCTCCTGCATTTACTAAAATCGTTGCCGAAGAACGTCTGAAGCAGTGACATGTATATAAATGAGGATTTCTAATTTTGAAAAAATTCTTGTCTTAGCCATACTACCAAATTTGTTAATGCCGACTACCTGTCTAGTATATTTTCCTTGCAGGTAATTCAAAAAGAAACGTTTTTCCGGCAAATCAATCGGTCGAAGAGCAGCATATTTTTTAATTATATTATAAAATTCTCCTGTTACAGTAAACGTTCTTGGCTTTTTTGTTTTGGTGTTATCTAATTTCACCAGTGAAGCCGAATTTAAATTCTTCAAATTATCGGTTTTTAATTTCCACAACTCTTCTCTACGGCATGCCCCTGCTACGCCAATAGCCACCGCAACCTACAAATAAAAATATCAGCATGTAAAATTTAAAAAAAACAGTCCAGCCCAGGTATTGAACCCGGGTCGTCTGTGTGCCAAGCGGATACACTATCCACTGCACCACAGAGCCTTATTTTGAAAGTATTGTTTGAAAGTACATATATCTATCTACAAAAAAAAAAAAGTTTGCTTGCAAGATTTGTCTATAGAAAACATGGTGAAAATTATCAATATTTCCGTATGATTCATCATTCATCATAGCCGAAGTCAATTATGTTGGTACCAATCAAAATTTTTGTTAATTATTGTTCATGATTTCTTTTTCACATAGTTCATTGTATTTTCTGTATTTTACTTTGTTATTGTATTTTATTGTATATTTATCGATTTTCAATTATTATTGGATTACTTTATATTTATTATAGTAGTGGTTTTTTTTTTTTTTAAAATTTTTATTAATTTTCATTTTTAAATTTTTACATTTTAACAATTTTACATTTTTAATTTTAATTTTACACCTTTACATTTTTGCATTTTACATTTTCTAATTCATATTTTTATATTTTCACATCTTTAGCATTTAACATCTTTACATTTACTCATTTTACATGTTTGGATTTACTTATTTTACATGTTTTTACTTCATATATTTGTATATTTTATACTAACTTCATTCATTCAGCATGTTTCATTTTTTTTATTGGAAGTATTAATATAAAGGTTAGGAATGCCCACAACAAGTTTTCTTCGTGGGATATCTCCGATTTATTTTCTTTTTTTTTTCATCATTCATGTCCATGCCTGTAACTTTAATGAAAATAAATATTATTATTATTATTATATTATCAGAATTTGAAACAGAAATTTTAATTTATTATCTAATTCTTTCTATCAATCAAAAAACTAACTAATTACGAAAAGCCATGTTAATTCGTGGAAAAAAAGAAATTCTAGAAAAACTTACCTTTATCGTAGATATTCCTTGCTGGAGCTTCTTTAAAAATCTCTGCAATTGGTCTGCTGTCAATTTTCGGCTTTGATTTTTTGGGGACGTAATTGTCGGACTTTCTTTTCAAGAATGAACGTAATTTTTTATACGTGGACATATCAATGCTATTTTTTATACTGATAGTACTTCGCAACATTGAATATTGTGACCAAAGTGTAGACGCCTTTAAAGTTTTCGACATCTCTTCAAAGTATACCAGAGTACACTTTCCGAAAAAGATTTTATTTTTGTATTTCTTCTCCATTCCATAAATTTTTTGTATGCCAATTCATACTTTTTTCTTGAAATTTCCTGCAACAAATCTAACGTTACTTTTGCAGCTTCTTCCAATATCTCCGGCGGAGTATTATCAAAATCGTCACTACTGTCAGTATCCATGTTATTTATTATAAATAGGTATGTCTTATTGAAATAATATTCAAAGAAATTGCTATTTTTATCAAAGCGCGGATGAAAACTACCTTAAGAATTTAAAAACTTCTTTAATCTGACCGTTGTGATAACTATTTAAGCTGAACAGCAGCCAACTAAGATTTTGTCGATTTTTGTTGATTCTCATATAAATGTATTTGGTGTGGGCAAAGTGCCGTGAGAAAAAATATTTCTCACAGTATGAGCAATATATGGTTTTGAAATTGAGTAAGCTATGAGAAATACGCTACTTTTCATAGCAGTTGTAGGAAAAATATTTTTATTTTCGAAGTTAGCGGTAGTGCCAAAGGATAGTTAATACCATCTATATTTCCGAGTAAAAATCGATGTTAACGCCAAAGTTCACCTAACCATGCATATTTCGGTTATTATCTCATTGTTTTCGAATATTTCAGCATAATTAGCTTTTTACACTCAGAAAGTAAATACAGAAACTGCGAAGCATCTGCCGTCCCAAGAGCCCAACGGAATAAGTTAATTTCCCATAACTCACCATGACTTTTTATAATCTTAGACGGAGCCATTAATTCCCATATTATCCCTGCCCTAGTGAATCGTAGTGGGCTCGGATTTCCCTAATTATCCAAACGGAGCGTGTTCGCTGGTAATTTATGTACTTCTAGCGCGGTAGAATACGCGCCTGCCGTTGTTCGACCAGTCCGAAACGTGATTTCACGCAACTGCGTCCGCTTCGCCGATCTAGAACGATATTTTATCTTGGTATGCTTTAGACTTTTTGGAAGTGTAGCGATTTGTTTCCTGAAAGATTACATTGATATTTTACGAGTCTGGAAAATGTTTGGAGAACATTCCTTTGACGAGGTTTGTTAGCAGAACACGAAAAAGTCGATGGCATGGCACGACAATCCATTTATTGATTCTGAATTCATTAACCACCGACGCAAACAGAGGGGTGTTTGTCGTGTATATCTGTGTATAATAATATAACTTTTATTCGCAATAAATACTAATACACGGTTAGGGAGGATGCATTGAATAAAGTAGTTCAGCGATAAGTGCAAAGCACTCGTTATAGAATTGAATATACAAAAAAACACATGTGAAAAGGTTCATGAAAACCCAGTAAATGGAGCAAAACCAAATTAAGAGAACATACAAACGCTTTATAAATTAAATTGATTTGAATGATTAACTTACGTTACATTACAATAGGAAATGAATAAAATCAGTTATACAGTGAGGACGTAAAAAGTCCTCCTCCCCCCCCTTAACTTTTGAACGGAACAAGCTGTTGAGGTCGGGTAAAATTCAGGTAGAAAGGTACCACTTTTACCACTTTTCGACATAAAAATGATTGTGGTCACGTGGTCTAGTGTCAAGAGGGGACCATCAACTTTTTTTTTAATGTAAAGGGGGGTCACGTGGCTCCTGGTTTTGAAGGCCTTCCGATTCTCTATCCAACACCGCTTTGTTTGTGAAAATCGGCCAAACCGTATCAAATTGACAAGCGTTTGAAATTTCCTTCGTATATTTTACAAATAAATTAGTTTAACTATTAATTGCAGCAGAATTTCAACTCCGTTAATATGATTCTGGTCGAAAAGAAGATTTTTTGTGGTAAAGAAGGTTCGCATATTATTTGTACTTTAAAATGTGCTTTTTGTTTAATTTTTTCATACCTAAGTTATTTTGCTGGAGACTCCAAATAGCATTTCATTTCAATCTCAGTCTAATAGTGACGTTAATCATATCGATACTTTTGACAGTTGTCATAGGTTTCAGCATTCCTTTATAAATTTCAAATGCCTCGTTCTCGTCCTTCAGAAGAAAAAACCGAAGCAATTTTAATTTACGCTGAAGCTAGGCGTAATTACCATGAAGCAGAGAGAATATTTAATGAGCACTTCCCAAATAATCCAATATCTCGTACCTACTTAAGGGAATTGGTTAGTAAATTTCTAAGGACTGGTTGCGTAATGAGGGGAAAAGGATCTGGAAGAAAATCTATTTCAGAAGAACAGCAAATCGACGTTCTGGCAGCTGTTGTTAATAATCCGCAACAAACAACCAAAACGGTAGCCACGGCTTGTGACGTATCTACGACCACTGTGAAAAAATATCTTAAAAATAACAAATTTCACCCATATAAATAAAAAAATTTGCATCAATTAACAGAAGACGACCCGGATAGAAGACTGCAGTTTTGTGAGGTTATGTCTGACCGCATAACCCAAAATCCCGGTTACATTAACTCTATTTGTTTTAGTAATGAAAGTACGTTTTATCTAAATGGAACAGTAAATAGACAGAATGTGCGTTATTGGTCAGACGTAAATCCGCACGTTTCTCGAGAGGGTCATACTCAAACTCCAGAGAAGACGTATGGGCTGGTATTTTGGGTGACCATATCATAGGTCCAATATTTATGGCAGAAAATTCAACTGAGCATCTGTATTTAAATATGCTCCAAAATCAGATCCATCACAGTATTCAAGAAGTAGTTGGGGCAAACCCAAATGAATTTACCATTGATGTTGGTTGGTTGGTTGGTTGGTTGGTTGGTTGGTTTGAGGCTGACGAGCCAGAGACAGGGTTGGCACTTAGCTTCCCTTGACACTGCGACCAGCTGGGGTCTATTGTATCACTCTGTCGTCAGTGGTTCCTCATTCAAACAGGTTTGTGCCTTTAATTAGGTTAAGAAGCCTGTTGATAAGGTTCTTCGGATTCATGCCTGTTTCCGGACCATGGATGTTACCTTTCAACAAGATGGTGCACCCCCTCACTACTACAGACCTGTCCAAGAATGGCTTAACGAGAATTTTCCGGGACGGTGGATAGGCCGACGTGGCCCCATTGAATGGCCAGCTAGGTCACCTGATATGACACCTATGGACTTTTTTCTGTGGGGGTACATAAAATCTGAGGTGTACGTCACGCAGCCACAGTCACTCCAGGAACTATGGACCGAATAACAGATGTGTGTTACAGTATTACCCCGGAAACATTTAATAACGTTCGGAATGAATTTCACAACCGACTTTTTTTCTGTCAAGACGTGAACGTTAAACATTTCGAGCACTTGTTAAAATAGTTGCAATTGTTACTTAACATTATGTTGCAATTAAAAGTTATTTAGGTTTTTAATTTATTTGTAAAATATTTTAAGCAAATTTCAAACGCATGTCAGTATGGAACGGCTTGGCCGATTTTCACAAAGGAAGCGGTGTTGGATAGAGAATCGGAAGGCCTGCAAAACCAGGAGCCACGTGACCCCTTTTTACATTAAAAAAAAGTTGATGGTGCCCTCTTGACACTAGACCACGTGACCACAATCATTTTTATGCCAAAAAGTGGTTCTTTTTTACCTGAATTTTACCCGACCTCGACAGCTTGTTCCGTTCAAAAGTTAAGGGGGAGGGAGGACTTTTTACGTCCTCACTGTATACAAAAATAAATAGAATAATGAAAATAAATATTGTAATGAAGAGAGGAAATACTGAGCACAGAAAAAATATAAATGCTGAATACGACAAAAATAACAATACAATAAAATTAAATTGTTGAAGATAGTACAGTAAAATCATAAATAGATATCACTAATGTGTAGTGAGTGGCATTTTTAACAATAATAACTTTATTCAACGAAAATATATAAAAGGCATTTGAGAACTAACTAACCAATAAATGATAAAAGTGTGAATGAAGTTTGTGAACGATAAAAATGTAGTGTAGATAAAATATGAATGGGATAAAATACAATAAGGATAAAAGCAATATAAGTAAAACACAATTCATGACAAACAAAAATAACGAGTATTATTATGAAATGCATTCACAATATGAAACATCAGACACATTTGCGTACAGAAAAACAAAGTTGGCATAAGGTAATAAATACTCATGTCCGATTTTCGAAATGTCTTGAGATCATGCATCTTGGTTCGGAGAAAATGAACTCTTTCAATGTCTTCTTGAATATTGTTACCTTTATTAAATTTTCTGGTATGATATTGTGTTTTGGTGCGAAAAAACAGCATGACCTTTGTGAAACGGTTTTTAACATCAATGGTGTAACGTAATGGTGTTAACGATGAGTAGCATAATTGTGACTAAGAAGTTGTGAACAATTTTTATTTATTTGGTATTTATCGCAGCAGCAGAGAAAATATCGGAATCCAAATATAAGGTATACCCTAACTATTGAAAAAAGAATCATCCAAATCGAAGAACCCAGTACAAAGTTATGCCTGATAGAATCGGTTAACGGACCAGAATTCAAAGGGTGAGTGATCAATATCCTTCATTTTGCTACC
Source organism: Gonioctena quinquepunctata (assembly GCA_018342105.1). Classification (NCBI taxonomy): domain Eukaryota; kingdom Metazoa; phylum Arthropoda; class Insecta; order Coleoptera; family Chrysomelidae; genus Gonioctena; species Gonioctena quinquepunctata. Next base: position 40,752 of record JAFIRS010002695.1, on the reverse strand, counting down.
CTTAGGGGTGGATTTCATCTTTTAAATTCAGATGGGACCACCTTCGAAGTACACCCTATCCACTGAAAAAAGAATTATCGGAATCGGACGCCTCAGTTAAAAGTTATGCGTAATTATACATAAAAAAAATGATGATAAAAAAAAAATATACGCGTCGACTATAAAACCTCCTCCTTTTTGGTTTCGTTGGTTAAAAAATCGAGAACATTAGCTTTCTTTGTAAAAAAATCATTTGATATGAGGAAGAAACTTTTTTATTTAAAACTTAACCACTAAAAGTCAGAAATGTGCGGGAATGGCATAAAATGATGGAACAAGTGAATGGAAAACAATAGCAATGCAATGCTCTCTTTCAACCTCAATTTTCGTAAGTAAAAAATAATTTTTGTTCATTATCAATTGTACTGTAATATAACAATTGTAGAGTTCCTGAAGAAGAGCCAATAAAGACTCGAAAGCTTGAACAGAAACAAAAGTTCTCTTTACTTCAGCCCGATTTTTCCTTAACTTAGACAGTCGTCTAACCTTCACAAATCTATATATATATATATATATATATTTATTAACTTTTTAGGGTTTTTTTTGTCGGGGGTTTATCAATTCTTTTATTAGAGTTTTATCATCAATCAAGAAGACATATCATGGGACATATTTGAAAAAAATGTGGCGCCATCTATCGTTAGCCACTGATATTATTTCGGTGGGAAAATTACTTTTTTTATGAGTAATGGAGAGGTAAAACCACAGAACTGTTCTATGTTCTGTGGGTAAAACCAACGAGAGGTCGAGCTCATAGAAAGTGGGGTATTCAATCCTCCCTTCAATTTCCACTTAACAAGCATATGTTCAAGAAGTCCTTCAAGCTCTGAAAAAAGTCATCTATTCACAGGAAATCTGGTTTCATCAAGAATCAAATGACACAAATGAAATCATTGCAGTTAACAACCTTGTTGAGTACGATTTAATGTATACACAATGCTGACAGATTCCTAAAATCAATTTTCCCCAAGAGCATTCAGTAATATTGATTCAATGACAGCGCCATCTGCTCAGCAATGACTGTAACAGACCAGGCGTGATATTGGCAGTCATTTTATGTTAAAAATGTAATCCAAGGATATTATTTCAACGGCCTTGCAAACGCTACAGTATGCGTATCATTTCGAAATTCCTCAAACCCGTAGTTTTTTCTTGGATTTTCAGTTAGGCGCAAGGCAGACATGTAAGGGCGAAGAGTATTCGTTTTTGTAACAACATTCCGTTTATTCTCAATGGAAATTTGGATACCATAATTATCTGAAAATCAATATTATTCCTCTACCAGAATCGATCAAGTTTACATCTACCTAGGTATATCGACGGATATCCTCATGACTCCTGAGGGTTCGTGTGAATATTTGATGTAATATTTCATTATATCACATACCAGTCAATGGGCACGAATTTCCAATTGATATGTAAAAGGAAAACTATACGTGATGATGAATTTTCAAATGGGAAAATATTCTGAATTGACACTTTCACATTCATGAAAATGTTCCATAAAATAAATATAAAAAACATGAAATGTATGTACTTGGATCGAAAAATAGTCGCGAAATATCAAATTATTTTCCATGAGCACTTTTTCGGCATTTGTGGCATGGATGGAATAAAAAATACAAATTTTCTTTTTCAGGCGCCTGTCTCGATAGTGTCATTGAATTTTCCGATTCAATTTTGATTATATTGAAACAAAACAACCAAATAACATTGCATCGGTTTTCGACAGCAGAATTGAAAAACGAGCACTGCTCTTTTGTAGAAATTGAACTGCTCGTTTGCTTGAATTAAATTTCAATTCCTGTTGGAAGTTCACAAATATTCTGAACTTGGGAGTTTATTCCGGACAATAAAATTATCAGAGAAGTGAAGGAGTTTGAAACTTTATTCGATGAATGCCATTTAGAATGTTTTTTATGTAATAATGTATGAATGGATTGCATGTGGAATGAGAGTTTATGTAAGAAGCTTCCTGGGCTGGTAAAGGGCATGAAGTAGTAAAGCATGTGTTTGAGGCACTTTTCCAGAGCAGAAAACAACATTCAAATCTATAAATAAGATTTTTGTTTTTCAGAGTTCTTATTATTGTAATAGATGGATGGAAAATCTTGAAGGAATCATGTACATTTTAGAACATTTCATGAGAGAGTGAAAATTGAATTGGAATTGCGACATACAAGCGAAGTAGATTGTAGGGGGTCGATGTCTACATCACACACATATTAAGTTTGAAATATTGTAAAAGCATTTATATGCTGATGATACCCAGCTGTATTTCCATATTATGGAGTAGATGATGTCGGGCCATGATTAATGAAGATCTGAGGTATTTTGTTGACATGGCGTGAGATCACTGTCTCATTATAAATGCAAGCAAATCTAACGTAATTGCATTCGGTCCCAAAAAATACCGATCTACTAAAAAAAATTCAGTGAATATCATCATAGAAGATACTCATATGATTATTTCAGATGAAGCAAAGAGTCTCGGTGTTATTATCGACTCTCAGCTCAGATTTCGAGAGATCTGTTAACAAACTTGTACAGAGAGCATACTCTACAATTAAACCCATTTATAGTATTGGACATTTATTATCCACTATATCCCTCATTATTTTTGAAACAATCAAATGGCCAAAATTTCAAATAAGAGTACCAATCAGGTCAGTTTTATAGTGACAATTCAACTCATGTATAAAAAATCGCATATGCCACAGTGCAATTGTCAGTTTGACAGCGGAAAAGTTAGCTGCAACTTTTACAGCGACAAATGCACTAGTGGTTTTTTCACTTATTCATTTGTTTATCAATTATCGCGGTGTTGGTTGCCAAAATAAATAGTTTGACATGTTTGTCAAAACTTATTGAATTTCTAAGCACTAACAATGAGTCGATTCGGTGAGTCTACGAACGCCGAAATTAGTCAAATTGGTAACACATGTGTGCCTACTAATACAGTTGCGATGCAATCATCAATCTGGCGACAATTTTCTACGTTTTGCGATGCAAAAAGATATAAATTTGAGGCAGATACTTCCATCGAGGAATTGAATGTAATATTACAAGATTGGCCATTCAATATGCGAAAAAGCAACGGAGAAGATTACAAAGAAGTGGTAGTTAGAACAATTTGGAGCATCACTGCTAAAATGCTACAAAGTAAATATAACAAATTCAAGATTGTATTCAACCCTTTCACCGACGTTCAGTTTGGTTCATCACGAGCTGCACGTAATGCTAAACGTAAAATCCTACGAACACAACCCGAAAAGATAAAATCTAGTGCATCAGCTCTCAATAAATCTGAAGTATTTGCAATGGCCAGATTATATGACGAAAATGAACCGGAAGGACTTCAGAAGAAATTATATCACATTTTGGCGTTTGAATTAGCTTGGCGCGGAGGAGAAGCAGCTTACTGCAAAACCACTTAATTCGTATCTGAAATTGAAAATAATGGAAAAGAAACTGGACGTATCGAGTACAATCCTCTATTTTCGAAAACGAGACAAGGCGGTAACAATAAATTATGTGACAGCAAATGGATTACGCCTAATATTTTTGAGGAAGATATTTGCCCAATACGTTTATTTAAAAAGTTAATGGAAAAACGGGATACTTCTATAACATTGGACAGAGTATTTCTTCCCTTTTGGAAAAATAAAAATTCTAAAGGTTGGTATAAGAATGTGCCGATTGGAATTAATGAAATTTTCAAATGGACTAAATGACAGCACAACGTATTGGTATAGATGTCAAACGTGTCGAAATTACAAATCACTCAAATCGAGCGGCAGCAGTTAGCGAATTAAGTAAAAGCGGAATGGAAGAATAAGCTCTAATTGAAATAACAGGACACAGTAATCCATCATCAATAAAAGCATACTTACAAGTTGACAAAGAGTATCATTCGAGCATTATTCAATCGATTCGTTTGGAAAAAGAAAAAACTTCAACATCTACTACAGAAACGATTAGCTGTGGCACCCGCAGCGACATCACTGTTCCTAGTATGAATTTCTATAACTGCGTTTTTAATAATTATACATTCAAATAAAAATGTGTTTATTTTTAATGTTTCATAAATAAAGTTTGCATTGATATGTTTCTAAATTTCTTATTCATTAAATTGTTCTGCCGAATTACACTCGATGTTTGTATTGATATCAGGTAAATTTGTGTTGTTCAAATTCTAAACTGTTTCCTTTAGCAATTTGACTCGAAAAACTGTTAACCTAAAAACGCGACACCGAAGGTGGAGTAGTTGACAGTTTTTCTCGTCTAATTGCTAGGCAACAATTCCCCATTAAACAACCTAAATTTACCAGATAAAATACAAACCTCTTGTGCAATTATAAGTGTTGAAACGTCTTCTCGCTGTTTTATTCTGATAAACCCACTAGTAGATTCGATATTGTTTTGCGATAAAATGACACTAAGGTCCTGTCAGAATTAAATGTCAACACAAAATTGATTAAATAGGGGATTTTCACCTCACTATTACAGTGATTCGATATTTTATTTCAAATATGTCTTTTTCAGCATGTTAAAAACCTGATATTTTCAAGTAAGGCAATGAATAATTGGAATCCGTTATTTTCATAACATCAACAACAATTGTCCTGGACTACTAGACAATAAACCATTATCAAAAGGCCTGAGGCCGAATTTCTAAGGCGTGTGACTGCGAAGCCAGAGGTCGGCAGTTCGAGCTCCTGCGACTTCAAAATTTATTTTTCAAATTTAAATTTTTTTATTTCTCCACATAACAACAACCACACAAATCCAACCCCAATAACATTTTATCACCCCATCTCAATTTATTACACCCCAAAAACTAAAACAAAAGCACCCTCACAGCAAAATCACCATATTCAGTATTTCAAGTTGGCAGATGGCCCTCAGGATAGGGTCATTGCTTCATAACTACAAGAGCCTGGGATAGATCCCCAGGCGATCCTCTCCAACATAACACACACAACCACTTCAATTATTCTAAACGGGTTTTTTGCCATTTGAGCCACTTTTTCTCGGAGTATATTTCTGAACTCTCAACACAAACGTAAAAATTTTCAATAGGATTTTAATAACTCAAAAAGTTGTATAAATTATAGTGAGACAACAATGACACACATCAAACAAACAACTTACGTATAGAAAACAGCTTGAGATCGGCTGGGACCGGAACTCCCTCTTTCGGAGAGGGTGTAATGCGGTTTTCGCGAATTCGTCCCTAAGAGGTGCGCGAACACCCTCGGGGACCTCTGGGCGCACTCCGAAATTCCATCCGAGCTCTAACCGGCGGGGGTGGAATTTTGTAATACTTATAAATATCTAGGATTGAGTTGAAATATAATTACCGAAAAGGCACAATAAATGATTCTGATTCTGCATCAGTATCTCACCCGCATGGCTCGGGTTCGATTCCATACCCAGGAGTTTTTTTTTATCGGTTTGATATACAAACATATTTGATGGTGAATATTTTATATATACATATATTAGGTTTTTGGACGAGTTCACGAGCAGTGAATGATCATTGTATATGAATGAATCTGTTAAACGATCCATTTATAACAAAAAATTAAACCGACGAAATACGGAACTGAAAAGTAAAAAATAAAATAAACCTTCTTAGTCTCAATAACTAAGCTCCTAAACTAATGTAAGTAACTAATTTTGAGTCGGCGCCAAACAAACAGGCAAATGAATTAGGTAAGGCGTAAAATGATGGCATCGAGTTGCGCGGTGACATTCTGATATTTTTTTTGAAGTAATTTAATGATCTTCGTTGATTGTTCACGGCAATTAGCTACACGACACTCAGTATAGAACCTCTGGAAACTTTGAAAATGCACTATAGTTTAACATTGACTGGAGTGAGTGAATAATTAGAATAAGGTAATGTCATTATAGTTTGACATCATTGAAATGTACATGAATAAACCATAATATTTGGGTTTCCTAAGGTGTTCTTTATAAAAGTTATACAAGGGGTTTGACTATTGACCTTAATATTTGGTTAGAAAATTCTGGGGTTTTCAACTCTACAACTGACCCAGGTCGTAGCATTTGCAGTCAGATGTGGCGTCGTAACATTTGGCTTTAGGCGTAGGGTTTTTTTTTTATTCTATCCCTAGAGTCAGACATAATATTTGGTGTTACAGGAGTGATGAGTTTATTCATAACACCCTGTATATAGCTGGATATAACAGTGTGACTTTAGAGCTTTTAGTGTTTTTTGACTATGTGATAGCATAGAGATTTTTGTCCCTCTGGAAGCTCTTGCAAGGCATCCTTGGGCGCACATTTCTGCTACAAGGGAAGTAAGAGAGCTTTTATGTTTTTCATTTTCTCCCACGCAATTCCAATTTTTATGATATACTGTTGGCAATTCTGAATAATTTTTTATGCTCTTGTTTTTCAAAGGTATGCTTATTCGAATTGAATTCAAATTCAGTTGTTTTCACTTCACCTGGAAAATGCATCGGGATATATTGTATTTGGTATTTTCGTGATGAATATCATTATTGAGATACCATTGTTGTGAATATATTGTAAATAATGTAACTGCAATGTAATTACAATTATTCAGTTTTGTAGGGCCAATTATTCAATAAATACATCATTTATGCAGATAATTCGAATATTTTCCGGTGGATGCGTCAATTAAAATTCTTGTTTAATCACGAATTGATTTTCCGTCGAGTGTAACGAAGTGTGTGATGAACTATATTTCAAAACAAACATCATTTATATTTTAATTAATTTCGTAATGCAGAACAGCTGTCAGTCATGCAAATTATATATTGTTATGAGTTTTTCAGGATGTCCTCATGTTCTGTTTTCATAAACGACTAGTTTATGTTGGAACATAATCAGAGACCAAATAACAAAAGAATCAATCCATCGAAAAACGAAACTGAAACGAGAAAAGTAAAATAAACCTTTTTAGTGTTAATAACTAAGCTCCTAAACTAATGTAAGTAATTTATTTTTAGTCGGCGCCAAATAAATAAACAAACAAGAAAATTAATTACGTTAAGCGTAGAATGATGGCAGCGGGATGAGCGACGGCGGCGCGACCCTCCGCCGGAAATTGCCGAGCGTTCTCGAAGTCATTATCAGCGAGACAGCTACCCGAACGGGCACACACGTGAGGGCACACTTCGTTTTAGAAACTTATTGTAAATCGCTGGAGATTACGTTGCATGTTTATGTTATTTTGGTTTGATTATTTTCTCAAAGTAATTTAATGATCTTCGTTGATTGTTTGTTTGGGGACGACTCGAAATTAGTAACTTACATTAGTTCGGAGGCTCAGTTATTGAAACTAAACAGGCGTATTTTATTTTTTGCTTTTCAGTTTCTATTTTTGTCGGATTAATTTTTTGTTAAAAAGATTTTATTTCTAATTTTTTCGTGGCTGGCAACTAATAATTACTACCAACTAAATTTTTGATTATTTCAAAATACTAACCTACCTTACTCTACCTATTAACTGTTATACAGGCTGAGTCAGAATAAGACCGACTACAGATTCCTCACTGAGATACAGGGTGTCGAAAGTACGAAAAAAATCAAGATTTAATTTGTTTTCTCCAAAATTCCTGAAGGAAAAAATCTGAAACTTGATACATTAATCAGGGTTTATCAACGTGCTAACTTGAAGTTATTATTCTTTATTTTCGTACACTAGTGGCATAGTTACGATGGTATGTGGTCATATGTTCCTTCATATTTTCTTGGGACAAGTGAATGGACAAATGAGCGTTTGACATCAGTTCGGCTCATCGATACTCAACCTGAAAGTCATCACATCACATGTGCCTAAAAGTGGAGGTTTCTGAGATAATTGAGAAAAACTGAAGATGTGTCCTTAGTAGAAACATAATTTCCCATGTGCAATAATGGCATACTTAATGCTAATTTCTCACAACATATCGGAATATGTGTCAACCTCCTGAACATTTTTTAATGTTGGGAGAATCGGAAACAATTTTTGTGTATTAATATCTACTTAAATGATAGACACGGTTCAGTGGGTACACTACATAGAAACAAACAAGGCATCAAAGCAAATGTTCAAATGGACCACCATTTTGTTCAATACACAATTGGCATATCCGTATCTTCGACTGTCGCACGCTTTGGAATATTCCTGGTGTATCCTTTATTAACGTACATGCTGCTAAAATTCTTGCCGTTAAATCTTCCACACATTCTACAGGTGTTTCATACACTAGGGATTCAAGGTATCTCTACAAAAAAAGTCTAGTGAAGTTAAATCCAGAGAGCGTGCCAATGTATGCTACCACGTCTACCTATCCACCGATCATGGAATGTTTGATCAAGAAATTGACGAATGATTCGTTGGAAATGGGCCGGTGCTTTGTCATATTGGTACCACATTCTTCGACGAACCAATAGAGGTACGTCTCCGAATAGCCCAGGTGAAAAATTTTCAAAAATACTCGGTAGTTCTGCCCATTCAAACGGGGAGAAAGAAGATATGATTCAACGATACGATTTTCAATAATTCCTACCCGAATATGCCCTGAAAACTTTTGTTGGTAGGCTTTTCGAAACATTCCATGCAGATTTTGTTCATCCCATAAATGGCTGTTCCTACTATTGAAATATCCATCCCATGGTGTTTACTGAATTTAAAGGACCCCGTTTTTTTCAATCGCCGATGCACAGCTATAGAAGTAGTGTAGTGTGGATGATGTCTGTTTGGATATCAATGTTGATATAATTCGGCAGCGGCTCTGGCATTTCCCCCTGTTTCACCATAAACGAAATGCATATCTGTATATTCTTCAAATGAATAATCCATTGTGAAACGATGTTCACCGACTGAAATTATGACAGATGACCTGACAATAATACAAACTGTTTTGGGTTACTGTCAATTATGTCTAATGTAAGTATCGATATATCAGTGTGTTTCTACCGGGAACAATGAAAAAAGGCTACGTTCCTTTTTAGTTCCAAATTTCGTGTATGTTTTATACGTTTATCAGTGGTGTACTGAACAGCCTACCACAAATTAGCATAAAAGGCTCGACTTTGCAACTAGTTATCACGAATCGAAAGAAATCATTTGAGTAGACATGAATACACAATAATTGTTTTTCTTCGTCAAAAACATATTGATTGGATAATATTTTCCTAGAGTAATTCAATCAGAAATGGCTTTGATAATAATACTCGAACATAAACTTCAACAAATTGAGAGTACTTTTCTTCAGTTTTTCGCAAAAATTATTTCAGACCTTAACTCTCATCTGAGTGGAGTATTATTAATTTGAGGTTGGGTTCGTTTGTCAGTTGATCTGTCAAAACAATCATATGCAAAAAGTATGGTAACATATCAGAGAATCCACAACATCGATTCGTCTTATTCTGACCCTCCCCCCGTACTGTGTTCCCGATTCTCCTAACATTAGAAAAATGTTCAGGAGGTTGACACATTTTCCAATATGTTGTGAGCATTGCACATAGGAAATTATGTCGCTACTAAGGACATATCTTCAGTTTTTCTCAATTATCTCAGAAACCTCCAGTTTTAGGCACATGGAATGTTATGACTATTTAAGTTGAGTATCGATTAGCCGAACTGATGTCAAACGCTCATTCGTCCATTAACTTGTCCCAAGAAAATATGAAGGAACATATGACCACATACCATCGTAACTACACCACTGGTTAATGAAAATAAAAAATTCTAACTTCAAATTAGCACGTTGATAAACCTTGATTAGTGTATGGAGTTTCAAAGTTTTTCCTTCAGAAATTTTGGAGAAAACAAATTAAATCTTTTTTTTTTCGTATTTTCAGCACCCTGTATCTCAGAACGAATGCATTTTAGGACATACCTTGATGGCATCTTTTCACCTCGAAATGAGGTGAGGAATCTGTAGTCGGAGTTTGTCGGTGTTATTCTGACTCACCCTGTATACTATAATTACCCCAAACACGAGGTAGCTGCTATAAACCGTTAAGGATTTTTCTCGACTGTCTTCCGTCTCCATAATCAGAATTACTCCAGGTCTCCATTTTGTTGAAGTGTCATCAGAATTACATAAGTTTCAACAGAATCGATCCACAGGTGAAAAATCAATGAATGATCCCCTATTTTTCTTCGATGAAATACCGGAATACCATATCAAATAAAAAAAAACATCAGAATCGGACTTCTCTGGAAAAAAATCACGCGTGGCAGTACATAAAAAAATATGTACGCGTCGACTGGAGAACCTCCTCCTTTTTCCGTCGGTTGAAAAAGAGATGGCACAAAAAATAATGGAGAATGCAAATGTTCTCTCTTTTGAAAGTTATTCAGTATTCAAATTTTCAATAAAACTCATAATTGGATTGTTTTAAATTCAACCGAACACAATGTTCTTCTAAATTTTGGATTTTCTCTTTGTCACCTACAAGTAGGCACGTCTATACTCAGAGGTATTTCAGATCTCAGGTTCCACTAATTTTCATCTTGTATTGAAAAGTTCTTCTAAATTTTGGATTTCCTCTTTGTCACCTACAAGTAGGCACATCTATACTCGGAGGTGTTTTAGATCTCAGGTTCGACTAATTTTCATCTTGTATTGAAATAGTTTATTCATCATCATATACACATATCCAATCTGAGTTACAAAAAATAAAACTAAGCTACGAAACATCCATGTTACAGATTATCTATATGATACTACACAAGACTCACGTTCGTGTGGGCTGAAATTTCAACTATTAATGTGTCAATTTAGACTGAATTGAAATAAAATATTCACAGTAGATGGACTGGTTGAGAAAAATATTCTCTGATTCACATAAATAATCGGTGATTAATAATTTGATTATATCCAAAAGTATTGTGTTCGATGGACCTTGAGTTATTTTCCCAAAATGTGAAGAGATTCCAGTTTTAGCGTGGGAGAAGATCATTATGGATTTTACTCCTGAATAAATGAATGACTTTTGAGTGAATGTTTAGTCAGAAGGTTTTATAGTTTTAACATCACTGTAGTGATAGGCTTGAAATTATAGTGGTCTAAATATTTATATTCTGTCTTGCAACCGAAGGTACAATAAAAATTATATATTTTATATCCTTTGAGAATTAGTTTTGTTGGAGTTGTTCAATACACTTTACGAAGTATATAAATTCTGCAACCTGAAAATTGTTCTGCAATCACACGTAATCACCCCTGGAAGTCAGTCCGAAGAGTGAATTGTAAACTCCTATCCTATCCTAACGTAAAAGAGTTTAATGCCAAAATTCGAATATTTTTTTCTGGGATAGTTGGATATTGTATTGGTTATGAATCAGTTTCTCACTTATCTTCATAATTTTTCTTGTCAAAGCCCTGATAGAAGAGAGCCGTATCGTCTGCGAATGTGAATATTTCCTCTTGTGGAGGAACCATGCAGAATCATTTATATATAATATATACCAGCTGCGGAATCTATTTTTCTGTCCTTTCAGATCGCAAGCAAATTTCTAATCACGAAGGAGAAAATGAATGAAAAAAAATCAAGAGACAAATCGATAATATTCCGTGATTATTTTTGTGAGAGAGAGAAACTGGAAAAACTGGCAGTGAAGGAAACTGGAGTTCCTGTCTCATCTCAAATCAAAACAAAAGCTTTCCCAGTTGAATTATCAAATCTTCCTCAATAAAAAAAAATCATTGATGGAATTTTTTTCCGAACAAGTAGTTTTCAGAAACCAAATTATGAATTCTGACTACTGGGTGACCCCAGGCTCCTTCAGAAGTGTGAGAAATGAGATGAGATTTTCAAAAAACTTTTTTTTTATTAATCAATATCACCAACTACAACTGGGTGTACAAAAAAATATATAAAAAATTATCACAAATCTATCAAACGGAAAAAATTAAAGAACACGTACCTATCATGTGAAATATCAGCCCAACGTACATTATTATTAGCGGAGTCAAATAATGAAATTCATTGAGACAATATCACCCGCATTCGTCAATAGCACAGTTTGGATAGCGCGCGCCGGTTTCCTACCCAGAGAAAGGTGGGGAGTGGAAAAACCACAGGATTCGCAAAAACTCTAACTTTTCACTAAAAATAAATTTATCCAAAAACCAATATGAGTTCTGTGAGGGAAAAAGGTACTGAAGCAGCATGGTCAAAACTATCAACAGATATGAATATATGCTTGGATAAAAGCTATTAAGTATCAACAGTTCTTCTCGACATATCGAACACTTTCGATATGTCGAGAATAACAGTCAGATAGAATAATTTTTTACGGAAATTCAAAAGGGCAGACTTAACTTGCCCTTAACTGGTTGTTTGCCTGGGCGTCTACTGCCTATATAAAAATAATTACCAGTCAAAGCAACTTCTCATTCAATCAGTTTATTAATCTTCAAATGCTTCCTACAGATCAATACCAAGGTCCCAGCTCAACCAGTTAACTACAGGTCAGGTTACATTAGGCGAAAGCGGGGCGTTATTAAAGCGAAGAACACGCAAAATTATGCAAAACAGAAGCTCTCGAACTACTCGGATCTACAAGCAAGGTTATACAAAGGGGAACACGAAGTGTTCTGTTGGCGGGGTAAACTTCGATCAAGCGTATTGTTTCCTTACGCTTATTACTACCGGAAAGAGGTGTCTCTACTTTGGTTCGAGGATCAACTCTTAGTTTACGCTGAGCTTGCAGGCCGTGGTAGAACTCAGCAAACCTTCGGGCACAACTTTACTATATCGGGAGCTTTCTTAATTGTTATTGAATTAGAAGGCTGTGCTATAACTGAGCAAACCTTTGGGCACAACGTTACTGTATCGGGAGCTTTCCAAAGCAAAGACACAGAGCTTCAATATATTACCGCTTGTTAAGACCACGTACCCGATCAGCCAATTACCTAATCAAATCTTTATCCAATGCGGCAGCGTTGTCTCTCTCTCTCTCTCTCTCTCTCTCTCTCTCTGTTGCTTGGTGATCTGTTTCGGTGCCTCTCGGGCCTCTCTCTGTGCTTGCAATGGTGTACTCTTTGGGTTGCTACTGAATTTGATGTGCTCTCTCGACATCTCGCTACCTTGCCGAGCGCCGCCGGCGTATTTAGGCTCATCCAGTATTGAAACGACCTGTTGGTAGGTAGAGAGGGGGAAAACACGAGTGGATACGATTTGCTGTGCTCGGCGAAGCTTCACCAGTGTCTTGGCATGCAGCGTTTGAAAGGTTAGGTTTGTTTAATTAATAAATAGGTTGTGCAGTTATTTATTCAACTTTGCAATAGTTTACTCGTTACCTTGTCAAAATGACCAGTGGTAAGTACTATTCAGTAGCGGAAAAAGAAATAGGAGTGTTAGGAAAGTTATAGGAGTGTAAGTTCTCTCCGTCTCGTGAATCGCCTATACCAAATAATTTGGTACGCCTATGGAATTTCTATTAATAGCCATAGTTAGACAATGGTTCGGGTATCTTCGATAAAAATTGGTTATTAGGTGGGGGAAGGCCAAAGTGGTCGTTTCAATACTGGATGAGCTCTATCTCCGCACCTTTCTTTGGGTAGGAAACCGGCGCGCGTTATTCATACTGTGCTGTTGACGAATGCGGGGGATATTGTCGCAATGAATTTTATTATTTGACTTCGCGGAAAATAATGTACGTTGAGCTGATATTTCACATGATAGAAATAGTAACTTCGTTACAATAGGTACATGTTCCTTCATTTTTTCCGTTTGGTAGATTTGTGATAATTTACCACTGTTTAATGTAATTTTTCTTCACCCAGTTGCAGTTGGCGATATTGATTGATTAAAAAGAAAGTAATTCGTTTTTTTTCATTTTTGAATATCTCATCTCATTTTCTCACACTTCTGATGGAACCTGGGGTCATCCAGGATCCAGAATTTTTTTTATTGAGAAGGCTTCGAGAATTCAACTGGGAAAGCTTTTGTTTTCATTTGAGATGGAACAGGAACCCCAGTTTCCTTTACTGCGAGTTTTTTCAGTAACTTATAAAAAAAAATATTGTTGAAAATACTGAAAGTTTTTTCCTGTTAAAGGTTCCTAGAACAACGAAGGTTCCACTAAATTTCATCTTCATCTTCTATCTAATATGCATAATATCATATGCCTCGCATTATATGCACAAAACTAATCACGGAATATTATTCAGCTCCGTATATTTTCAGTTTTATCCAGATTCATTTGCTTTTCATAGCGTTCATTTCTTATTCACATAATTTCGCTAGAATATACAGCGACTTTGATAAATACGAGTAATTCATCCAGAACCATATTGTCGGAATTCTGAGATTCGCGAACATGGAACATGATTAATTTGACCTTTGAGAAGCTCCGCCAGTTATGAAAATAACAACGATGGCTCATTCTTGAAGGCGAGTGCATTTCTGTTTGGTTTATATTTGGCATTTACAAACTCCGTCGATTTGTCTCTTGATTTTTTCATTCATTTTCTCCATCGTGATTAGAAAATGGTTGGCGATCTGAAATGACACAAAAAACAGATTTGGCAGCTGAATATGCCTTCAAAGAAATATTTCAAAATTCGGGAAGGGAAGTGAATTGACCGTTATATGAGAACTTCCTGGAAACCCTGTAATGAATCCACAAGAATAAATGAGAATGAAATTTGGTCAGTGATTTCATTTTATTGTAGACCCACTAAGAAGGGATTTTTCAAAATTCAAATCCTAAGGGGTTGATTACCCCTTGAATATTTGATACATATTTAACTACGGAACTGTCAATTTAACGAAATTTTTTTTTAAAATTTTTGTATAGCCCGAGGGTGGTTGATACGAACACAAAATAGAAAATTCCCGGAAATTGGAGAATTCGAGAATATGAGAAATTTGGCAAAGAAAAAGACTATGATCATTATTACCATACGACGAAATAGCTCAGTGGTTATACGTCGCCTATCAAGCAGAAGAATACAGGAACGAATCCCGGATAGAGTACTATTTTTTTATTTTATGAAAACAACGACTGGACCCATTTGGCTAGTCGTTATACTCCGAATGAAGTTTTGAGGGGAAGAAAGGATTTTTAGAAAAGTTATTGGAATTTTGAAAAGGGGAAGTAGTTGTTTTCTGTTAGACATTTACAAAAAATAACTTCATTTTAATCGTGGATTTTTCAATTCACAGGAAAATCTTTCTATCAATATTCAATTGAGAATGTTTCCCGTTTCAACATGAAAATACCCCACAAGAGGTTATCTTGACGATGGAAGATAGTGACTAAAGTTTATCTTTCAGTCGCAGATGATTCCACATCTGATTTTATGAACATCCTGTTTATATTTTCAACAAATCAATTTATTGGAATTTGTTTTGTCCTGGAGAAGTTTTCAGGAATATGTAATAAAACTGTGTTCGGTTATAACCCTGTTTATTGATATAATGTAATGTCATTGGTGATAAGTCTCTTAAAACTTCATGTTTACGAAAACTAGAATAGTGTTTCGAAAGTACATGCTTTTCCCATATTCTAATATATAAAATACACAACAAAATTGGCAACGAGGGTGAAAACTCAACAAGAATTTTGTATATTGTCATAAGTCTGCAGGCAATAATGAACTGAAATAACTACTTTGATAATTTTGGAAATAAAAATGATTTTTTTTCTAACTTGTGACAATATCAAAAGTGACTGTCAGTAGCTATCTACGAGTCTGGACAATTTTTTTATATTGCGTGGATTTCTGCTCTACTCAATGAACATTTGAAAAGCCACAATAATAGCAGATTGTCGATCAAAGCTCTCATTCCATAACACAGACTAGTTCCTATTCCTTGTAACCGTTTCTTATCACAGATTTGACGTTCCTAATACCGTTATTTTCATCGTTCCAGTTACAGTACCGTTTTTCATCACAGTTACAAAGATTATCTCCGATTTGCACATTTCAAGTTATTCGCAGTCACTGATACTATGTGAAGTTCTCATAACTGATATTCTTCACATTTCGACTGAACTTAAGTATTTCAAATAGATTCTGATCAATTCACGTTTCTGTTTCTGTTCTGTTTCTGTTTTCAACAAAGCTCAAGCAGATCTGTGTCAAATGCAGTCTTCTGCTAATAAACCTTCAGAATTCTCAATCAATGTTGCCAGTTTAATACTTTTCGAGAATTTTATAAGAAAAATGAGAATTTTGAATACTACATAGATGATTCGAAAACTATTTGGGAATAAAGGTTGACGACTTCAGAAAAACGCAGATGTTATCACGTGCTCCAGTTTCTCAGTCATGCAAATATCCAGATTCTGCAATTAATAAAAAGTTTTGTGTCCAGAGCTCATAACTTGAGAACGGCTGGACCGATTTGGTTAATTTGTTTCGGGAAAAAGAAATAACGAATGGAAAAACGGCAAAACGGAAAGCAGGAAAACGGACTAACAGGAAAAGGAATAAAGGGATAACCAGATAATGGAATAACGGGAAAACAGAATAACGTGATGAAGCGATAGCGGGATAACGGAAAAACGGGAAAACGTGAGAATGGGAAGGGAAACTGAAAAAACTGGATAATGGGATACGAAAAACAGAATAACTCGGTGATGGGATAACGAAAAAACAGGATGAAGGGAAAACGGGAAAACGAAATAAAGGGATTACCGGATAACGGGGAAACGGGATAACGTGATGAAGCGATAACGGGATAAGGGGAAAACGGAATAAAGGGAAAACGGAATAACGGGATAACGGTATAAAGGGAAAACGGGATAAGGGGAAAACGGGATAATGGGGAAACGTTATAAAGGGAAAACGAGATAGGGCTTACGGGAAAATGGGAAGCGGGCAGAGTCAAAAGCATAATCTAGGAATCAACTACGCGGACGAGAGTTTTAAGGGAAAACATTTTTAGGGAATATAGAAATTTGGACATGAAAACGTCTGTCAGGTCAGCCAGTGATATATAGTTACTACTGCGTGTGTATTTGGCAGAAACAGAAAACAGATGATGAAATATCTGGAGTTTGACCTTCACTACAAGAGGTTGGTTTCTGCTGAACGTGTTGATATATTCTCATGAAATATCTCCATTTTTTATGTTTTGTTTTATCTCTCAAAACCTTAATTGTTACTCTGATTTGTTGATGTACTTATTTATCTATATGGTATATCTCAATTATTTATTTTATATTATCTCTCTGTTCAACCAGAAAATTTATACATGTTTTATTGTTTGCATGAAATAACTCATTTTATTCTATTGTATTGAGCCGGTTGTCGAATTGGAGTCTCTGTCAGATCCAAGATACCCAGAGATTAATATCGAAAAGTTTTACAATTTTCAAAAATTCCTCATTTGTAATTTCACTATTTTGTTTAACTAAAACATGAATTAACAAAAAATTCAGTGTTCAGTTCTGAAATTTCATGTGACTCTCATAATGTATTTCGTCGATGCGGTCAGACCACAGCTCACAATAAATGGAAGGACTTGTGGATCACAATCTTTACTAATGGTAATCATTACAGGTCTGCGATAAAAAAGTTTTTTGCGATAATGTACCGGAAATATTTTTATTTTGGTCTACCGATTCCGAAAAGAAACTCCGTTTTTATACACGCTTTTTAGCTTAACCTGTATGTATGAATGTAGGTAATGCAATATTTGAAATTAATTTTCATCCACTTCCAGATGTCCGAATTATTTGAAATTTTGCACACGTATTAGGAACCGATGACAATACAATAATTTCATAGTTATGACCTGGTATTCTCACCAAGATCGTAAAAAAAAATATTTCAAAGATATGGGAGTCCGGTCCTGTCTAGAGCCTGGACAGCCGTGTGAAAAATCGCACCAAAGTTCATTAGTGATTCAAAAGCATTATCCAGTCCGAAAGAGGTCCCGTACCCCCGAAGAGTGGAGAACGAACCTCCTGTGCCTACCCCATTGAAGATTGAATCTACAAACAACCTAGTAGAAATTAAACAACTCCTGGAGAAAAATATTAAAGGAGATGTTCAAAATGACCTCCTTATCTTTGGAAACAGAAATTCATTCCGAATGAAAATTCATCCAAGACTTTTCCAATCGTTTCCGGAGATATTAGTGCTATCTCCTCTGTAATTCTGTCTTTCAGTCCTTGGATAGTCTGTGGCCTACTCGAAAACACTTTGCTTTTTAAATAAGCCCACAAAAAATAATCTAGGATGTCCAAATGGAGATCTTGTGGCATTGATAGCTCCTCTTCTTTCGGATATCGAGATGTCGAGAAACTCCCGAACGCCTCGAAGATAATGAGGAGGCGCTCCATCTTGCTGAATCCAAATTGATCTATTCACGATATGAGGATTTATATCATCAGGAAAGAGTCTGGCTAATTCTGGAATTAACTCCAATTCTGAAAATGCCCAGTATTCTTCACCTGTCATGGTTCCATTCCGAAAATAAGGTCCAATAATGGTATTATTAATAATTCCTGCCCACACATTGATCTTTTGTGAATACTGCGTATGTGCCTCCACCATCCGAAGAGGATTTTCATCTGACCAGTACCTGCAGTTTTGTTTATTGACCGTGCCATTTAACTGGAAAGTAGCCCCATCAGAAAAAAGGATTTGATTAAAGAAATTAGGATTAGTGTCAAATCTATTTAACATTGTTTCACAGAACTTCATTTTGCGATCTAGATCGACTTCGTTTAGTTCCTGTACTTTATAGGGATGCCATTATTCTTGTTTTGAATATTTACAAACAGATGTTTGACTGATTTTCGGTTACACAACTCCAGTAGCCTTATGAGGGTCTTCAACCATCGACAAAAAAATGTCCGTTTTTGTTTGCTCTGGAATAGCAGGGCGGTCACTTTTTGGGAGTTCTCGTACATGTCCACTTTCCTCAAATTTATGAATAATTTTAGATACAGTACCACGTGCTATAGGAGTTCTGTCTTCATAATTGTTATTAAATATTTCACATACCTCTTCGTGTGTTCGTGTCCTACAAATATGCGAATAAAGCATATTCAAATTTCATAATTTTATGGTATTACCTGTCACCACATCTTTTTAGTATAAAAATTTCAATTCTTTGACGCTCTGTCAAATGTACCTTTGTATTTTACTCTGATTTTTATCACTGGAAAGCCTATTTTTAACCGACGAAACCAAAAAGAAGGAGGTTCTCTATTCGACCCGTATATTTTATGTTTTTCCATCATATTTTTTTATGTATGATCACGCATAACTTTTTACTGAGGCGTCCGATTCCGATAATTCTTTTTTCAGTGGATAGGGTGTACTTTGGTCCCATTTGAATTTGAAAGATGAAATCCACCCCTAAGGGTAGCGAAATGAAGGATATTGATCACTCACCCTCTGAATTCTGGTCCGTTAACCGATTCTATCAGGCATAACATTGTACTGGGTTCTTCGATTTGGATGATTCTTTTTTTAATAGATAGGGTATACCTTATATTTGGATTTCAAAAGAAATTAGCCACCCTTTCGGGTAGAAAAATAGGGGATAATTGATTTTTCACTAGTGAACATTAGCGTACACATACGTAGTTGACAATGACAGATCGCTACTGACATTATTCTTGTCCGTCAAAATCAGTATATTTTATGAGAGGATGGAATGATATACAAAATAATGAAACAAACTAACCAGAACAACGAAAATAATTTATATTACAACAAATAGTAAGAGTAGATAATCATATTATTTAACTGGTAATAGTTGAAGTAAGGTGGGTAAGTAAGTATTTTGGAAGTAATCAAAAAACAAGTAGGTAGTAATTGGTAGATTTTAGCCACAAAAAATTGAAAAATGAAAACTTTTTAACAAAAAATTAAACCGACGAAATACGGAACTGAAAAGTAAAAAATAAAAACTTTTTAACAAAAAATTAAACCGACGAAAAAATCAACTGAAAAGCAAAAAATAAAATAAACCTTCTTAGTCTAAATGATAATTGAGCTCCTAAACTAATGTAACTGATTTTGAGTCGGCGCCAAACAAACTAGCAATTGAATTAGGTGAAGCGTAAAATGATGGCAGTGAGATGCACGGCTGCGTTTTGATGACTTCTTTCATAATTGGCCCATTTTATTTTCTCTTCATGTTGATATCAACGGTTGCAATAAAAATATTTTCCCTAATTTCTTAAAATTAATGGTCAATATTGACCAGTAACAGTTTGTATGCTGCATCGACAATAAAAAACTGTAACAGAAAATTGTAAAATATACGGGTTGACCCATTCAAAAATAAACTTATTGTTCGTATATCTCAGAAACTGTACATTTGGCAACGTCAAAAATATGATATTTAAAATCGCTGATCCATCTTATATACATAACCAAAATTTTGTTATTGTATCTTCATGTAATAGATCAGCACATAAGATGGGATGAACACGTTAACTATGTGCTCAAAAGATCCAGGAAACTCCTACATAAATTTTACCAACTCAGAGACATTCTGAGAAAACAACTCTTACTTATAGTCTACAACTCATTAATAGAATCAGTCATAAGATATTGCATTATAGCCTGGGGTGGAGTGTTTAAAAACGTTATCAACAAACTTCAAACAACACAAAACTCCATTTTAAAGATCATTTTCAGGAAAGATAGATTATTATCTACACAACAACTTTATTCAGAAACACGAGTCCTAAATGTAAGAAGTCTTCACACGCTGCAAAGCCTTACCTGGATTTACAAAAACAAAAAACATTACAAAAAAAAACTACGTCCTCAACAATCTAGAACTACGCGATTCACTACCAATCTCACAATAGATATCCCTAGATTCCACAAATCTCATAGACAAAGAACTTTATTTTATTTTATCTAGGCCCCAAAATATTCGATTCACTGTCCACAGAAATGAGAGAATGCAAGAGTCTCAAGAAATTCAAATCATCAACTAAATTATATATCTCTAAAAACCAGCACATACTAAATATATTTCGTAAAAAAAAATATTGTGTCATATATTTCGGTAAAAAGAAAATATTGTGTGATTCCATTGATCCCTCTTCTCCTTCCAACTATAAGAAATTTCAAAAAACTGTTTAGGCTTAGGTTAGTTTTTGAATATGTATATATATGTGTGTATACATAGATTAGTGATAATCAATTTGAAAATACCAGCTACATTGAAAACGGTTAGCTAGAATTATAGGAATGCACCACAAGCCTTCCAGGCCTAGGCATTCACTCCAGACTAGCTAATCACATGCAAGCAATTTTACCCATTCCTATAAAAAAAATTCTATCGCATATGATCAATGTGAATGATGTAACTTCAAAACACCACCTGAATAATTTTTATTGTAATTTTTTATACATACTTTATCAGCTTCACCTGTATGTATGAATGTAGGTAATGGAATCTTTGAAATTAATTTTAACCCACTTCCAGATATCCGAAGTATTTGAAATTTTGTACACATATCATGACAATACAATATTCTCACCTAGATCGTCAGGAAATTCAAAAATAAACAAAGATATGGCGAATGCAGCATATTTACATTTAAAATTTTGTTATAGTTTTCATCTCACGTGGTCGGAGAGTTTTTCTTCCGTAGTCTTTTTTAGTCTTTTGTACCAATATGGACTAAAAAGATTGATTGTGAATATGAAAATTGAAAGGAAAAAGTGATGTATCGAACATAACAAATCTAAGGATGTATAAATCGTGAATCATCTGCGACTGAAAGATAAACTTTAGTCACTATCTTCCATTGTCAAGATAACCTCTTGTGGGGTATTCATGTTGAAAAAGGAAACATTCTCAATTGGATATTGATAAAAAGATTTTTCTAATTAAAAATTGAAAATTGAAAAATCCACGATCAAAATGAAGTTAATTTTTGTGAATGTCTAACAGAAAACAGCTACTTTCCCGGCTAAAGCCACGCTGGATATTGAACTACATCTGATAACAATTCTGAAAAGACCCTAACTCAAAAAAAAAATCTGAAATTGAAAATTTGCATTTTCATTCAGATAGTTATTTGATTTCCTATTCCAGTCTCAATTAAGAGCTCATGAAGATGAATGTGTCAAAGAAAAATGTTTCCAAAAAGAGTACTCCCAGAAATCATTGTAACATTGACGCAAGAGAGACATTGCATTCACTAGGTCTTCAATACATTTTTGTCGACGAAAATCTATTTCACGCTTCCAATTGAGAATGTTTTCCTTTTCAACATGGACTAAAAAGTTAAAAATAAAATTATAGTTTGAAAAACTAAAAAACACGCACATATAAAAAAAGCGTGAGTTGCTCTTTACTTATTTTTCTTATTATATGAGATAACTGATATCAAGCACCTCACGCTTTTTTTACATAAGAGGAAATTTTTTGGTCAATGACTTTATTACTATTATTTTTAACAGTTGAGTCCATATTGCTTTATGAGCGGGTTTTTTAGTTTTTTAATAATTTTTTTCTACTGAATAGTGCACACATTGTAAAACTACCAGTGAATACAAACTTCGGGGTTAGACCTCCCTGTATTCCTCTTCAACTTTAATAACAACTGACATTTGTTCCAACGCTGTATAACTGTATAACTGAGTGATGAATATAAAGGCCCTAAATAAAATAGGGTCTTCATAAATATGCCATTCCTCTCTGGGATATAAATTCCAATATCCGAGCACTTGTGTTTCATCTGAAACACTTTGTCATCGTTCATCACGTCACGACTGCGAGATAAAATTTAATTCAAAAAAATGCGTACGGAAATTTGATTTGAAAAACGTGTGGAGTACATCACGAATAAACGTCAAACAGAATAACGCCTCACCTTACAGGAAAAAGCGTATACGTATTTTCGCTAGGTGTGCCCCAGAAAATGTTATTAGAAATAATGGCTGTGCCTCAGGAGACTTCGTGAAGATTTTGTTAAAATAAAATTTACTATTTTCTCGTGCTGCCTACTCAACTGAAAATCCTTGTTTACAAAGCGAGGGATTTTTCGATCTGATCGGGCATTTTGTATTTATAAGCTCTCGGGAATCAACTTCGAGCATTTGTTTTATGAGCTCGCGAGTTTTTCACGCGAATGAAAATTTGATGGGAATGAAACTGAAATAACACCGCAAGCTTCGTTCATCTTCACTTCTCTTTTGAATTACTCTCAATTGTTACTTTTGGAGCATCAGAATTAATTCCGAAGTGAGACACAAAAAAAATCATCGGTATATTTCATTATTTCATCTTCACCGTGAAAGTGGAAATTATTAGTTTTCATATATTCTGCTGAATTTTGCTTTTGCAAAAGGTCATTATTATAGAGTACATAACTATTTTCAAAAATGTTGAGAAGACAATCAGGAGATTGATAGATCGATAATTTTGAAAAGCATCTTCAAAGCATTTTTTAGAGCGAATTTAGCAATGTGAGTTTCAGTTATTTATTGACTATAAGGTCAATGTCCCAATTATCGAACATAGCGTGTTGTGAGATATACTTTTAGACTCGAAAGGAATTTTTATGGGTTGCAATATTCAGTTTCTGAACCTTTATAGCTTCAATTTCACTCTACAGACAAAAAAACGAATCATAAAATAGCAAAATAATTTAAATGGAATAAATGAAAACACAAAGCAGATGTTCCAATTTTCGACGCCTGAAAAATATGAATAACTATCGCCGACATGTATGAGGACCAATATTCGACACTTTGAGAAATCGAAAATGGGCATCAATTCTGTTTATATTTATATCTATTGTGAATGAAACATTATAAAAAAGTTTTATTCGTATCTATAATGAATAGTACAGTATAAAAATATTAAACAAAAATCAATAAACCAACTAAAATATTAAATTCTTGAATAAACTTTAATAAAAAAAATTAAGAAAAGTCTTCAGACTATTTGAAACTGTTTTCTCCATTTTAGGTGCTGGAACAGCCTTCTGGGCATTTTTGAAATGTGGAGGTGACTGAAAATCAAATATATACCAATAACCGTACATTAATGTTCCGATAATCGACATTCGTGAAAGAAATCATCAAACTGAATCATAATCGAATGTTGAGAAAAATTTTCAATATTTTTTGAGCTGACTATCAAAACTGAACTGAAATAATGATAATCAGTTTTCCGTAAAATTGCTAATTAAAACTTATGTTTTGAGTACTAGTCACCGACAGAAGGTTACACCATTTATCAACATAGAGTTGTACTTAGTATCGATAACAAGATTTTTGTACTCCTATTTGATAATTTGACGAAAAACGGTATGCCGATAATTGGTACATAGAAAATTGTGGTTCTATCGAACATAACAACAAAACAATTGTTTGGAGGAACATTGAATTCGAGTTTCTGGTAGCAAATAAAAAATCATCTTGCATGCCCCTTTTATCTAGAACACATGTTTCACGAGTACCTATTATCGACACCCTAATTTCTCACTAAATATGAGATTAATAATACATTTTTCATAGAACTGAAGGCAATCAACCATATAGAAGTATGTTCGTGTTCAACATATTATACTTCACTAACATTTTGTAGATTTAAGGAAATATAGGTAAAGGGTAGACCACTTACCAGATCAGCAAGGAAAACAGTGTTCACTCAATGACGACTGACACTCAACTGATTAGCAGCTTTTGTTGTGGTGGGGATGCTTAGGATAAATTGATGGTGAATTCAAATATGTTAGGAAACTATAAACTAGAAACTTGTCGAATGAAAATTTTCATGAGAGTCCTCTTCATCTTTTAAACAGAAAATAATTTGAAATTGTCGATAATTGGGACACTGTCGATAATTGGGACATTACCTTATCGCACAGAATGTTAAAAATTAAATGGAAAATTTTTTTTGTAAAGAGTGAGGCTTCATCTACCCAGAGCTTTCTTTTATCGTCCATTCATTTGCAGTCATTGGTTGTAGATATATCGAGATTATATGGCAAATTACAATAACATTTTTGATCTATTGATTTTTGTGTTTTATTCATAAATAATTCATTAAATCTGTTCTGCACAGTTCGAATGGGAGGGCAGGGACTTGCCATTCTTAGTTTTTCCAGTTATTTCTGAGACGATTTGCCTGGATATCTTCGTCCCCTTTCGAATCTTTCCTCCAGGGATGCATATTTTGCTTTTGTTAGGAGCTCATTGTATGTTTTCATAGCCTAGAGATGGAAAATATATTTTATATTAGGGTATTTGAGGTGAAAGTTCATCAAGAACTAACATTTTAACGTTGCATGATTGAAATTCAGCACTGGAAAAGTATTTTCCGTCAATTACATATTCTGCTGGAATATGCTTTTTGTATTATGAAAATTATTATATTTGCGTCATGAACACAATACGATGAATTTTTTATTTCATATCAATTACTAAGTGTACAACATGAGATATTTTTTCTATAGTCTTATAAGTACAATACCTGTTCAACGAAATATACATATCACAATTATCTTTAAAATTTTTAATGTGAACTTGCCAGAAAATTTCAATGTTTCGATAAATACAATTATGACCACAGCTAATAAGAAAAGAAGAGTATTCATTTCCGAAAAGTTCATAAACTAATAGCCAAGTAATAAGCTGTTGCACATTGTTATACTTTGTGATGTTTATATTGAACATATAACATAGTATATCGAAGAGTAAATCAAGAATGTAAACTAATTCAAGTTATAATAAGCATGAAATTGTTTACATTGAACTACATATAACTGTCTACCATGTAATATTATACTATATTCGAACACGAAACATTATCTGTAAATTGTTATGTTGATTTCAATTGATGTTAACATATCCCAACATAGTTACAAGAATGATATCAAAGAAAAACAAAATTCAAAGTTTTAAGCATCAATTGTTTTCTTGGGAAATGAAAGCCATTTCTGAGAATGTTCTCTTTGTTGTTTGTGACTCTGTCGCTAGCACTTGCACTGAATCGTATTTCATCTAGTGATCAAATTTATTTTGAGTTCTGCCAGAGCACATCTTTCAGGATGCAATATGCAGTCACTTCCATGACAAATTATTCTGTTTGATCCATGCGTTTGTCCAATATATTGTTTATTACAACCATGACAAGGAATGCTATGAATTACATTTGACCTTGAAAATAATGGAGTTTTATCTTTAACTTTAGAATAAATATATCTGTTGAAAAGGGAAACTTTCTCAATTGAATATTGAATAGAAAGATTTTTCTGTGAACTTAAAAATCCACGATAAATTTCATTATTCAGTGTACCATGTGATGTTCTAGCTCCCATTTTTTCCGAATGAGCGTCTTGCCACAATTAGTGTGGTCCCCGCTCTGGTCACTTTCATCAGATGTTGGTTCCAGTTTCGAGTCCAGTATCACCATCCCGAGATATTTGACCTCTCCCTTACTCTATAGATTTCCTCATCGAAGTTTTATGGGCCCCAGTTCCTCCAGTTTCGTCATCGAGTTAATATTGTTTCGGTGGCTTTTTGAGGATTGATGTTCAATCCCTCCAAGTCCGTCCATCCGGTCACCAAATTTAGAGCCTCTTGCATGCGATCCCCAACCGTAGTGTTGAATTTTCTCTGTTCTAGGACGACTTTGTCGTCAGGGTACCCAAGAGTTACGTTGCCTTTTTCTTTCAGAGACCCCAATAGTCGATCCATGACCAAGATTCCATAGGACTGAGAAAAACTTCCCCCGCGGGCATCTTCTGGCGCCGGGCCACTATAGTCTCTTCCTAGGTTGTGTGTATCATCCTGCATTGAGTTTTTCCAGGCCACGCAAGGTTCCTCAGTCCCCCTTCGTCCAAGAGACCTGATGATTAAGTCCATAGAGGTATTATTGAAAGCTCCTTATTAGTCTATAAAGGCCGCTATTAGTACCTCTTTGTTTTCCAGCGTGTTCCTCACTCTCTCTACCAGTTTGTGGAGTGCTGTTTCAGTTGAGTATGCGGTCTTTTATGTATATTGTTCTCGATCCAGAGGTCTTTCTACAGTGCCCCGTACCTTATATGCCAATCCACCAGGTTCTCCAGAGTCTCCACTCCAAAGACATGAAACTATTGGTCTCAGGGACTCGCCATTTTCGGTCCAGGTTCAGGTTTTGGTATGGAGATTACTCTAATATTCCTCCATGGCTTTGGTATATATCCAAGAGCCATGCAGTAGTTTCGTTCTCTTCCGTAATAGTACCGGGTAAATCCTGTCCAGTCCCGGTGATTTCAATGGTTCAAAAGAGCTTATTGCCATTGTTGTTTGTTATCACATTTTTCGCTAATTTCCCCTGGAACCTCTTTTAGAGCCCTCGTCCATCCTATTGGCAGGTGTCTGTATATTCAGCGCCAGGAAGTGACCTTAATAATTCCTTCATTGTTTCTTCTCCTATAGTTCTAATGGATTGTATTGCTTGATGTTTGTTCTCAGAGAGGATTCTTTGGAGTCTGCCACACTCTCTCTACTTTTTATTTCCTCAAAGTTCCTCCTCCAAGAGTCTCTCTTGGCTTCGTTCAGTGCCTTTTCATAACTGGTCAGGGCGTTCTTGTAGTCATCCTAGTTCCAGTTTTCTTGGAGTTCTTAATTTTTTGATGGCACATTCCTGTGATACCATATTCTACTTGATATTAATCAGCAGCAGCAGTTCAACCCCACTGCAATCACTAATTTCAATCCATATTATTATAATTTTTTTTTATGATTTTAGTTTGAATTTGTTTTGTATATAATTTTATAGTTCATTTCATATTCTTAGATCAGATGTGCAACGGTGGACACACCTTATGTGTAATCTGTTGATAGGGCGCTCAATTCCGGGATATTCCCAGGAAGGACCTAATTAAATAACAATGGGATTAAACTCCCAATCATATATAGAGGTTGAGTGTAACAGTAGCTTAAGCTAAACTTCGCTTCTGTGTACCCAACACCTCACAATAAAGCCCATTATTATCATTGAATCATTCCACATGAAAAACTTAAACTGAGACAGTTATGATAGGAGGCTTCCAGGTTACATCCATTATAAAATGGGGACATTGTGTTTTGTGTAAAAAACTTCTGAGGCAAACCGAAAACACAAGGTAGTTTCATAGTAAATGCTATTCAAAACGAACCCTCCAAAATTATCGACACCTTTATAACGCAATCTATTAGATTATTCATCGTTCTTTGAGATAAAATAAAACTCATTGCATCTGAAATACAGTATTTTGGAAGCATTTATCAGGAAGCAAATTTTTGTTTTGAGCAAAAATTTTATTTATCTTGAATTCCATGTTGACTCCACTAACCATTCTGATGTCATTTTGAATCTTCGTCTGATAAAATAGACGTCGTTTTCATAGCCAAGCATTTCACCGAATAATCGACTGTATTTCCGTCATTTTGGCAAATATTCAATTTTAAAAATCAATTATGAACTCGAAGCTCTTTCGCGTTATCTCAGAAAATATACAGAGTGTCATTCGTGAAATGAGAGTTAAGGCAATTTTCAGCGCAACCAGAATTGGTGATTTTTTGCTACAGTGTCGAAATGAAAGTTACGACACCTCGAATTCCAGAAACCTAGCTTCATAGCCATAGAAAATGAGTATGCCGCTAATTTTGTGAATAAAAAATTCAAAATATTATCCCAATTCCTAAATTCACAAGACTGGAATAATGACACACATTCTTATAATTTCAGCAATGTTTTTTGTCCCTCCATTATATTCTCCCTTCCGTCTTCTCAGTCATGAGAAATGTAATAATCCGATCTATGTTATGTGCACGTAGATATGACGTGTTTGGTATGGCTCTGCAAGATAATGGATTTCATACAAGAATGCGATGACCCACTAGGATGAGTGTCGTGCTATTTTCCGAATGCAGAATGCATTACAGACTTGAATTATGTATACAGTGCATGCGACTGAACAATTGCTTTTGTCCCCATTCGTACAGAGCAGAAGCCTGAATTTATTCACGATAAGTGAATACTGAAATGAATGAAGTGTTTATACAGTGCTTCTCAAAAGTCCCTCCCCCCTCTTATTTTTGGAACGATTATACATAAACAAGTGAAATTTGGAAACTGAATATTGAAGGTTGTAAACTTCCCTACTAGTGATGATAGATGACGAAATCGTCAAAGATGACGTCACAAGGCCATTGTGACCAATTATTTTAAATGGAACCCTACGGCAAGCGACACCTCCTTTAAAAGGTATCGAAAAACCCTATTCAATTATACTAATTTTGTTTGTGTTTATGGCAGTTTTAATGGCTCATTAGTAAACATTAAAATTTAAATTCCATTCAGTATGATATTCATTACAGATTTAAGAATCAGTATCTACTTGAAGAAATTGCTCGAAGTGACCTCCATTTATTTCTTGACAGTGAAATATCCGATTTTTAAACTCCTCTCGTTCTTATGCAAATGTGTCTGCGGAAACAGCCTCACATTCTGCAACAAAACGTTGTTTTTAAACGTCAATATTGTCAGGTTCAGTGGCGTAAACCTTCGATTTGAGGTACCCCCACAGAACAAAAATCCAAAGGTGTGAGGTCCGGTGATCGAGCTGGCCATTCCGTTGAACCTCGTCGTCCAATCCATCTACCACGATACTCCTCATCCAAATACCGTCTTACTGCACCGTGATAGTGTGGAGGAGCACCATCCTGTTGGAATGTTATTTCCAAATTGCCGAATTCATCTGGATTATCTTCCAAAATTTCAAGGATTAACGGTTCTATTGCGTTTTGCAACAGCTCCAGAAAAACCTCACCAGTTAAATTAGTATTTAGAAAAAAAAGCCCAACGATGTGGTTTCCCAGGATACCTGCCCAAACATTCACCTTCTGGGGAAATTGGGTATATGTTTCACGAAACAGGTGAGGAATTGCGTCACTCCAATACCTCACATTCACATTTCCATTTAGATAGAAAGTACTTTCGTCACTGAAACAAATTGTTTTGACATAGTCTGGCTGTTGGTTAATTTTAGTTTCCATATTTTCACAAAATTCTAGTCTTTGGTCTGGGTCGTCGTCTGAGAGTTGATGAACCATTTTCAATTTGTATGGATGAAATTTGTTTTTTTTTCAACACCCTGTGTACTGTACTTCGACTGACTTCACAGGTAGATGCAACGTGAGTTGTTGAAGAAGTACTTCTGCCAGTATATCAATTTTTTTCTCATCAGAAATTTGTGGTCTGCCAGATCGTTTCGTATCATTAATACTACCTGTTGTTTCAAACTTACGAAGAAGCTCCCTTTAATAAGTCCTCGAAACGGGGCGATCGGGAAACCTCTCATTAAAAATGCGTTCTGCTGCATGAATATTTTGTCCAGTTTCACCAAGAATTAGGATCGCTGCTACTTTATCACCTAAAGCACGTACCATTTCGCTTCTTGAAGCACACAAACAAAATTAGTATAATTGAATAGGTTTTTTCGATACCTTTCAAAAGAGGGTTCCATTTGAAATTATTGGTCACAATGGCCTTGTGACATCATCTTTGACGATTTCGTCATCTATCATCACTAGTAGGGAAGTTTACAACCTTTAAAATCAGTTTCCAAATTTCACTTGTTTATGTATAATCGTTCAAAAAATAAGAGGGGGGAGGGACTTTTGAGAAGCACTGTATTTGACTGGAAATTGTGATATATTGTCAGGAAAAATGAGATACATACTTTCCACATTTATAGATATTACTGTGGGTTTTCCATTCTAGATGGAATGGAAATACCGAAACTGTCACTTTCCAGATACTATAGGGTTCTATTACATGAAACAATTGGAAGAGTAAGTGCCAAAGAGGTATAAGTGCATTTAGTTGATTATACAGTATTGGGCTCCCAAAGTTTATTGGGAATCATAAAATCTGCGCAGAATTGTGGATAATACAGTCTCCATATTTTGGAATTGATTTTTCATAGTATGTGTTTAGTCGACTGTTTATGTTCAATCTCTCATACCCTGTTGTCACTAAACGGGAAAGTTTGCAAAAAACTAGTATATTTTTCAATATTCAAAGAAACACTGCACTTTTCAGGGATAATTTTGAGACAATTTATCATAATCTGAGATTGAGACTTGAAGGTGTATACCGGATGTCAACGAATCTATTAGACAAGTCATAACTTATAGAATATTAGGGGTATCAAATGTGATTTGGTATAGGTAAATGGTATGTGAAAAGCAGTGTTTTCGCATATTTTTCACTCTCCAGTCACTTCGCGGTTCACGGAATGGCTTCTGTTTTGAATCTTTAAATGGAACCCTGTATATTGTAACATTTTTGGATTTCTGAGACAAGTCTGGATCAGAATGTGACATTTTGAAAACTTTTTACGCCTACTTAATTTTTTCAGAGTACCTCAGGTGATTTCAGAAAATTGCAATCGCAAAGTTTCAGTCAGTAGTATGATAGATAGGAATAGGACAAGTTGGCAAAATTACATTTTCGTGTCTAACTATTATTTTTCAAATGGCGACCATTTTTTGACTAGCACTTTGCGAAAAAAGGATCTTTTTTTTGACGAATCTAACGAAACTAATTTATTTGCGATTGGATTAAAAATAAGAACGTAAATCAAATATTACTAAGGAAAATACTGGATAATAATCCATTTACTTTTGTCAAGTGTGCCATGGATAATAATCCATTTACTTTCACTGTAGTAAATTTTTAAAGCGCATTCCTCCTTGTTCAAGACACATTTCAGCTCGTTCAATTCTTTCTCTCAACACGTTTCGTAACATTCGAGGAGTTATACTTCTAAATGCCCGTAGATTTTCTCCTTCTAAGATATCAAGAGTGGCTGGGGCTGTTGCATAGTGAGCCTTTTCTTCGACATATCCCCAAATGAAGAAATCGAGCACAGTGAGATCCGGTGAGCGGGCAGGCCACCGTACTGGACCATTGGTTGCAATAACTTGATTATTAAAATGATCTATTGAGTAATTAAAAACATTTTTCCATTTGAGTATCATTATATTGAGAATTATTTTTTGTTTTCAGTCGTTGTTGAAAGTAAAACATTTTTTTTAAACTATATTTTTTTAGTCTTACATGTGCATTTTTCGAACAAAAAAGGGCAGAACGCGACTCGTTCTTGAACACTCTGAATGCTATCTGATGATCATTCAAGATTTTTGCAAATGTGGAAAATTTCAAGTAAAAAACCGATTCGAATGGAATCGGTCCATAATCACAAGACTCGTCCGCAATCTTGGAGCCGCCTTCTTGATTTTATGAGCTGTGAAAAATCATAACCTCCAATCCCGAGAACCCCCACATACTAATTTTTAATCGAATCGGACCATAAACATGAAACCCGTCCGGCATATTGGAGCCGCCATTTTGATTTCATTTTGACAAAAAATTCATGATCTCCGACCCCAAAAACCCCCACATAAGTACCAATTTTGAATTGAATCTGACTTTAATCACAAAGCTCGCCCCCATCTTGGAGCCACTATCTTGAAGTTATGACTTTTGACAAAAACAACGTGTGACCCCATAGACCTTTTCGAAAATTACTTAAATGTATGCAACATATTTTACAGACGCGTACGTCCAACTAGGTATTTTGACATTTTGTAGTAGTTATTTTTTGTAATTATGATAAAAAGGGAAGATTTAGAGGTGAATAAATAATAATAAATATAAATAAATAAATAATGTTTATTCAGTAAATTCAGTTACAGAAATATGATATGGTTTAGAATAAACATGAAAGAACCACAGAAGCTGTATTGCAAATACAGCTTGTATGTGGCTTGAAATTGTATTATAATTTGTTAGATACTCATGATAAGGTGAATTATGTCAAAATCTGGAAATTATCTCAGGTTCAGGGAGTTAGGTCATAATGGGGATCATCGTCTGACCGGTATGTGGCAAATGATGCAGTTCCAGGGCTGAACCGATGTGAACATTCTACCGCTACATCGCCAGATGATTTAGAACATTTTGATATGGATGAGTTTCTTATGATGGCAGACGTACCAACAACAAATGGTGAATTGGAATCCAATATTGGAATGTCTCAATTATTACCAGCCTATGCTTCACCACCCATCATACATATCACTGAAAATAAAAAAATGGAAGAGAAAGTGAAACGAGTGAACAATAGGAGGAGAAATACAGTCGACGTTGCCGCCATGATGGCTCCAAAGTCTACTTCTTCCAAGGCTAAAGGAAGGTCCAAGAAAAGCAATTCAAAGACATCATCATCATCTTGTACACCAGATTCCCTACCAATGTCACTATTGAATTTTGTTGATCTTTCATCCTATAGCCCCCTGCAGTGTTACATAATAGAATCAATATACATATGACGGTACATTATTATAGAAAACACATGTTATAATACTTAGTCTAATTCATGGGACATGCGAAATAATTTGTTCAGACATTCCATTCCTTCAAATCAATCCATCCTGTTATTTACTATGTCATGAATTATTGATCTTGGTGTATTTTGTAACCATTTTGTGATCATTTTTTTGAAAGTTAAGTAATTGGTTTCTATTTTTATATTATTCGGTATGATATTGAAGATTTTGGGACCTAGAAAATCGAAGCTACGCTGTCGGACATTCTTATCGCATTTCGGTACAATAATATTGGATCTGTTTCTTGTTTCATAGGAGTGTCCTATTGTGGAAATTTTGACTTTTTTTCTATAAATGTTTGTTATCATTTTTTGACAGTACAACTGTCTCAAATCAAGGAATCCACTTCCGTTGAACAGATCATTGCTTGAATAACATATGTCCTCATTGTATATTATCCTAATTAGCCATTTCTGTAATACATTGACTTTTCTAGATGACAGTCAGGACTCCCCATCAATATTTCCGTATGATAGCTGGAGATTGTATTAAGGAAAAGTACAAAAGTTCGCAGAAGAGAAATATCTAGGTATTCTTTCAAAAATTTGAAACGAGATCAAAAGTCCTCTAAGTTTTCTTTCAATAAAATTCATTTGTAGGTTCCATCAGTAGTGTCGATCGATTATTATCCCTAAATACTTCATTGATGTTGTTTCAGGAATTTTTTGTATCTTTATCAATATTTAGTGATCCTAGATTTGGTAAATTATTGGTATATGATGTAAAAAGGGAAATACTTCCTTTTTCTATATTCAATGTCAATTTGTTATATTGAAGCCATGATTTAATTAATTTAAAGTCTTGCTCTGCTTTTTTAAGAATATTCCAGTTTTCTGCTTGATAAATTATCGCAGTGTCATCTGCAAAACTGAGCACTGTTCCCTTGGTGTTCATGGACAACAAACTATTGATATAAAGTATGAATAACAAAGGTCCCAAGACGGTGCCTTGGGGAACACCATATGTGATATCCCTCATCTCGCTACATTTACCGTCAATAACTACTTGTTGTTGTCTATCTGAAAGGTAACTCTTCAATAGGTCGTATATATTTCCTCTAATGCCATAAAGTTTCAGTTTTTTTAATAAAATGTTGTGACATACAGTATCGAAAGCTTTAGAGAGGTCAATGAATATACATAATGCAGGGGTTTTTGAATCGAGTGCCTTATACAGATTCGAAGTTAATGAGTAGATTGCATCTTCTGTAGACTTTCCCTCTCTAAAGCCGTATTGACTATCTGAAAGGATGTTGTTTCTTGCCAAGAATTTGACCATTCTGATCTTAATAATTTTTTCTATTGATTTTGATAAATTACTTGTGAGAGAGATCGGCCTATAGTTTCCGAGATCGTATTTGTTTCCACTCTTATATAAAGGTCGAATAAGTCCCATTTTGAATGATTTAGGAAAACATCCTGTTCTGAAACTTTCATTAAATAGGATGGATAGAGGTTCAGTAATTATATGTGCTATTTCTTTAATTGTCTCGGTTCTGATATTGTCATTTCCAGATTTTTTATTTTTTAACGAACGTATCGTGTTTTGAATCTCTGCAGGATTCGTTGGGAATAAAAACATTGTTTTATCATGACTGGGTATGTTTTCAGTAAAATTAACTGGTGCCTCAATGTTTTCAGCGTATGTTTTTCCTAGGTCACTAAAATAATTATTAAATGCATTTGATATGTCGATTTTGTCTTTTGAAATATCATTTGAATTGGTTACTATTTGTTCTATTTCTGTATTTGGTTTTCTTTCATCACATATTTCGTTTACACATTTCCATAAATTTTTAGATACATCTTTATTTTTGTTGATTTGTTTCCTATAATAGTCTTTCTTTGTTTTTTGTAATAAACGACTCAATTTGTTTTTTTCAGCTTTATATCTCTATTGGAGATTTTGGTCATCGGGGTTGAATTGCAATTGCCTATATAATGTACTTTTGTTGTTTATTTATTTACTTTTGTTGTTATTGAATTAATGTAGGTGTAATCCAAGGCCCCCTCAATTTTGATTTCCCTTGAATTTTTACTGTTTTAGTATTTTTTGTAATATAGTATGTGAGTTTTTCTCCCATCTCCCATTACATGTATCTGATTCCAATTTTCGTTGGATAAATCAATTTTTAATTTTTTGAAGTCTATGAATTTTTTGAAGTTTGGATTATTAACTGGTAATGGATCATTTTTGTGGAAGTTGATTCTCAGTGCTATTGGATAATGATCGGTGATCAAATGGTGAAAAATTTACGAACTAATGTCTCCAGGATTTTCATTTCGAGTTTTCATAAGGAAGTGATCTAGGCATTTTCCACTTCTGGGTCTTGTGATTTCATCGATATATAATTCCTTTATTTAGTTATGAACTAATACAAATGATCATTTAAAGAATACACATTAAATTTGGTCATATAAAATAAAACTAATAATAGACATGTCACTCATAAAACTACACATTAAAATTTGGTCATATAAAATAAAGTAAAACCAATACAGCCATTCCTCTAAAAAACTACACATTAAAATCAGTTAAGAGAAGGGAGAAACATAAGTATACCTGTGCAGAATATTGAAATAGAATTACTAAGAGAAATTCTTTTTTCAAGCTCCAGCACTAGGAGAGTGAAGAAAAATTTTTAAGTTCTGTTTGAACTTGTTCAAGGAATCTGAGGATTGATGTAAGAAATATAATCGTGTGAGGTCAAGATATTTTTATAATCCTCTACGTAATATATATGTTCAAGAAGATTGATATTCATATCACCGGTGATGATATGGATATCTGTCTTAGAAATTTTGGAGGTACCAAACAAATTATTATTTAATTCATCTGTACAGGTATTTGGAGATCGGTATAACGCAGTCAATTTTATGTTTTTCTCTATTCTAGAAATTTTAACTTCGATTGCTTTTTATTGGCCCTATATTAATGGTCTCAGTAGGTTATAATTTAAGTTTTCTTCAATATGACTATGACTCCATCGTTTTATTGAGTTTCCTTGGTTGTATATTAAGTCATATCCTGTTAGGTTGAATAAATTCGGATTATGACTGTGAATGTTTTCGGTTAAAACTATGACGTCCAAAAACTGGATTTTAGTTGGTTTAAAGTAAGAGAAGGTCATATAATTCTTTTTGGATGCTCCTTATATTCATGTGTATTATTTTAAAGTCTGAAATTTTTCTATTTACTGTAGCATTGAAATCTAGTATTTTTTGAGCACTTTGGATTTGATTGGCTCATTTTCATATTCCTCAATATATGGATCCATATTAACATTTATTTTACGCAGGTTCAATAATTAAAGCTACATTAATGGGAAGACCGTTTGTTTTGAAAATGTTAGTAATTAAATTAATGGAAATGAAATGGGACAACTAGAAAGGAATTGATTTGAGTAATAATGAAATTTCACATAAGGTGCCACTATACTTATGTGATCGAAGTCTCACTTCCATCTCTTTCTTTTCTGGTGGATTTTTAGTTCAGTATTTTTCTTGACAGTACCCGTTTTGGTGTACAATGTTTGTCGTCCTTGTTTTTTTTTTTTTTTTTTGCGACTCACCTATCTGGTGTGCCCTGTTTCTGTTTGTGTTACTTTTCTCTTGATCGAGTTGCCTCTGGCGAGTTTTTTGTCTGGGTGTAGGGGCGGATGAGTGGTTTCTTTTCTTCTCTTTCTTTCTTTTGCCTCTGTTGTTCAATTGTGTTAGGGGTGTTGTTGACGACAGGTCTATTTCTCTCTAATGTAGCAATGGTTCGGTGATTTCCCTTGCTTTATAGATATTTCCCAAAATATTACTTTCTTCCCTCTTTGTAAGGGTCTGATCGTGCTATAATCACAGATGTTCCTTTCTATTTTCGACAGTTCTTCAGTACCATCTGTTTCTTGAGAGTTTGATAAAACTCAGCTTTTTTATGGGACTATTTGGGAGATCCTAATTTATAAAGGTCATCAATGTCCGATTGTGGAATGTAATATCCAATAGATTTTTCAGTTCTTGGCATACGGCGTCTACCGATATATTTCCGTTTGTGTCTCAATCAAACAATAGGAATATTGTTTTTCGGCTCTTCTGTCGAGATACTCAACTTTTGTTCAACTCTGGTTTTGGTACTCTAGTTCTCTGCTTTACCTTTCAGAGTCTTCAAGTTTTAGAAGAACTACGAGCTCACTAGCTTCTATGATATTCCTCAATCCACTTTCGACTTGACTATTTCATCCATCAATTCCTTATTACTTTTTGTTGAAATACAATATTTAAATTTATTAGAAATCAAATTTAGGATAAGCCAGAAAATGGTAGGAGGCTACCTTTAGTTCAATGTGATTTTATATAGCGTTTTTTTGAGGTTCGGCTATCAGTGAAAGAACTGATTGTTATTTGTATTTACGGAAGGGAAAAAAGGTGTATGTACACTTTTTTTAATTTTTTTTTGGAACTGGTTGATTTTCTACTCACTGATTAAATAATCGAATGCAGCTGATCCGCTGAGAGAAAACTCAGTAAATTTTTCCTTCTTTATAGGCGATATATTCACATTTACTTCGGAGCACAGTTTCGCACGTCTTCTTTCACTTAATGGTGAAACTGATACTCAAAGAAAGAAAGAAAAGAAAACATAAGAAGAATATTTAGGAAATAATCTGATCGAATATAAGTCGACCGTCGTTTATTGAATCAAATAAATGTTTAATTTTCACGCATAAAATTTTGTTTTAGAAGTCATCCCGTTAAATTTGGAGAATTATGTTTCTGGTATTAGGGGGTGCCATCTTGTTGGAAGTAAATTTGCCGTGAAACTAGTAAAGGTAGATTATTAAGATGATCCTCGATTTCATTTTTGAAGAAAACCTAAGAACCTAACCTATTGGCCCAATTATTCAATTTCCAACGATACCAGCCCAGACATTGACGCCGAACCATTCTTGAAAATTGCCCTTTCTCATTGCATGTTGATTTTGTTGGGCACAGTACCAGTATTTTGTTATTGAACATACCATTATTTGTAAATCGTGAAAATTGGAAAATAGAATAAAGTTGAAAAATTTGGGTTAACTCTATGATTTTGAAGCAGCCAATCACAAAACATTACCCGTCTATGGCTATCGTCAGCATATGAATGTTGATGTAACTGATATTCAAATGCTCGATATCCGGCTTTTTCGGTATTTTTCTTGCTGATTCGTGACTTATCTGCATTTCTTGACTAAATTATCTCAACCATTTTATCAACCTCAACCATAACAAGAACGTTAATCTCAGTCTCTCATTTATGACAAACCTCTGTTCCGCCTCTCGATTTCTTCTTGCCTAAAACGTTCTCAACATACGGAAAATACTTAAGGGGAGGATGTTGCCGATTGGGATGTCTCTGAGCATACAACTCAGCAGCATTCCTTGAATTTATATGACATTCTCCAAATATTAATAACATATCCACTTTTTCACTTCGAGTATATATTATTTTGAAATAAAATTGAATTGAAATTCAACGAAAATCAATAAGCTCTTACTGTCTGCTCATAAAGCTTATGTCACTGTAATTACCTAAGAAGACTTGATAAAAATAAGTGCAAAATATCATGCATCATGGCTATCCATGGCACACTTGACAAAAGTTAATAAATTATTATCCAGTATTTTCCTTAGTAATATTCAATTCATGTTTCTATTTTTAATCCAATCGCAAATAAATTAGTATAAATTGTCTTATTCCTATCTATCATACTAGTCACTGAAACAGATTAGTTTACGTCCGTTCATGGCACCTAGATGCAATATTAAAAGTGACTCTGAAAAAATGAAGTTGGCGTAAAACTTTCTTAAATGTCACATTCTGACCCAGAATTGTCTCAGAAATCCAAAAATGTTACAATATGTGTTCCATTTGAAAATTCAAAACCGGAGCCATTTTCGGTGAAACCGAAGTGACCGGAAAGTAAAAAATATGCGAAAACTCTCCCCTCCCATACCATTTACCTACACCAAATCTCATTTTTGTACACCTGATATTCTAGAAGTTATGACTTGTTTAATAGATTCGTTGACATCCGGTATAATTTCTAATTTTTCATAACAAAACTAAGTTAGGCTAAGTGCTTTCGGCTGTTTACCATCATCAGAGTCTTCATCTACAGAATAATGTAAATAAAATAAAATAAAATACTTACCGTCGAAGTGAGATTTCATCTCTTAAGAAAAACAAAGATGTTTTAACACTAAACTAGTTTCGAATATAAAATAAGTACGGTATCAAGTTGATGGGTTAGGTTGAGAGGAGTGACTAACTTAACGGTAGGAGTAAAATTAATTATAACTAATTTGGCGTATCAAGTTGAAATAATATCAGGTAAATTGACAGATAATCGATAAAGGTTGAGATTGAAATAAAATTGAGGTAATTCTCTTGGGATTCCCAGAAGTGTTATAACATGGGTTTGGAATTGGAATTCAAGTGTATTTGTGTGTTGAAGCAATTGGCACCATCATTTTTCATTTCGCGTGAAATATCGAAATCTTCAAGTAGGGTCACTCTTTTGAAGTTATGATCCGATACATTATTGTAACGTAAATAAACTTAACTTGGTTTAACTAATTTATTTAACACTTAATCTACAACTTAATTTATATTACTACGCCACTGTATAGCTCGATGGTATGGGCTCGTTCAGACTGTCCTACTCCACTTGAGGTTTGCCTATTTATCTCCGATACAGCATTCTCGATGTTTCGAATTCTTTCGGTTGGCGACCGGCGTGTTCCAATTGTTTCCAATATTGACCGTTGTTTTCCGCGGCAGAGCGCACTGGATGGTTCTCGAATATCTCCGGGGATGATCTCATCGCTGTCGATGGCAACGTGTGAGGCGACAGGTCCGGCCTAGGTTCGTTACATTGCCCCCTTCTTAAAGACATTTCGTCCCGAAATTTCATCTGGAGTGTGACGATATCTGCATGACTCCCATATCTGCACCGTGAAGTTCGATGGAAGTAACCTCCACGGTCTTCATGATCGGTCGTGAAGAGGGTTACAGCAAGCCAAAATCCTGATGCCGCTGGATCTGAATATCGCCTCCAGCATACTTCTTATGACTCTCCAGTCCAACCCATCAATACCACAGGATAGTTTTGGAATTGCTAGATCCGCCAGATTCTGGTCCACCATAGTATCTCTTAGTTTGGTGAGACTCTTGCCAGACATCTTATAGGACGGTTCATCTTGGGAATGCCTCTTGGTAACTAGGTAGTAGATGTTTCTCTGGCCTTTCTTCAACTGTAGCACCCCACCAACTTCTGGATTCTGCCCCGCAGTGTTTGGAGTTGACCAAATTT
>JAFIRS010002694.1:0-190947 GCA_018342105.1 Gonioctena quinquepunctata | reverse complement strand
TAATTCTTATTCTATTTTAGGACCACAGATAGGCACTGGATTAGGTAAGGAAAGGGAATGTATAAAGTTATTTGTAGGAAACATTTATTTTGAAAATGTTTGTTAATGAAAAGTTTTTTTTTTCAACTGATGTAATTTGTGAATATTATAAATGGAGGATTTGGGGATAATTTTTTTTTGGATGTTAAATTGGTGTTATATTTTGATTTGTTTTTAATGGACTATGTCGAAGATATATTTTATAGGGGGTTTTTCAAAGGATTTTTAAAGTAATCATAGACATTTTTTTTTATATGGACATTTGATTTTGAAGGACTTTTTGGGTGATCCCCAGGTTAAACATTCCATGTTCAGACTGGGGAGGATCCTTTTTGGTCGGGGTTCATATTTCATGGAGTTTTTCAAGGGAAGTAATGCGGATGTGAAGTAAGAGTCAAGTTCCGACCTATCCAAGAGGTCGAGACTGTTTGGGAATTTTTCGTAAAAAACAAAAATGGTATAAAAGAGTTTTCAATGCAATGGTCTCGAGTTCTAGAGTATATTGCCTGAGAGTAATTTTTGCGGGAATATTATTGGAACCAATTTTCTGTGAAAAGGAGGGAAAAGGAAACCCAAAAAACATTCCATAGTCATGTTCTACCAACTTTCCCAAGCGGTCTTCTTGGTGGAAAATTTTTTTAAAGCTTGGGTTGATATCTTGGACAATCAGGTAATTTTCCCCTTTTTTCGTCCCTAGACTGGAAGTTTGCGCATTCATAACCAAAAGGCCCCAAAAACGGGCTAGTTCAAGGTATAATTTTTCAATTAAACCAAGATCAAAGGTATTTTGTACCGACAATTTCCCCACATAAAAAAATTTATTCAGAATCATTTACATATTACAAATATTCACTTGTTGATCGACGAAACTAAAAAAACAACTTGGTTTTACTAATTTTATTTCCACTAAATTTAAACTAATTCTATTACTAACTACGCCACTGTATCCTTTCGCGTTATGGCTGCTCAGACTGAGACTGCCTCTGAGGGCTGCCTTTTTATCTCCGTTACAAAATTTCTTGATGTTCCAACGGGGGTTGGCGAACCATGTTCCAGTTTTTTCCCAAATATTGCCCGTTGTTTCCGGGCACCCGGACGGGATTGTTCTCGAATACTCCGGGATACTCATCGTTGTCGATGGCAACGCGTGAGGTGCGGCCCGCCTAGGTTCGTACATTCCCCCTTTTCTTAAAGACTTTTTCCCCCAAAATGTCACCCTTTGGGGTGCGATATCTGCATGACTCCCCATATTTGCCCCCGGAAGTTCGAGGGGAAAACCTCCCGGTTTCGGGGTGGGGGAAAAAAGGGGGGTTACAAAAACCCCAAAAATCTTGACGCCGCTGGATCTGAATATCGCCTCCAGCATACTTCTTTTTTTTCCCCAGTCCAACCATCAATACCACAGGAAAATTTTGGAATTTAGATCCACCAGATTTGGTCCACCATGTATCTTTTATTTTGGGGTGGACTCTTCCAGCCCATTTTCCAGGGGACTTTATTTGGGGGAACCTTTTGGTAACGGGGTAGTAGATGTTTCGGGGGCCCCCTTTTCTTCAACGGGGCACCCCCCCCAAACTTCGGGGATTCTGCTCCGGTTTTTGGGGATTGACCAAATTTCTTAAAAAACCGGCGTCCCCCCCTGGTTTTTAAAAACCCCCTTTTCCACACAGTCCTGGTGCGTAGTCACAGGCACCTCGAAAATCTCGGACTCCCTCTAGAAAAGTAGAACTTTCTCCCCTTTTTGGAATCAAGGACATAAACTTCTCAACGTATATCATCCCCCGGTGGCTTGGGGGGTTGGAACTTGGTCATGGTTTCCGCAAGGGGCCAACCTTTTTTAAAAGGCGCCCCTTTGGGTTTTCCCCCGGGGGTGGCAGGTTCGGTCCCGGTGTTTATCCTTTTCACGATTTTATAGGGCCTTCCCACAGTTCCCCTTTGGTGATACCCCGACGACGTTTGGGGTTGTACAGCCAAACCAGGTCATAAACCCCTTAAACCCTCCAGGGGGGGGCCCCAAAAATTTCATGGTTTTTCTTTTTTACCCTTTTGGACTCGGGAGGGCCCCGGGGACTCGTTGGGGGTGCGTCCTTTCCCTCGCCGAAGTTTGGGCGTAGCCCTCTCCCGTTTCTTGTCCTGGGGGCCCCCAAAAATTTCCCCCCAAAAAGGCAGCCCTTTTTCCCCCGGCCCCCAATTTAAATACTAGCAGGAGTTTGCCCGGGTTGACTCGGTCCCTTGGGGACGGGGGGCCCCATGGGGAAAAATAAATCGGTCCCAGTCTTTTTGATGGTCGGAAAAACCCCTTTGGGAAAAGTGGCGGTTGATCTTTCCTTTTCACCCGTTACCATTCCTGGGACTGGGGATGTGGGCCCGGGGGTTTTTTTGGGATTTTTGCGGTAAAATTTTTTTTGGGAAAAGGGGTTATTCAAAAATTTCTGCCTTGATCCGAGTGCAGCTCCATTGGAATACCAAAATCGACACCCCCCTCTTTCACCAAGACGTCGGCGAGGGGATGGTTTCCCTTTGGTTGGGCGGGGCATTGGCTTCCTGGTTTTGGGGGGGCCCCTTTTTCCCCCCCCTTACTGAAGAGTCCATTGCCACAGGATGTATTTATTCCCGTGGTCGGATACGGGAAACGGGCCGGCGATGTAAAAAGGGGATTCTCTCAACGGGCTGCCACGTTGTATGACAAGGGGGGCCCCGGGTCGTATTCGGGTCCATTGCTAGCCCCCTCCAGCGCACTTTTTTGCCCCCAGCCCGGGGCGTCACGACAATTGGTCCAGTAAAACCGTTGCCTCACTTTCTGCGGGGGCTTCGTCATCCCGGGTGTCCTCCAGCGACTCCATCGGGCCCCCTTTCCCTCTTTATTCTGGGAACAATTTTGGGGTCTGTTTTCCCCCAAAATCGGCCTCCAGCCACGTTTTGGGGGCCCCTTGGCCCCGAATAAAGAGTTCCAAATTTTGCCCCCAAGGGGGGTTTTAAAACCCCCGGGAGTAACCTGCGACTTCCTGCCATGATGGTCTTCGTTTCCCCCTTTTTCCCCGCTGAAAACAAGCCGGTGGGGGCTTTCTTTGGTCTTTCTGGATCTTGCTGTCCT
The DNA here is from genome assembly GCA_018342105.1 of Gonioctena quinquepunctata. Taxonomy (NCBI): domain Eukaryota; kingdom Metazoa; phylum Arthropoda; class Insecta; order Coleoptera; family Chrysomelidae; genus Gonioctena; species Gonioctena quinquepunctata. Next base: position 187,814 of record JAFIRS010002694.1, on the reverse strand, counting down.
TCCGGGTTTTCATCCATTGCCGCGGTTCTAAAAAGTGTTGCTTCTTTTTTTTCTGCTCGCCCAAGGGAATCATCTGGACACTTGGAAAGGCATCTGCATTTTTTGGCTGGGTTTCCCGGGCCCATGTTCGATCTCGAAATCAATTTTTGGAGTCTCTCGACCCAAAAATGCTCCCCCCCTCAAGGTTTTTTTAACTGTAAGAGCCATTTGAGAGCTGCATGGTCAGTTCTCAACACGAATTTTTTTTCCATAAAGTATTGTAAGTGCTCCCCCCCTTTCAAACTAACCCGCTCTCGCCTGGGAAAAGAATTGCGCTCTGGTTTTTCTAAGCGTCTTGCTGGGGAAAAAACCAAGACCTTCTCCTGTCCCTCCTGGATCTGAGATGGACGCCCCAAGTCCACGTTGCTGGCGTCCGTATCAAAATGAATTTCCCCTTTTGGGGGGGGATAAAAAATTTCGGGTTTGTTGATCAAAGCTCCTTTCAGCTTCCTGAATGAGTCTTGGGATTCTTGGGGCCACTGGAACTTTGTTTGGCCCTCCGTGAGCCTGGTCAGTGGTTTAGGTTTTTTTGGGGAACCCCCGCACTTTCGGCGATAGTATGTGCCCTAAACCAAAAAAAAAATTAAGTTGGTGAATGTTTTTTTTGGGGGGGGCCCCAACCTTAACGCTTTATCTTCGGTCACCCCTGCTACTCCTTCCCCAGAACAACGTGGCCGAGGTATCTATTTTTTTTTTGGAAACAGATGGTTTCCCGGGGCTCAGCTTCAACCCGGGTTCCTCAGTCGGGGGAATACTTCCAATTTTTTTTCCGTGGTCCTAACGATCTGCCGAACAATTATGTCGTCGAGATACACTGACACGTGTTCCGGGCCCCTTCAGCACTGTCTCCTCAATCTTAATGTGGGGGGGGATTACAGGCCCCCAATGGCATAACGGTGAACTGCCACAACCTGAGCCGATGGTAAAGCAGTTTTTTTCCCGATCTTCCTGAGCCAGTTCTCCCCAATATCCCCTCTTGTAAAAGGGGCGAAAATCGTGGAACCACCAACGTGTCTGGGTGTCATCTATTCTTGGGGAGGGAATTTTCCTTCTTCGTGACATTATTAAGTTGGCGATAGTCACAAAAAAGCGGTCAATCCTTTTTTTTTCCCATAACTGGAGGGGCCAGGGACTGTCAGATGGTTCGATAACTCCTTTTTTCCCATACCCTACTATTTTGTCAGCCTTTTCCCCTTTTTGGCAAAGGAATCTTCTTGCTGATTCCGGATCGGTGGAAACCCCCATATCAATCTTTGCTGGCCAAATTAGTTCGACCTCCTTTTTTGTCCGATCAAGATGTCTTGGTACTTTTTTCTCGTTTGGGCTGTTGGCTGGTTTTTTATCTTTGGAAAGGGAACTAATTTTTTTAGTTCTGTGGGGGTTGTTGGGTTGGCTAACTTACCTCTCCCCCCGGTCCAAAAAAACTGACGGCATCCCCAAAATTGTTCCTTTTTTTAAAGGTCACTGGAAAGAAATTTAAAATTTGCCCCCTTCCGGGTTTTTTTTTTAGCGCAGGGTTTTCCCCCAGGGCAACCCTTGCCCCAATTTTTTCATCATGGTTTGGGCTCGAACATCACCACGTCTCCACTGCTCGCACTCCCGTGGCGAGCCCCCCGGGTGGTTTCAGCCCTCCGGGGACGCTTACATCCTCAGCCAACAGCACCGGATCAACCTTCACTTCTCCCAATCCGCTCTTCCCTTCACGTGGACGCCGTCTTTGAAACCCAATTAAACCCTCTGGAATTATGATGCCCATTCCGATTTGCATCGTCTTCGTGTCCCACAAGTCCTGATGTTTCCTTTAGTGCTCCCCAAAAATTTTTTCAATCGGTAGCTCGCCTTAGTGCTTCCCCTTTTTCTGCGTACTTCAAGTTGTCGGCAACGTTCCGGTTTTCCCCGGGAAGGCCCGAGTTTTCCTATCCCCATCTGGCATGGTGCGGCTGTTATTGATGGACCCTCTCGAAAAACCCTGTTCTGTCGTTGCGGGTAGCGACATATGCGTTTTAACCGGGGCTTGTGGGGGCCCGCCGGATTGCCCCTTCTGTCGACCTTTTTTTTTTGCCCGGGCGTTTTTTGGGGTTACATTTTTCCCCGTAATTTTCCCAATTCACATCTTATCTGCTTTTCTCAGGCAAAACTTCCTTAATCACTTTCCTTTGGCGCTTCCCCAAAATTGCGGGTCCGTGGGGTTCCCCTATTCGGACTTTTTTTTTGCAAGTTGTTTTCCCCGAATTGGGAGTGCCCGGGTGTGTTGGGCCCCGGGGGGTGTCACCTTTCTGGTTTCTTTGGGCCGGGGGCCATCGGAAGCGAACGCTTTTCCCCCTTACATTTTTTTGGGGGCTGGATAGCAGGGGGGAACCCGGCAAATTTGTTTAATTTTGTAAGGTTCCCCGATTTTTTCCGATTTTTTTGGTGGGGTGGTATCGTGTTCCCCAAAGGGCGTTGCCATATCGTAATTCTAGATGTTTTCAGCTGATCTGTCCCCCCTGTTCTTGGGGGGGGAGTTTGTAGAATTTTTTTTCTCCAAGCAATTAGGGCCGTCTTTCCCCCCCCTTCCCTCCTTTTTTCCGCTGCTTAAACTGCCCGGGGGTTTTTCCCATGGGTTTTCTAACTGGGCTTTTTGGAAACTTCCTATTTCTGAAATGACCGCATCTTTTTACCCTCTTGAACTTTATCAAGTTCAAACTCAAATCAACATTCATTTTTGTTAACCATCTCTGTAGGGCGCACTTTAATTCGTTTTACACTGATGTTCCTTTATTTTGTCCATTTCTGCCTCGACCCATCTTTGGTTTTATCACCTCGGGGGTTATTTTCTCCCCCTTTTTTTCTATCTCGTCTCAAAAAGGGTTTCCCATTCTTTCTTCTAGAAAATTAGCCACACCACACAATTCTTTTTTAGGCCTTCTGTGTTTTCCAGGACTTCTCTTCAGGCTTCTTAATTTTTTCTAGAAGCTTCTCTTAGATTTCTAGAATTTTCTTGAAGCTTTTCTTTAGATTTTAAATTTTCTTCGCTTCTCTTCAGATTTCTAGCATTTTTTCTTCTTGGATTTTTCTAGAAGCTTCTCTTCAGCTAAATTTTTCTTGAGCTTCTCTTCCAGATTTCTACAATTTTCTTCAAGCTTCTCTTCCAGTTTCTAGCATTTTCTTCGGCTTCTTGAATTTTTACGAAGCTTCTCTTCAGATTTCTAGAGTTTTCTTTCCAAAGTCCTCGAATTTTGTTGCAGCTCTTCTTTCAAGGATTCTATTATCGGACTCAAATCACCTCCGGGAACTTCGAGATAAAAATGTTTCGGGTCCTCACCTTCTTGTATAAGTCCTTCTGCAAGTCTTTCCTGGATTCTTCTTTTACCCGTTGTTTCCAGTTCCCTTTCCTCCCAATTCCTGTTTCAATTCCGCTACCTTCAAATCCACAAGGCACTTTCTTGAACACATTTTCTTTGACGAGGTATCAGTCTGTTTCACACGAAAAGGTTTATCATTAAAAATTCACTTCGCGAATTCTTTCACGGGCCCAGTCTTTGTCTGTTCCTTGAACAGTTATCGTTTTATTCCACGCACAATTGTCCACTTCGCGAAACCGTCTATTTTGGGCGTGAAAAAGGTCTATCAATTTATTTTCTGACTATCCACTCCACGATCACTTGTTTTTTTCAAAATCTCGCTTCCGACACCAATTGTAACGTAAATAAGCTTAACTTGGTTTTAATAATTTATTTCACGCTCTACACTTAATTTATATTACGCCACTGTATAGCTCGATCGTATGGGCTCGTTCAGACTGTCCACTCCCTCTTGAGGGCTGTCATTTATCTCCGATACGCATTCTCGATGTTTAATTCTGGCGGTTGGTGCCCAGCATGTTATAGTTATTTCAATATCGACCGTTGTTATCATGCCGCGGCGTGACTGGATTGTTCTCGAATACTCTCCGGGGATGACCTCATCGTTGCCGATGGCAACGCGTGAGGGACGGTCCGGCCTAGGTTCGTTACATTATTTTCGATTATGTTTGAGGTTAAAATTTGTTTTACTAACATAACAAAATTTTGCTTGGAATAATTGCAACTAATTAGATTTAACGTTTTCAAATAAAATAATTTCATGATAAATGCTTTATATTATGTATTTTTTGTTTTGCCCACCCTGGAGAAATCCTAGCTATGCCCTTGCAGAGAGTAAAGTGAAATGGAAACTATAAAATATATCAATCTTAAGAAGCGCTAATTTTTCATTGAGGGAATTCGTTTGCATCATAGAAACCCTTTCACTGATTTCCTGAATGAAGTAGCCAAATCAGTGGTTTTGAAAAAATGGTTATATTATAGAGACGCATTATGTACCAGCTATTTATTTATCAAATTCGAAGAGGGAATGGGAAGCCTAAAGTTGTTATTTTGTCGGTTGGATCCATGAATGATGTCATGCAATGATTTGCTTTTATGTATTAAGCATGTTTCGAGAATGAAAAGTGAAGGAAGTGTGAGGATTTTTGTTCTTTGAATAATGATTTGCAGGAGGCACTGGGCCCAACTTTGCAGAAATATCAAACATCACCTAGCATGTGTTTCGAATTGGGCATGGTATACTATTTTTGCAGTTGCCATACCCAGTTCATTCAACACTACACACAAAGCATAGCACCCCGAGGACAGCCTTTTAATAAGCATTACAACATGGTTTCGAAAGTTGAGATCACTGTCTATATGAACCCCTAAAAGTTTATTTATTATTAATATTATTTTCATATCTGCTACAAGCATTGTATGACCCCTAGTGGTCAGTTCTATGTCTAAGCTTGCTATATGTTCCCTATTCTATAGAACCTTCTCTTCGATTCAACACGCACCTCCAACAACAAAAAAATTGTCTCAATTTCGTGAAATAGGCCTATTGGGGAATCTCCTAAAAAAAAACGCACCAAAACATCTACCTCTGTGTTGTGGAAATGAGTTTAACAGTTCAGTTAATTTTCCTGATAGTTGTTTCAATATATGTATGTACTTATGGTGTAATTCTTGCCTGTATAGATCATCCTAAATTAACATATTTTTCTGCTAAAAATAGTACATTTATTTAGTAATTTAGGTAATGACTATTATACGTTTTATAATTTTTAATATACTACGCTCTAAACTATATTGTGAAGTACATGCCTACATACATATTTTTCTGCTAAAAATAGTACATTTATTTAGTAATTTAGGTAATGACTATAATTATTATTATTTTTTAATATCCTACATGGAAATGGATAATTATCATAGCTGTTTCTGTGAATGAAAACTTGTCAGTTATATCGGACAAAGATGTGTATACCGATATATTTTGTAGGTAATTATAAAACAATTGAGTAAATCACCCTGTATATTTTAAAATCTTACGGTTATGCATATCTGATGTAATGTTATTAAGTTACTCAAAATCACTAAGAAATGCAAGTTATCGTTTTAATAATTTCAAAAGCATAATTATCTTTGGGTGGAATTGTTGAAAATATAAACAGGATGTTCATAAAATCAGATGTGGGAATCATCTGCGACTGGAAGATAAACTTTAGTCACTATCTTCCATCTTTCTCAATATTCAATTGAGAATGTTTCCCTTTCAATATTTTTGGTGGTTGGCTATATGGCTCACCCTGTTTGAAAGTAATCATAGCAAAATCTTTCAACCTCAAAATTGGAATGGGTAGATTTAATTTTTAAAATAATTTATCTGTGGCTCAACTGCAAGAATTTTGCGTATTTGCAAAACCTATTGTGATTTATTCGTGAATCACCCTGTATCCTTACCTTTTTTATGTAAATCTGGCTATAATGTATTCTTATTACTACAGATTAATAACCTATTCAACAGATCATTCATATGGATGAATCCATACATTGATAATTAATTATTTTATTTTTTTTTTGTTATTTATATATATTGTTATATCAGATCCTGAATGATCCCATTGTCCCAAGATTTGCACAATATTGCATCATCTTTACCCGCATTTTTTTTCTCGGGTTGGGGAAACCAGTCACACATCTCAAGGTGCCCTAGATGACGGCATCGCATCGTCAGCACACCAAAGTCTATAAAAAGGGATCCCAGACTCCGGAGAGCATTCTTTGATATTCATTGACAATTCATGATCAATCCTTAGTACTCATTGAATCCGATACATATTGTATTGTATAAATATCCATCCCAGTTATTCATACTGCGGATTTGTTGTAATTAATAAAAATAAAACAAATTGGTGCAGTCGTACGGATCTCAAAAACGTTGGGATTCAGAAGAAAACCAGCGGTAGTCTCCGACTTTCAAGAGGAAAAAACCGCCAGCCAAAGCCCAAGTGAATTGGACGGTCTCTTCAACTCCAGGAAACACGCGGAAGTCGTTTTACGCTGCTCATCTTGCCGAAACGAAGATTTCTCAAGAACATGCGGAAGTCGTTCAACGCTCTCATCTTGATGGAGCTAGAGCTTGTGAAGCCAGTTTCATTCAATCACACCCAGGAGACATGACATCCGAAGAAAGCCATCAAACCTTCACGAAGAAAACAACGAAGAAAACACGAAGAAAAGAAAACAACGAAGAAAGAAAACAACGAAGAAAGAAACCTTCAACGAAGAAAGAAACCATCAAGAAGAAAGAAACCAGCAAGAAAAGAAGCTAGTCAACGCGAAGGATTTGTGTAGGTACCACATTGAATCATTTATCTCAATTTATTATAAGTTCATTCAATTTTACCCAAAGTAGAAAATTGATTTAACCCTGTTCTATCCCCATACCTTTGAAAATAATAATTTCCAAAATTAAAATAGTTCCCAAAATCATCCACAATGTCAGACGCGGTTCACAAGAAAATCTCAATGCCCCTATTGAACCATATAAACTTTCAAATTTTTCTCAATTATACAGATCGATGGCATTCAATTTCCTTGGAAATTTCTTAAACACTTGTGATCATGCAGAGGAATGGCTGTAGATGAACGAAACTTTATTAACAATCCATATTAGAAATAAACTCAGAGGAAAAGCTTCTCAACTGATAAATTCTAGAAATCCAGAAACATATTTAGATATCAGATGTTTACTAAATGCTCACTTTGGTGACTCCCGGACTTAACTTCATTAATACAGGATTTGCGGGAAATCAGGCAAAATACTAATGAAAAACGCATTTTTCTCCGCGATTACAGGCGTAATGCCAAAATGCATTCATGTGTAAAAAAGTCAATTCTTAACAACGAACGAAAGTTGCTCAGTCCGCATTGATAGAATCAATGGTATGAACACTATTGACAGGTTTATAACCAAAAATAGGTCATATCATTAGAGCAGGTAATCCCAAAATATGATAGACGCCTCAATCAGAATAAAGCGTGAGATACAGCTCTCATACTTTGAAAATCAAAGAATGAATACACGTCTCTTACCAAATATAAATACGAGAAATAATCCAAATATTTCTAGACAACCCATGAATAGACAAACAAATTTTCAGAGAAGAATTACCAAAACCAACCGACAGAATTTCAATTCACCCCAAATGCCAATCCATTCGCAGAACTTTAAAGACAAAATCGAATTTTCAAACTCAATATACTCCAAGGCAAAATTTTCAATATCAACCACGACCTCAACCAACACAATCGAATTTCAATCAATTTCGTCAGCCCAATAACTCAAATCAACAAAACAGACCATCAGTTATTCAAAGAAATCCACAAAATACGCCTAATACACCAAAAACATATCTAGTTAATTATGATGAATTCAATAATCCTATTGATTTTCAATCAAATGATTATACGAATTTTTATTATGAAGATTTTAAAGATGAAAATAATCAATTTCAAAATTCATACTATAATGAACCCACACCATCAAATGCATACGAAGAAATTGATACAGATCAATTTAATACGGATTTTCACAACAATCTATCTTTGAACAACCCACCTATAGAGTTCAACATGAATCAAACAGACAATTCAGATATTCAGTTTCAAGAGACCCTTTATACGGACAATCTACTAATAAGCCAGCAGGAATGCACAACTCAACCATTAGAGATAACAGAAAACCTTGCAGCCGTAGTCAAAACCTTGAACCATACAACGATCAAGACAATGAACAATCAGAAAGAGTCAGACCAACAGTTTCTATAAACCCTAACTTCAGCAATTTATATTATATCGTAAGCCCGAGTAACTTTAGAATTTTAATGATACAGGTGCCGCATTATCTATCTTTAAAGAGAACAGTAGAAAATTATTCAGAAAGACATCAGAAAATATTCCCATATCAGGTATTACAGATGGAAAAATAATGATTAATGAATCAGTTATGTTACCTTTTGGAACAAAAGAAAATACAGTGTACCACAAAATTTATGTTCATGATTTAGATATCGAATTTGACGGTATTTTAGGAACAGACTTTCTTAAACGTTTCAATGGAATAGTAGATATTGGTAATCAAATATTAATTTTGAACTACAAAACGTTTCCTTTATATTCAGCAAACAAAATTCAAAAGAGCTCCGAAATTCAGAATACTCATTCTCATACTTATTCAAGCTTAAAACCGAACATAAAAAATGAAATACAAATAGGACCAAGAACTGAACAAGTATATAAATTAAAATCAAACTTGAAAAATACAGAAGCTATACAGTTAGCTACTGAGAAAGAAAAAGTAAGACTTCCAAATGTATTTGTAAAAACTGAAAAAACAGAAAGATTCTGAATTGAAATCAAATTTAAGACCGCCGAAGCACTAAAGGTTACTGAAGTAGAAGTAAATATAAAAAATCCAAATTCTTTTGATATAAATAAAAAATGTGATTTTCCAAAGACTATTGAAGTTTTAGATAAAACTTCAGAATCAATTAGAACTTTTGAGAAGAATCCGATCATCAATAAACATGAATATCAGAGTACTGAGATAAAGAATACCAATTCAGCTTTAGAAGTTACAAAAACGAACAGATTCATCAAACTTTTCTTTGGACCTGCTATGTGTCCCCCAGAAAGAAACATATTTCTATATGAATCAGGTAGACCTCCTGAAAGGAAAACCTTTCTACACAAATCGGGTAGACCTCCTGAAATAAAAACCTTTTCACATATTCCAGGTAGACCACCTAAAAAATATATTTAACCAAGAAAATATAAAATAACAATAACAATCTATTTAGACCATATCTTAACCGGACTCAGAAATGAAAGATGTTTAGTCTATATGGACGATATAATAATTTATTCCCCGACGATAGACGAACATATTCAAAATTTAACACTTGTTTTCAAAAGATTGAAAAAAGCAAATTTAAAAATACAACCAGATAAATGTGAATTCTTAAGACAAGAAGTAGCATACTTAGGACATGTAATAACTAAAGGAGTTAAACCAAACCCAACAAAAGTTGATTGTATAATGAATTTTCCCGAACCAACGAATCCAAAAGAAATAAAACAATTTCTAGGACTTGCAGGATATTATAGAAAGTTCATACCTAATTTTTCGAAAATCTCAAAACCTATGACACATTTATTACAAAAAGATGTAATTCTATGCCTCTAGAACAGTATGTCCAGCTGAAACAAGATACTCAACAATAGAACGAGAATTGTTAGCTATGGTTTGGTCAGTAAAACATTTTCGAGCTTATTTATATGGAAGAAAATTCAATTTTATAGTAGACCATCGACCTTTAACATGGTTATTTTCTATCAAAGACCCTGGCAGTCGATTAGCCAGATTGCGTTTAAAATTAGAAGAATATCAATTCAATGTAATTTATAGACCAGGTAGAATACATAAAAATGCCGACGCATTATCTAGAATCAAAATAAATCATTTCAACGAATGTACAAAATTTCATTCAAAAATATTAGCCATTGATAATGAAAACGATAAACCAAAAATATCAGACACAGAAACTGAAATTGCCCCAGAAACAATACTGGAAGAATTATCAAACTTTTCCAGACTTTTCAAAACGAAATCGATGATAGAATATTCTAAATTTGAATTTACCAATGCTCAACTATTGGATAAAGCTCATAAAGACATTATAATTTTTCCCCAGAGAAATAAAACTACAAACTTGCACGACAAAATTTTTGAAGATATATTCAAAGAACCGAATTTTCAATATAATAAAATAAATGTTTTGACAAGTAAAACAGTCAAGAATAGAAAATACTTTATTATACCAGTACCTTATGATCCAGAAAACGTGATTGAATATATGTTTAGTTCATTATACAGATGCCAGGACATATTCAAAACATCAAAACTTTACCAAGTTGAAAATAATGCAGATTTACCAATACAGGAAATGCTTTCTTATATTTTATCAGATAACAAAGAAAACAAATTTCTAATTTGTCAAAATGTTGTAACAACACCAGAAAAAGATCAAATACCAATAATACTTGATCAATTTCATAGTGCAAAAGGTAATTTACACCGTGGAATTAACGAAACAATTCGACGAATCAGACAGAAATATAATTGGACAGGAATGACCAAAGATGTTGAAAAATTCATAAGAGAATGTGACATGTCAGAAAACAAAAATTTGTCGGAAAAACTTAGAAAATCCTTAGTAATTACGGAAACACCTAAGACTCCTTTTGAAGAGAATAAACATTGATATATTAGAAATACCAGTAAAACTATATGTTACGGTAAGATGCGAATTAACTAAATTCCCAAACATATCCATTAGAAGATAAAACATCAAAATCAGTTGTAAACACTTTACTCCTTTACTTCCAACATTTCGGAACCCCTCTCAGAATACATGCAGATTCAGGAAGAGAATTTAATAGTAGTTTATTGAAAGACTTATGCTCATTATACGATATAAAACTCACTTTTTCTAGTGTAGATCATCCCCAATCAAATGGTTCGCTAGAAAGATTTCACGCAACTTTAACTGAAATGATTAAAGCTCATAAAACAGAAAATCCAGATGAACATCCTTTTACAATTTTACCCTATGCAGTGATTTGTTACAATAATTCCAAAAACGCATCACATGGTTTCAGTCCATATGAATTAGTTTTCGGATATACTTCAAGTAGACCCCCCGAAGTATTATATAATCAAAAGAATTAATGACAAAATACATAAGAGACTTGAACAACAGAATGGAATACTTTTATAAAATAGCTCGCGAAAAGATTCACAGAAAAAAGGAAAAAGCCAAAATCCGATTTGATGAAAAATTACATCATGAACCTAGCACATACAACATTGGAGATAAAGTATTTGTGAAAGAATCTCAAATAAAGAATAAACTAGAAAATAAATTTAATGACCCATTTGAAATTTTAGAAGTTTACCAAAACTCAGCCCTTCTCAAAAACCCAGAAACGAATTACACTACTAAAGTCAATTTTGATCGATTGAAACCCTATTTTGTTTCAGATCAATAATGGAGTATCATTTATTAATGATAATTCTAGCAGTTCAACTTGCCAACGCCCAGTATAACATCTCACCTATAAACAACTCGATAGGAGTTTACTATCATGAACAAGGTGACATGAAAATAAGTAATGAAAAATGGACATTATTAGTTTATAAGGATATCGCCCCAATCAAAGTCGCGATAGATCATAATAATAAGATATTAGAAAACTTGTACATCTCGTAGAACAAATCACCCTAGAATGCAATATTTCAATTCTGAAATAAACACACATATAAGCTTATTAAGTAAGATAAGTGCACAAGTAGATTTAAAATATAATGAAATCAAAATGGATTCAAATGAATATGATAAGAGATACAAAAGAGGTATTCTAAACGGAATAGGCTCGATATGGAAAGCAATCACAGAGGTAATTTAGATGCCAGTGACGAGAATATTTTAATGACTATAAATAAAATATATAAAGATGAACACCAAATTGAAAATTTGCTCAAAAACCAAATTTCAGTAACAACTTCAGTCATAAAAGAATTCAATACAACTATTTTAGCAACTGCAAATAGATGAAAAAACGTTTAATGAAGATATAAAGAAAATTGAAACATGGATTTAACAGATGAATTAGCAATACTCAACGCAAAGTTGAAAGCTATCGAAATATCTGAACAATTACTAGAAAGTTATACTTTTCTGGAAGATGAATTGAATGATATTTTAAATGCAATAACTTTTGCCAGACTCAATATTATTCATACATCAATTATAAGACCGAAAAATTTTTTTAAATATTTAGACATTATTGAACTACAAGCTTTTCAAGCAGATTCAAGAATTATTTTTATATTAAAGATTCCCTTAGTCGAACCAGAAATCTATACCATTTACCGAGTGTATCCCATTCCTATCCTAGATAATAGAACTGGATTACATCACATTTTATCTACAACTCATAATTTCATTGCAAAAGACGATGATTCGATGTTGTATGTTGCTTTTCAGAACCTTGAAAAATGTAAACAATTATTTTTTAATTTTCAAATCTGTGAAAATGTAGTTTCATATCCAATTGACAGTTATTCATTATGTGAAGCACAAATTTTAAGACCACTCTTAGAACTTCCCAAAATATGTTCAGTTTCACTATTATTTGCGAAAGACTACAATGTTCTTGAAATTCAATCAGGTTAACCTTCAGTCCTTTAATTATAACTATTAATTGTCAAAAAGGAGATGTATCAACTCAAGTAATAAAAATTAATTCAATTTTGAAATTACAACCTCAATGTAATGCATATATTGGAAATACAAGAGTACATGCAAAATCTCTCATGTCTCAAGAACAAAATGTTACATATAGAACACTTCCAATTTTGATACCTTATCAATGTTGCAATAATTTACCAGAAAAAGAAAAGCTACCTGAGCTAAAACCTTTGAAATTAAGTAAATTAAATGTTGACAATCTGAATATTGCCCAACATAAATTAACTCAGTATGATGAAAAATTAGACAAAATAATAAATGAACCATTTGTGAAAAAACATATTTCATGGTTTACATATTTCACTATTACCATAATTATTTGTATTGTTTCACTATACATATTTTGTATGTGCAGAAATAGACGTTCTATGAAAATTGGTATAATGACCTCAAGCATGAACGATCCTCCTCCACAACCTCCAAGACCGGGAATAGCATTCTCATCCCTTAGAAGCTTACTACCCTCAAGGAGAAGACCAAGCATTCATCTTCAAGAACCAATTGAAGAGGAACAAATCGAATTGAATTCCAATGCACCCTCAAAATCATATGCTTGATGAAAGTTGCCGCATCGCATCAACTTTCTTTTCAAGGGGGAAGTTGTTATATCAGAATCCTGAATGATCCCATTGTCCCAAGATTGCACAATATTGCATCATCTTCTACGCCGTATCTTTTTCTACGCAGTTCGACAGGAAACCAGTCAACACATCTTAAGGTGCCCTAGATGAACGACGCCATGCATCGTCAGCACACCAAAGTCTATAAAAGAGGATCCCAGACTCCAGGAGAGCATTCTTTGATATTCATTGACAATTCATGATCAATCCTTCATCAATCCGATACATATTGTATTGTATAAATATCCATCCTAGTTATTCATACTGCGGATTAGTTGTAATTAATAAAAATAAAGTTCTTTTTTTAAAAAGACGTATAAGTGAAAAACCCCATAACATATATATATATATTATATATATATATATATATATATATTAGAGTTTTTGTATATTAGGGAAACCTACTTAATAAATATTTCTTCTTCTTCTTCTAAAACTTATATTGAACTTATATACGCAATATAAAGTCAATCCAGCTGAGGAAATCGTTACATTTGACGGGAGAGAAATTTTTGTACTTTTCTTAAAATAGAATACCTTCTGACAAATGAACCACCTTCTATCTTTTGAAGCTTACAGACACACATATATTAGTGGTATTACCTTTCCCAAAAATCAATCCATAAGTACAGGGTTTTGAATTAATCCTTAAATAAAACATGTGGTTCTCTCTATGAAACACCCTGTATAAGAAATGTGTACTGTGCAATATTTTCTTGTCAAAATATATCCAGGAGTACCTTTGAAAAATATGTTTTCCGGGCGTCACAGTAGAAAAAGTGAGATTTTGCAAAAAACTACCATTATACATTTGTGAATCACCCTGTGAATATGAATATTTTCAACTTTACATATTCACTCATGTGTTACCAAAACATGTAGTAAACGTGTGTATGCAACAGAAATTCAATCTAGCTCTTAAGTTAAAAAACAAAAAATCCGAAAGACTGGGCAATTTTCAACTTTAAACACCCTGTATCTAGAAAACTAGTCATAGGATTGAGTTGGGCCCATTGACACTTTTGGTTACCAAGTCGAGTACAATAACATATGAATGAACTGCTAATTTCTCTGAATAACCAAGGGTATTACTCTCAAGGTATGCAGATGACTTGGTCATCCTCATCAAGGGAAAGAATACTCGAACAACCTCAGAGCTAATGCAAAATGCACTGAGGACAGTAGAGGAATGGTGTAACAGAGAGAGCCTAAGGGCAAATCCGAACAAAACAACACTAATTCCCTTCACCCGGAGAAGAAACATGGGAGATCTCCTACCTCCCAGACTATTCGGTGAAACATTACAAGTAGTAGAGCAGGTGAAATATCTAGGGCTGATTCTTGACAAGAAACTAACCTGGAACATGCATCTTCAACATGTAACCAACAAAAGCAAGATAACCTTCATGATGTGCAGGAGAGCTTTTGGAAAAACCTGGGGGCTTAAACCGAAAGCCATGCACTGGCTTTACACAGCGGTAATAAGACCAAGAATAACTTATGGTTCACTATTATGGTGGCCAAAAACAAATCAAAGACAGGCAAAAACCAACCTTGGGAAAATCCGGAGGCTTGCCTGTCTCTGTATCACGGGTGCAATGAATAGCACTCCAACAGCTGCAATGGAAATCCTCGAAAACCTCGAACCCCTTGACTTACATGTCATTGAAGAGGCCAGGATGAGTGCATACAGACTGAAACAAACAAAAAACTGGAGAATCCGAACAACTGGACATACCAGAATCACTCATGTAATCAACATCGAAGAACTCGAAATGATTTCAGACTACATGCAACCCCTATACTCATTCGAAAAACCATTCGAAACACGAATTGATGGATCTGGATGGGCCCCGAGTATAGAATCACAATCAACTGCGGACATAGTCTTGTATACAGACGGTTCAAAGACAGTTGAAGGAACGGGAGCAGGAATACATGGGGTAAGGCCAAGAAGGGATTACATAATACCACTTGGCAAATGCTCCACGATATTCCAAGCTGGAACACATGCTATCATGGTATGCATTCAGAAGAATCTAGGAAGTGGTTATAGGAAAAAACACATCTACATTCTATCTGACTGTCAAAGTGCTATCAAAGCACTCAACTCTATACAGATAAAGTCCAAACTGGTCTGGGACTGCCTCCAGAACCTCATCGAGGTGGCAAAACATAACAAGGTCACCTTGATGTGGGTGCCAGGTCATAGGGGCATTGAAGGCAACGTCAAAGCCGACCAGCTAGCTAGACAAGCATCTGAAACGTTATTCACAGGGCCAGAACCTGCACATGGGATTAGCAAAAACCGATGCAGGACCCTGATCGACGAGTGGATAAAAAGAAGACACCAACAATATTGGGATCAAACTGTCGGGCAAATACACAGCAAAGTCATGGTAGGGCATCCAAACCGGACCCTGACGGCTGACCTTCTAAACCTGAACAGAACGAAGGCTCGTATAATAATAGGTCTGTTGACTGGACACTGCGGCCTAAGAAAACGCCTAAACACCATGGGAGTACGCAGGGAAACCGTGGAGTGTAGGCTATGTGATGAAGAGGAGGAAACAGCATCTCATATTATCTTCGACTGTGACGCCCTAAGTAGTAGGCGACACAGAACCTTTGAAGAGATCAGCCCGGAAACAGGCATGAATCCGAAGAACCTTATCAACAGGCTTCTAAACCTAATTAAAGGCACAAACCTGTTTGAATGGGGAACCACTGACGACAGAGTGATACAATAGACCCCAGCTGGTCGCAGTGTCAAGGGAAGCTAAGTGCCAACCCTGTCTCTGGCTCGTCAGCTTTCAACCAACCAACCACCAACCAACAATAACATACCAAAGTTTCAGAAAATATGACCGGTCGCCACTTTACATAAAAGTGTAGGGTCCTTTTAAAATATTTTTTAGTGCAATTGCACGCAAAGTGAGTATTTCGCGTTCACAGTCCGCGAAATTTAATTTCGCGGCCGTTACCCTTCCAAATGTCCCTTCCAAAATTTGACATTTCTAAATTTGATATTTCTAAAATGACAAGGATTAATTTACATAGTTTGTCACAGTCACACCAATCTTTAAACTAGCTGTAACATTTTTCGTACTGCCAATTAGATTTTTTAGGTATTAAAACGGAAAAATGACAAGTTTACAATACTTTTTAGCTCTGGAGGAGTACAAGATACTAAAATATCAGTATCAGACATAATTGCGTTTTGTCAAGAACTGTCAAAATATTTTGTATATATTCAACCATATCAACGCTGTGACTTTGTTAATTAAATTGAACTGCTGTCCATTTTAAAGCAATAATATATTTATTTGCAATTATATAGTTTAATAATTTTGACGATTTCACGAAAACTAGTGTGTATGCCATGACCGCGAAACTTTTTGGCGACCTCAAGATTATCCTGCCTCGGCCGCAAACGGCCTCGGCAATAACTCTTCTTTCGGTACGCTAAAAAGGTAATTCGCGGCCTTGGCATACAAATAACTATTTTCGACAACCACATAACAAAGTAGCCTTTGGTGCGTTCAAATCTCAATGCAAAGTTGACATTTTCCGAGGAATGTCATTAATTGACAGCATTGCCGCTCTAGAGCAAAAAATCTAAAAAAACTTTCGCATTTGTACGATACTGTGGAAAATAAATAACAAACCTCCTGATATGACAGAAAGTGCAAAAAATGTGACTTTGAATCACCTTCCAGAAAAATCGAGACAAAAAATGAATTAAATACAAAAAGTTCATAACTTGGTGCCAATCAAAGAAGATGAATAAGTATTCAGAAAACGTATTACTGGCTTATTTTGGAGAAAAATCCAAGACTCTGAAATCATCAACTCTTTGGTCCATGTATTCTTGATGTTAAAAACAATATAGACATCAACAAGTATTCCAAACTTGTCACTTTTCTCAAGAAACAATCTGTTGGATATAAAGCAAAAAAATCCAAAACATTTACCATTGAAAATATACAAACATTTTTACAAGAAGCCCCAGATGAAGATTATCTCCTCAAAAAGGTACATTTCATTTATACTTTATACTCTTCAGAGTAGTTTGTAAAGCAGTTTTTACTATTAAGCATTTAATATTATTCGGACATTTCAGATTTGCCAGCGTGAATATTATAAATAATGTGTAACTCGATGTTAGGAACTCTGCCTGTCAGGCCGGCGACTGGAGTTCGAATCTTAAACTAGTATATTTTATACGTTAGAGGATCTGCGTTTGTCAAAAAAATATTGGGTGTAATTCGAGCACAAAGTGTAATTGCCGCTCTCTTTGTCAATCCATTACTTGGTGCTCTAAATACACAAATAGCTGTTATTGAGATATTGTCAGTACCGTTTGGTTTTGTTTTAATGTTTGATGGTTCCTTTTAAATAAAGCAAAGGATCTGGAGCAGCTCCTATATTTTCTGTTGTTAGTTTTTCAGATATGAAGTGATAAAATTCATGAGTATTGTAGTCAAGTGTTGTATTTTATTTACTTATACGGGATAAACCCTATTAAAATGAAAAATTTCATAAATTAAGTGATAATAATATAAATATAAGAAATATATAAAATATATATGTAAGAATACAGAAGGAATTTGGAATTCGTTCACAATAAAGAGATACCTAGTGCTCTTGCAGAAGGCCAATATGTGTAATATGTACAGCATAAAGTAACTAGATTATAAGGTTTTATTTACGATATAAAATAAACTGAAAAAATCACCAACTTATATTATTCAATACAAAAATACAGATGTCTTTGTCATTCAATAACTTTAGGGTTCTTTCTAAAGGTGTATGTTTGCCATAATTTGTAAGATGGAGAGGTATAAGAATAAATAGCTGTGCCTGAGGTTTTTGTTCGAAACATGAAAGTTGACATATTCAAGTAATTCAGGATAAGCCACCCAGTTCATTGAGTAGCTTGCATTCATACTAACAAAGATCTTTGTGAATTCTTCTTATTTACAATAGTTTTAGAACCAATTCTTGCAATACAATCGAATAGTCGTGGTTTTGTACTTGACGACCCAATATGAAAGAACAAAATCTTAAAAATTTATTTTGATTTCATACTATGTGGTCAAAAAATCTTATTTTGATTTGATTTTATGTTATTATGTCCACTCATTTAGACACTCCAAGTTTCTTTAGTAGTATTATTGTTCTTAGAGATTCTATTGTAGAGATATTGTGGAAATTGATTTGTTTGAAAATATGAACAGGGTGTTCATATAATCAGATTTTATGAACACCCTATTCATATTTTCAAACAAATCAATCCATCATACCCATGACAGGTATAAATGTAAAAAAAATAATGATTCTAAAGAAATGTTTCTAACATTTTTCATCAAAAGAGAAATTGCTTCTAGAAAATGTGTTTCCGAATTTTTTTGTGAAATAGATTTTTGTCGACAAAAATGTATTGAAGACCTAGTGAATGCAATGCCACTATTGCATCAATGTTACAAGTGATTTCTGGTGAGTACTCCTTTTTGAAAAATATTCTTCTTTGCCTAATTATATTTGCTGGGTTAACTGCACAGTCTTTATTTCCCTCAGATAGGAAATTCTGGTTGGACCATTTGTATGAATAATTAAAATATATATTTTAAGTAAATTTTGGGTCAGGAGTGAATTTCTAGTAGTTATAGTTGATATTGAGGTCCACGAAAATAATAATTGCCTTAGTTGCTAGTTTATACAAATGTGTTTACAATTTTTCAAGGAATATGAAACCATCTAAGCTAGGTGATCTGTAAATACAAAGCACATTCGAATAGTTTTTCTTCATAATATATATATATATACAAACTGAATTAAAAAACAAATTTATACTTACAATATATTAATAACTAAGACTTTGTTTTTAAATGAATATGTAAATAAATATGTAAAATATGTTAAATTGTATCATACAGAGAATATGTGCGATATAGTTTGTTATTTTTTTTTGTTATTTTCTGTTATTTTTGTTAAAATAGACTATTTATTTTTGATTTCTATGTATTATGTGTAGATAAAGTACATTAATTATGTTTATATTAGGCTTGCCTATTTGGAAATAAAGTTCTTCTTATATATCTCTGTAAATTTTAGGTCCAAAGGATTATGAGTCATAAACAAAGTGCTCCCACAGCTAAACTTGCTCCTGTGAAAGCTGGAGGAAATCGTAGTGTAATTTGGAATTAAAAAAAAAACATTTTGGCTTTCAAGGAATGTATACACATCATCTAACTTATTTTATATGGATTGTAATGTAATGTTGATCAAAAGCCGATGTACTAAAACGAAGTCCAGTTAGACTTTTGGCGTCTAATTAGTAAACAAGAGCTTGGTGCGTCATCTGCGCATTCCAAAGACTGGGTTAGGTTAGTCACGGATCAGCAGGATTAGTCTGAACTCGCATCTTGATCATGTCATACACATAAATATTTCGCGCCGTAAAATTAGAAAATTTGTACATGCTACAAAATAAAATTTTCTGTTAGATTACAAGTGGAAGTTATGAATGAATTAATGAACTCTTTATTGGTAGGATACATCCAATATAATACAATAATAATTTCTTTAAGCTTAAAACTAACAAATAAAAAAATGCCTAAATATAAATAACTTCAAAAGTTATATGAATCAGTTATAATAATAGTATAATAATAAATGACTACAGTAACGTCTAGAGTACTTTCATACAAGGAATATGTACATACCTACATGATTGTACATTACATACCAATTATTGGATAACAAAAATTAAAATTAAGAAATTAAAAATTTATAATTGAAAACAAACGATAGTGATCAAATGACAAATGGCAGATAAATTCATTTCACAGCATAATATTAAGAATCAGTTTTAATATGATTTCGATTCTTTGATGTAGGTTGGTAATTTATTGAACTCATTGATGCCTTTATAAAAAAGTCATTTCATAGAAGAGGACATATTCTGTCTTGGTAAGTGGAGATTATTGTTTCCTCTTGTATAATGATCATGTATAGTAGAATTGTATGTAATGAATTCATTGAAATATTGAAATAATTAATTGATTATTCAATATTTTGTAAATAATTATTATTGATCGCAGATAGAGTCATTGCTTTACAGTCAACCATTGTAATGTTTCAAGCATCAGGGATATATTGGTGAAACGATTAAAAATGATATGCATTCCACGATTCTGAAATTTTTGTAATGATGATACTTTATTTGCATCTGAGGTGTCCGGCATGGTTGCAGAGTCGCGCGTAATCCAAAATAACATCAGTGGATGGATGGATGAGGGTACAGATAGGTTTATACGGATAACACTTAATTGCAGCACTTTTACGAACAAACATGACCCCGGGGAGGAACACAGACTTTCACAACTTCATCTAACAGCGGTACAGATGGAACTGACAAAACATATCAGGAGAGGGATTTATTTCCGCGCTATGTGCTCCTTAGACGTGAAGTTTCAAATATGTATGCGTGACTATCACAGCATCAAATAAGTACTTGCACAATAGTCAAAGTTTGGTTGTATTATAGAGTTGTATACTGTTATTCTTGAGTGTGTTGACAATCTTTGGGAAATTCTTGAAAAGAAGTAGAATTGTTTTGCTTTTTTTTTTGGACATATAGTCGTAGTGAGCTTGAAATGATAAGTTATTATCCAACATGGATGCTAAATATTTGAACTCGGTGACATATTCAATTTGGCTATTATCGATAGTTATATTATGATGATTGAGGTGAGGACCATTGCCTTGGTTTTGTCAACATTAAGTTTAAGTTTATTAGAGTTCAAATAAATCTGAATCTGCTGCAGTGAGTTATTCATTTTGTTTAGAGATTGACGAAGTCACAGGAATGGAACTGATTTATATCATTGATGTAAATTAAAAACAGAAGTGGCCCCAAAACACTCCCCTGAGGTACCCCATAGTCATTTGCAATGGGTGGAGAAAAAACCTCATTTATTTTGGTTATTTGTTTCCATTCTTTCAAGTAATCTATGAACCAATCCAAAACTGTACCATCGATACCAATTTTTTTAATTTAGGGTGCCGTCAATTGTCAATTGTTTCAAATGCTCTCTTTAAGTCCAGAAATACAGCTACAATGTATTCACCTTTATCGATAGACTGTTTCCATTCCGAAATTGTCAACTGTAAAGCTATTTCGCATAGTTTTTGTCTGAAACCTGATTGATTTGTTATTAATATTTCTCATCTTTTTATATAGCATCCAGAAAATTATCGCACCTGCTTCTGGAAGATACACGATGTTCCCATTCAAGAAGCTATATGACGACTAGAATGCAGTGGCGTACAGTTATTCGTTTCTCTAATTTTGATCATCCTGATCAATAACCAACGGTTTATGAACAAATTTCATCTTAGTCCTAGGGCAGGGCTGGATGCTGTAAACCATGTCGTTGATCCTCTACTATACCTCGTACGGTCCTTCCCAAAACTGTGTTAGTTTGGGGGACACACCATTCTTCCTTCGCGGATTGTACAGCCAAACTTGGTTACCTTCTTTCAATCTTCCTGAATTAGCTTTCAAATCATAATGAGCTTTCATCATTTCACTATCAATCTCTTCCGAGCTGTTTCGAGGATTTCCAACATGCTATTCCTGAGTTTGTCTACAAAGTCCTGCACCTCTACCTCTTGATTGCTTGGTGGTCTGAACACCAAGTCACAGGCCAGTCGAAGGTTCATTCAGAAGATGGTGCTAGCCGGTAAGCTTGGTTGAATCGTGGACAGCTGCTCTGTATACCATCAGAAATAGTGGAAGTTGTCTGTAGCAGTCCTTTTGATATTTTTCCACAACCTTGGAAACATGTTCTTCCCTAGTTCGGTTCAATTTTTCAACCTTCCATTCGACTGGGGGTGGAGCGCAGTAGTTCTGGTCTTGCTAATACCCATCAGCTCATGAACTTTTTTGAATAACTTTGACTTAAAATTCCATCCTTGGTCGGAATGTAGCTCCATCAGTACCCCAAATTTTTAGAACATGTTTGGTGCCATCATCAGTCATAGGAACTGGTCCAGCTATATCAATGAAAATCCGTTCGAATGGAGCACTTACGTTGTATTACTTCATTGTACGTCTTGGGACCTTTAGTGGCTCCGCACTCTGGACATCTGCACCAGCTCTCTACATCGCCTCGACATTGAACCTCTGCCTGATCTTGCCCAAAGTCTTATTGACCAGATGTCCTGCAGATTTTCCTTCAAGACCTATTCTCATCATGGGAAGAACCAATTTGGAAATTGACGACCTCCTATCAGCTGACTCCCATACCTGTTTGAGTAGTCCATTTTCCACAACCTTGAAGATGAGGTCTCTGTCCGAAATATCTCTCCAGGAGGGTCTGCCAGTTACCAATGTTTGAATCGGTTTCTTGGTCCTGTCTCATGTGTGCGGTAGTCCATTCGTCTTTAGTTAACAAGTCTCTAATATTGGCGACTCCCTCATGTCATTCAATACGCTGACAATGCTCACTGGTTTCTGGACACAGTCTTCTAGATAAGGCATCTACATTACTATGTAGTCGTTCTGGCGATGTTTGAATTTGAAATGCCACTGGTTTACCTTTTCTACCCATGTAGCTATTTGTCTTTCTGGGTTTTTCATTTCGAGTAGCTTCAGGGCCGCATGATCGGTCCTCATGAGAAACTCTGTTCTATATAGGTACATATTAGTAGAAGTTACTGCCCTGACTATCCCTAGAAGTTCCTTCTTAGTGACACAGTAATTCTTTTGGCCTGTAGTATTCGATGACTATTTCTTGACTATCTTGCACCTGTGATAACACAGCTCCAAGTCCAATATTGCTTGCATCCCTCTTTGCTGTGGGATTGCCAAGATTGAATTGAACAAAGTGCTGCCTTCAACTTGGGGAAAGCTTTATCACTTTCGATAGATACATATTAGTAGAAGTTACTGCCCTGACTATCCCTAGAAGTTCCTTCTTAGTGACACAGTAATTCCTTTGGGCTGTAGTATTCGATGACTATTTCTTGACTATCTTGCACCAGTGATAACACAGCTCCAAGTCCAATATTGCTTGCATCCCTCTTTGCTGTGGGATTGCCAAGATTGGAATTGAACAAAGTGCTGCCTTCAACTTGGGGAAAGCTTTATCACTTTCGATAGATCAGTGAAAGTTGATCTGATCTCCTATCAACTGATGTAGTGGAGCCTCGATATCTGCAAATACTTCCACAGATCGGCGGTAATAACTACACCGGGCTGGAATGTTTCTCACCTTTTGTTTTGTACATCTCTTTTTTTATTTGAGTCAGATTACATAGAAACGTTAGGAAGCGTAGGAATTTTAGGTTTATACAAAAATATAAATGCTGTTTGTGATTTCCAATGAATCTCTGTCACTTCAGAATCAATAAATAATAAATCCTGTAGTCTAGTTTTCCGACTGGCCGCGCCATAGGTTTATTTTTATTTCAGCCTCTTGAAGTTATTCAAGGAACCATAAACAGAAATGGTGAGATTCAGTTGATAGTTTTATATTTTTCTTTGAATAACCGGACAATCAGGAATGAAATTTCCCAACCTTGGTGGTTTTTGGGGGATTTTTCCTGACTTCCAGCCATTACTGAATTTCCTTACTTTTCTAGGATTTCCAGGTGAGTGGATAACTGGAATTATAACAAAATCAGAAAACACAGATCAATACACTGAAATTCGTTATTATTTAATATTTTTGTTGGAAGTGAAGAGAGTAATGAAATCAAATTATGTTTCTCTTCCAAGTGATATTGTCCTCGATTTGAAATTGGCGGATATTGTAAGTGAAGAAAGGTTAACCACGACAAATATCATAGGCCACTATACTACGATTAGCTATAGAAGAGCTAATCTTTGTTGGGTTTAATATGCCTATTTAACCAGTAATAGTAGTCAGTTAACACAAGCGCAAATTAGTTCAAACATGTACAGATCAAAAGTTGTGTCTAATATTGTATTAAATCCAGTACCTACCTTCATAACTAAAATAAAATACTATTACAGTAATCATCCATTTTTCCAGGAAACCAAATTATAAAATAGTGTTGACCACAAAAAAGACTTTTATCATGGAAGCTTCAAAAATCGTTGATAAAAAAGATTTTTCAACTTGATTTTGGAGTTGAAAATAAATTTTAAAAGGGCAGGTATATTCATTTAAAAAATCTTGGCTACAAAATTATACTCAAATCTTTTTATTCATTCTTGTCTGCCAAGACGTATTTTTATTTTCATGATTTTCAGGCTCTTTAAGTGAAATACAATTGATTTATATTATTATCTCGAATTTGAATTATTTGATCATTACAATACTTTCTCCTATAGTCGCTTGAATGTAGAAATAGACACGGTAACATCATGACTGGATCGTTAATGAGAAAACGTTAATGAGAAAATGAGAACTAAGTTATGATAACGAATTTCAATGTATTAATATTAATGATTTTTTTGCATTGTTTTTACATAATATTTTCTATAACAACCATACTATTTCTGAAAAATGGTGGAGTTATTAAATGGTGAAGTCATAATAACGAGTTTGAATTCATTAATATGAATTTTCTGGTCCTATTATAATGTCTAGTTCTAATATTTTTCAGCACAACTAAACTATTTCATTTCAGGAACAAACAAAAAACATTGTCCATTCATTTTATGTGATTTTGCTGGAGTGAGCTGGATGAGCAATATTTTTCTTACTTCTGCTGACAAAGAGAGCGGGTGGGATATTATAAATCTTACATGTTTTTATGCTCGATTTTGGGAACGCCAGACATACTAAGACATTAAATGGCTTGAAAAAGTAAATATATGGTGTATTGTCATCTGTTTTGATATTTTTTATCACTGTTTCATTAGTTTATCTTAAATAAAAATTGTTTTCTAAGTTTTTGAAAATTTAACTAATACTTAAATTGTAAAAGCTTGTAGTGAAGTAAAAAACACCAGTACTTTCATCTTAAAAATATTTTTATTTTTTTAATTTTGATTTCATGTAAGTTGAAACTTTATTGATTTATTGGGGGGGTTCACGATTTTTTAATCTTCTTATACAGGGAGGTAGAGGTCTAAAATCACCGAAAGTTTGCTTACGTAATACTTTAAAGTCCCTACATGGAACATAGCAAAACAATGATTTTGTTTACTCTCCATGGTTTCAATATTAAATGCAGTTTTATCTATCTAAAGAAAGACCAAATAACAAATCGAGTTCTCCAAAAAATAATAGTTCATACTAAGGCTAATAAATTGGAAAAAGACAAAAAATCCTAGTAAACAGAAGTTCCTTTTCAATACTAGCTTTACCTTCTTTATCTTTGTGATTTGAGGTTTCGTCCTGGGCCGTCTGTCTGGGCTCCTTGAAGCAAGTGAGGCAGTTGCCCATTTGAGGGTCCCAAACCGTACCTTCTAGGTCCCCTTCTAGAATTATTTTGCATCGCCTGAAATATAACAGTGTTGTCAACCCAAACTGATGAAGATGGTCCCCAAACTTCTGACTTCAACAATCGATTATAATTTCTCGGTATTTCTTTGGTTTAAGTGATCTGCATCAAATTTTGAGCAACTTTGGTTTTGTATGTTTCTGTATGACTGTCCATATTCCTCCATTGATTTAAAAAAATACAATAAATCATTTTATCGTCATCACAAAATAATTCTTTGTACAAGCAACAACAAATTTTGGGAAATTTCCCAATAAAAAATGAAATATTGTGCCAACCCTAAATATCTGCAAAATTATTTTATAGATTCAATATTTTTTTATCTGAAAAACATGGTCTGACTTTGAACTACAGTGTCAGTGGTAGAAGCGTCAATCTTGTACTCACTGTTTCCAACCCAACAAGGATTCAATTCCCACTGCCGGTGAAACATTTTGCAAGGTCCCAAGACCCACTATAATAGGTAAGATTACCGTGATCTCAATTCAAACAAGACATCTAAGAAACCGGTTAAAACCCTTTTTTTCAACTTCTGCAGAGCTAAAGAAGAAAAATTAAATCTGAAAAATGCAAGATGTACCACATAAAAAAACAGAAAAAATAAAATTATGAAAAAGATAATATAATTTGAAGAATTCTATCAAACTAAACAGATATCTCAAAAATGAACTGGAAAAAACGGAAAATGGGTGAACAAAATTACTCTTTTATTTTGGAAAGGGAAACATTCTCAATTGAATATTGAATAGAAATATTTTTCTGAAAATTGAAGAATCTACGACTTTAATGAAGTTATTTTTTGTAATATCTAATAGAAAACAGCTAAATCCACGCTAGGCATTGAACTATATCTGATAGATATTGTGAAATAGATTTTCGTTGACAAAAATGTATTGAAGACCTAGTGAATGTGATGCCACTCTTGCATCAATGTTACAAATGATTTCTAGTGAAAACACTTTTTTGGAAAACATTCGTCTTTGCCTCATTCATCCATATGAGTTATCAATCAATCAAATAGAAAATCATATAACTATCTGAATAAAAATGCAAATTTTCACTTGAAAATTTTTTTTTTTGAGTAGGGGTCCTTTATAAATTCAGTAGTACAGAAATATTTCGAAAAAAAAATGGAAAATTTTAAATCAAATTTTGATATTTTTTCTGTATTGATTGGGAGAAAGAAATTATGATATCTTCAATTGTGAAAATATTTTTAGCCCTAGCAAAACTCAGATAATGGCCAGAAATGATGTTTTCTGGATTCAATAGAGTAAGTTTCATTATTCAATATTCAGCCTTGCTGTATATTCAATAATAAAACTTATCAAACTTTTCGATTGCATGTGCAATGAAAGGGAAAACCCCGGTTTCTGCCCCGAAACAGGTATAAGCAAGCCATTCGCCTCCACAGTCGGACACTCGGGGGGGCTTTGAACGTAACTGGGGGGGGGGCTAACCGTTTTGCTGTTTTTTTCTTCTGTTTGCTAATAAAAAAAACTCGTTTCAGAATTAATCAATTTTTTCGATAAGACCTATGTTTTATTAATTTGAACATACCTGAAGAATTATCAAAACGGTTTCAACAAAGACTACTTTGAAAGAATGTTAAATGGATAAGCTTTTCTTTCTCTGATTACTGTTAGAGACGTAAAAATCATACTAGTTACATTCCAATATATAAAGGGGGCAATCATAATGACCCCAGTAACTTTAGACCTATCTCTCTCCTACCCGCTCTCCAAAATTATCGAAAGACTTGTTAAAAGACGAATTCTATCATTCACGAATAAAAACAATATAATATCAACGGCCCAATTTGGTTTCCAACGTAACAAATCCACCTCTGATGCCACATTTGAACTTCTCGAGCATCTATACCTAAAGCTTAATGACAATGAAGCCGCGGCAGTGGTGTTCTGCGATCTATCAAAGGCTTTTGACTGTGTGGATCACAGAATACTGCTGAGAAAGTTAGAAAGATATGGCTTCCGCGATGTGCCCCTGAAGTGGTTCGAGTCTTATCTCTCTAAACGTAGACAGGTGGTCTACTCTAATGGTCTAACCTCTCAGGAGTCTTTGGTGGATTGTGGGGTACCACAGGGCTCTGTCTTAGGTCCCTTATTATTCCTGCTTTACGTGAATGATCTCGCACTACTGGATATTGCGGGTAGATTCACCTTTTTTGCAGATGATACCACCATTCTTTGGCATAATAAAGACACTCATCATTTGAATGCACTAATAGAAAATGACATCCTCAAAGTCAAGAAGTGGTGCGACGCCAATCTGTTGTCCTTCAATGTAAATAAAACCCACATTCTCACCTTTAAATGTTTGCTAAATCCTATTTCAATAGGTGACAAAAGTCTACACGAATCCTCTTTGACTAAATTCCTAGGGGTATATATTGATAATAAGTTGACGTTTAAGGAACATATCTCAAGCTTATGTACCAAACTAGCTAAAGGCTGTTATGCACTTAGAGTCATATCGAAGGAACTCGACCAGACCACGGCAAGAACAACATATTTTGCAGTTATAGAGACCCACCTGAGATATGGGATCTGCTACTGGGGGAACTCAGACAAAGCATCAATTAATAATGTATTTATGCTCCAAAAAAGAGCTGTCCGGTATATGTGTAGGGCTGGCTTCAGAGATTCATGTCGGCCCTTATTCAAATCACATAGAATATTGACCCTTACCTGCATATTTATACTAGAGACGGCGTGTTTGATGTTTAAAAAACATAAGCTAAATAAAAACTCCATAAGAAATCCTCGCTTTCAGACTAGACAGATGGATAATATTGATCTTCCTAAGCCCAACACTACACAAGTTAAGAATTCACTGATTTATAACTCAAAAAAAGTTTTTAATCATCTACCTCAGAATATCAAAATTCTAAATTCAGAAAGAAAAATCAGGAAAAGTGTCAAAGAGTTACTGTTGGATAAGGCATATTACACTTTGGATGAGTTTTTTAACGATACGCCTTAAGTGTAAAACTCCTGCGATGATTTTGTAGTTTTAAGTGTACCTTAGTACTGTATAGTAGGCAGGCGTGGCCTTAAATGTATGTTTTTATTTTAATTTTTTTTAGTATTTGTTTATACAGATTAATCCTATCTCATCTCATTCTTTCGACTAATGTTTTACTTCCACATTTATACTTCACTTTTATACTTGTACTTTTATTTTGTTAATGTTTATTTATGACACTTTGTCAATAAGAAGCTATTCTTGGACAATAAAGTATTGATTGATTGATGATCTATCTAAAGTAAAGTGATACTATAAACATATATACATGCATAGTTAGGTTGTGTTGTGAGTACATTTGTGTGTTTTTGGTTTCAGAGGGTTGTCACCTAAGTCTAATAGAGGGGAAGTACTCAGCAGTCTTTCGAATAAGTGAAACTGGTAAAACCAGGATCAAGCTGCAATACGAAATGTAATCTATGATATATGCAAAGAAGCCATTTGACATACTGAACAAAAAATAAAACTATACTGGGATAATAGGGAAAATGTTCAGCCCCTTATTATCAATTTCGATTCTGATGATGATGATAATGATGACTCAAGAACAAAATAAATGAGATTAAATAAAATATGTAATTTTTCATTACTACTGCTATAAAAAAATATGTACAAATACCACATTGATTATATTTTAACCAAGTGAATCAAGTTAATAGCTTTCATTGATATTTAAAAAATTCAGTAACTCAACCTTTTTTCCCATCAAAATTACAAGTGACATACATCTTGCCAGGTACACATGCATACTTTGTTTTTCACAATGTGCGAAATGGTTAGTTAGATCTCACCCACTATAGTTGGCCCTCATGGAAGCCATCATGTCGGAGAAGGTGGAGCCCTATAGCCTGAGAAAGCTCCGACTATGTCCTCATACGTTCTATAGGACTCCGACATGAAGGTTCCCGCGATGAAGAAGGTCACTGGGTCTGTTAAATGACTTGAAACTGTGTCACCGTGTAGCCTAAATGTTTAAAAATACACCTGTTTTTGTTTCATTTTAATCAAGCGAGTAGTGTTGAAGTTACGACAATTTTAGTTTACGTTTTATTCAAATATTTCACGCGAGCGCGCCATGCTCGCCTGACGTCATTTTACAACGCAACGTTCTCACCGTACACTCAATCATTGCTTTGCTATAGGATGTTCGACCACAATAACGTTTTTAACTTAGGTTTTTATGTGAATCAGTGTTACAATAGTGTTATAAGTATATTAGATATGGGTGACGGTTTTGAAAAAGGACAATCTGATAACTTGCCTGAAATAGACGGGTTAATGATTGCCCACTATTTTTCAAATAACTCCGATTTCTTGGCAGCCGAGATGCGAGGAATAAAAATGCAAAAGTAAGTATCACTTAATAACATTTTACTTTTTATCATCAATCTTTTGATCCCTATAAGTACATATTTCTCATTACTAGGGTTTTATAAATGTACGTCATACGTCATATTGATACTATGAACTTGACATTATGTTCCTGAGAAGAGGTATTTGTAACAGGGTGGGACTCATTGAAAACAATACTGTGTTATTGTACCTACATGGTTTTGATCACATTTTGTATTTTTTTTAAATGTAACGTAACAAAACATTAACATAGTAAACCTAACCTGAACATTATGTACCAGAGGTACAAAACCTTTTAAAATTTGAACCCATGAAATATTTTTTTCAAAAGTAGGTTATTATTAGGATGCACGCGACTACACCTATTAAATATTATTAAGCTAAGATGAAAAACCTCTCATATTAATTTCCTCTTCAATGTAATCTTGGATAAGTGCATTTTTATGTATTTTATTTTTTATATATATTAGATCCATTCGCGTGTGAACAGTGGTAGAGGAAACACATAGATTCCTGAGCTCTCTGTATAGTACGTGAACTAGTGCAAAAGTGGAAATGGCTTCTGAAAGTGATGGGGAATATTCAGAAATGGAAATTACTGACGATGGGACATGGAAAAACGTCAGACATAAAAGAAAAGCCAACTCTAAGGCCGAAAATGAATCAAAAAAGAACAAAACCCTCTCTAGAAGTGATATCAACGAAATTTTAGGCATCAGCTCCAGTACTACTACCAGTCAATCAGCCACAAAAACCACTTATACTAATACCTTACAAAAACAATCATCTAACAAAAACCAAACAACAAAAAACTACTCTCCAAAGATGTTTGAAATACAACACAAAAAATTCAAACACCTGTTCCATTTGTATAGTGATACAGGGTGTACAAGGATAAGTTTTTGCAACCTCTGGGAAAAACTATTTCCTGATGTTGATGATGAGATTATGCAAACCAAAACTGGAATACTCCTGAAGACCAATCAAGAAAAAAATTCAATTACTGAAACTCTAAAAAAATTGGTGGCCCTGAAGAGGATTACCAATTTTAAGGAAACTACCACAAATAACAAACCTCCAATCTCCTCCCATACTACAAGCTTCTCAGTTGTCATAGCCTCAGTTGAATTGGAAATTACAGACGATATGGTCAGTCAACATCTGACCAAAATAAATATAGAACACCGTTTCTGCAGAAGAATCACATCACAAGCAACTCAACAACCTACAACCCTTATCCGAATTATAACTGGCTCTCAGAACACATCTGAAACTCTCTTGAAAGATGGATTCTACTTCAAATACCGCCACTACCCAGTATACCCCAGCAAACCTCCACCTCCAACTCCTATGCCATGCGGCAAATGCCTACTTTATTCCCATCCTACTGAATCATGCAACACTCCCCCGAAATGCTCCAAATGCCTTGGAGCACATCATCTTAATAAATGTACATCAAACCTACCACCAAAATGTGCAGGATGTGGTTCCGAGGAACACCAAGCGTGGTCATTCAAATGCCCAAAGAGACCCACGGCGCCAATTGAGGGAATACCGAATGTCAGAATAAAGTCTCTTAACAAAAAATCCCATGAAATTGAGCCAGACAAGAAGAAATCAAGAATACACAACCCAGTCACAATACATGACATGATAATAACACATATATTGAAGAATTGAACAATCCAACAAACATTAACAGAATTGAACTCCTTCATAAACTGAGACGAAAGTTTGTGGATAACTTTAACGTGAACTCACAAGCAGTTTTTTCTGGGAGTCGTGTGTACATTTTGATTTTTGAACTTGACTCAGATGAACCATCTCCTACCGAACCAATCAACAGCGAAAATAATGTCCAGTATGTTCAGTCCAATGCAAGCTAAGTTCATCTACTGTAACATAAATAGCTACCCCAGAAAAAAACAAATAATAAATCATTATATTGAAAACAACAATATCGACTGCACCCTGTTTGTAGAAGCGAAGACCAAAAATGACAGTAATACAACATACAGAAATTGGTCTGTCATACAAAAGAATGGTTACCAGTTGCATAACAAAACCAGAGGGGGTTCACTTGTCCAAGCAAAACCACATTTGAAAATTGGTAAAGCAAACTCACCAGCAATTAACTACCAGCTTAGTGAATGTCTTCATTTCACTATACCATTCCAAAACGACAAACTTCACATATTTTTGGTGTATTGTAACGAACCTAGGCCGGACCTGTCACCTCGCGCGTTGCCGTCGACAGCGATGAGGTCATCCCCGGAGATGTTCGAGAACAGTCCAGTCGCTCTGCCGTGGAGAGCAACGGTCGATATTGGAAACAATTGGAACATGCCGGTCGCCAACTACCCGAATTCGAAACATCGAGAATGCTGTATCGGAGATAAATAGGCAACCCTCAAGTGGAGTCGGACAGTCTGAACGAGCCCATACGATCGAGCTATTCAGTGGCGTAGTAATATAAATTAAGTTGTAGATTAAGTGTTAAATAAATTAGTTAAACCAAGTTAAGTTTATTTACGTTACAATTGGTGTCGGAAGTGAGATTTTGAAAATAAACAAGTGATCGTGGAGTGGATAGTCAGAAAAATAAATTGATAACCTTTTTGTACGCCCAAAATAGACAGTGGCCCGGTTTTCGCGAAGTGGACAATTGTGCGTGGGAATATAAACTGATACACTGTTCGCGTGAAACAGAAAATAGACAGTGGCCCGGTTTTCGCGAAGTGGAAAATTGTGCGTGGGAATATAAACTGATACACTCTTCGCGTGGAACAGACAATAGACTGGTGGTGGCCCGTGGAAAAGAATTCGCGAAGTGAATTTTTAACAAACTGATAAACTTTTCGTGTGAAACAGACTGATACCTCGTCAAAGACAAAATGTGTTCAAGAAAAGTGCGCCTTGCGGATTTGAAGGTAGCGGAATTGAAACAGGAATTGGAGGAAAGGGAACTGGAAACAACGGGGAAAAAGCAAGTACTCCAGGAAAGACTTGCAGAAGGACTTATACAAGAAGGTGAGGACCCCGAAACATTTTTATTCGAAGTTCCCGGAGGTGATTTGAGTCCGATAATAGAATCCTTGAAAGAAGAGCTGCAACAAAATTCGAGGACTTTGGAAGAAAATTCAAGAAGCCTGGAAGAAAATGCTGAAAATCTGGAAGAGAATCTTGAAGAAAATTCTAGAAATCTGGAAGAGAAGCTTCTAGAAAATTCAAGAAGCTTGGAAGAAAATGCTAGAAATCTGGAAGAGAAGCTTCAAGAAAATTCTAGAAATCTGGAAGAGAAGCTTCTAGAAAATTCAAGAAGCCTGGAAGAAAATGCAAGAAGCCTGGAAGAGAAGTTCCTGGAAAACACAGAAGGCCTAAAAAAAGAATTGTGTGGTGTGGCTAATTTTCTAGAAGAAAGAATGGGAACCGTTGAGACAGAGATAGATAAAATTAGGGAGCAAATGAACACGGAGGTAGATAAAATCAAAGATGGGGTCGAGGCAGAAATGGACAAAATAAAGGAAACGATCAGTAAGCTGGAAAAACGAATTAATAGTGCGCCCTCCACAGAGATGGTTAACGAAAATGCAATGCTGGACTTGAGTTTGAACTTGGATAAAGTTCAAGAGGGTATAAAAGATGTCAAGGTCATTTCAGAAATAGGAAGCTTTCCATGAAGCGCCTCAGTTCGACGGAAAACTCCATGGGCGAATTACCGCCGGCAGTTTGAAGCAGCGGCCAAAGCAAACGGATGGAATGCAGGGGAAAGAGCTGTAGCACTAACACTTGCATTACGTGGAGAAGCGACAAATATTCTACAAACTCTCACCGCCCAAGAACAGGAGGACTATGATCAGCTGATTAAACATCTAGAATTACGATATGGCCACGCCCATTTGGAACACGTATACCACTCCCAGCTGAAAAATCGCTGCCAAAAATCGGGCGAATCCTTACAAGAATTCGAAACTGACATTGCACGCTTGGTTCGTCTCGCATATCCATCCACACCAGAAAATGTAATGGAGCGACTAGCGGTTCAAGCATTCCTGGATGGACTCCGTGACCAAGAAACCAGACAAGCGTTGACACTAGCCCGTCCAACACATCTCGTAGACGCACTGGCACGCGCTTTGGAATTGAGGCAGCAAACAATCTGCAAAACCAGAGTAAAGTCCGAATGATTGAGGAAGACTCACAGGAGCCTGCTAATTTGGAAGCTGCCATAAGGAAAGTGATTAAGGAAGTGTTGCCTGAGAAAAGACAGATAAGATGCCGGAATTGTGGCAAAATTGGACATGTGCGTAGCAAATGTACAACATTCATCGACTCCGATGCAGGAAAACTAAGAAAGGTCGACGAGAAGGGGCAATCGTCGGCATGTGTCCGGCAAGCCCCGGTTAACACCGCATATGTCGCTATCCTTCAACGACAGAACAAAGGTGTCTTCGTAGACGGTCTCATCAATAACGAGCCTTGCACCATGCTGCTAGATACAGGTGCGACTAGGACAATTCTCGGGCCTTCCTTTGCCAGAACATCAGAACGGATTGAACCGACAACTTGGAAGCTACGCACAGCAACAGGGGAGCCAGCTACTGTATATGGCGAGCTACCGATTGAAATAATTTTGGGCAGCACTAAAGTGAAACATCAGGCACTTGTAGCGGACATCGAAGACGATGCAATCATCGGAATGGACATCATGAATTCCAGAGGGTTTGAAAATTCAAAGACGGCGTCCTACGTGTCAACGGAGAAGAGCTGGTGCTTCATGGGAGGAGTGAGGAGTTGATCCGTGTGCTGTTGGCTGAAGATGTAAGCGTACCTGAGAGGGCTGAAACCATTCTGGAGGCTCGCCTGGACGGGAGTGCGAGCAGTGGAGACGTGGTGATGTTCGAGCCCAAACTTCATGATGAGAAAATTGGACGAGGGATTGCACTAGGGAAGACCTTGTTGCGTGCTGACAAATTTGTGCCGGTAAGGGTCATGAATGTCAATTATTTCCCAGTGACCTTGAAGAAAGGAACAATTTTGGGGCACTGCTCGTCAGTTTCATCTGTGATCCGGGGCGTACGAGGTACGATTAGTCAACCCAACAACTTGCCCACAGAACTAGAAAAATTAGTTGCCATCTCTTCCAAAGACATAAAACCAGCTCAACAGCCCAAACTAAGAGATTTAGTCAAAAAGTACCAAGACATCTTCGATACCGGACAAGGAAAAGGGGTCGAACTAATGTGGTCCAGCACAAAATTGATACAAAGAACCTTCCAAAGGAAAGGTGACAAAATAGTCAGCGATATGGGAAAAGAAGGAGTTATCGAACCATCTGACAGTCCCTGGTCCTCTCCAGTCGTACTGGTGAAGAAAAAGGATAGATCGACACGCTTTTGTGTAGACTATCGCCAACTTAATAATGTCACGAAGAAGGACAGTTACCCTCTCCCGAGAATAGATGACACCCTAGACACGTTGGCTGGTTCCACGATTTTCTCGACCCTTGATCTGAAGAGTGGATGTTGGCAAGTAGAACTGGCTCAGGAAGATCGAGAAAAGACTGCTTTTACCATCGGCTCAGGATTGTGGCAGTTCACCGTTATGCCATTCGGGCTCTGTAATGCTCCCGCCACATTCGAAAGATTGATGGAGACAGTGCTGAAGGGACTCTCATGGAACACGTGTCTAGTGTATCTCGACGACATAATTGTGGTCGGCAGATCGTTCGAGGACCACGTGAAAAACTTGGAGGAAGTATTCCTGCGACTGAGGAACTCCGGATTGAAGCTGAGCCCTAAAAAATGCCATCTGTTCCAAAAAGAAGTACGATACCTCGGCCACGTTGTCTCTGGGGACGGAGTAGCAGTGGATGACCAGAAGATCAAAGCTGTTAAGGATTGGCCCATCCCAAAAGACATTCACCAACTTCGAAGTTTCCTTGGTTTATGCACATACTATCGCCGATATGTGCTGGGATTCGCTAACATCGCTAAACCACTGACCAGGC
This sequence comes from Gonioctena quinquepunctata, assembly GCA_018342105.1. Classification (NCBI taxonomy): domain Eukaryota; kingdom Metazoa; phylum Arthropoda; class Insecta; order Coleoptera; family Chrysomelidae; genus Gonioctena; species Gonioctena quinquepunctata. The sequence continues at coordinate 151,552 of JAFIRS010002694.1, read as the reverse complement.
TCACGGAGGGCCAAACAAAGTTCCAGTGGTCCGAAGAATGTCAAGACTCATTCAGGAAACTGAAAGGAGCTTTGATCAACGCACCTGTACTGAGCTATCCCTACCCAAAGGGAAATTCATTTTGGATACGGACGCCAGCAACGTGGGACTTGGAGCTGTCCTATCTCAGATCCAGGAGGGACAGGAGAAGGTCATTGGTTATTTCAGCAAGACGCTTAGCAAACCAGAGCGCAATTACTGTGTCACCAGGCGAGAGCTGTTAGCTGTTGTAAAGGGAGTGGAACACTTCTACAAGTACGTGTATGGAAGAAGATTCCTGTTGAGAACTGACCATGCAGCTCTCAAATGGCTCTTACAGTTCAAAAATCCTGAGGGTCAAGTAGCACGTTGGATCGAGAGACTCCAGGAATTCGATTTCGAGATCGAACATCGAGCCGGAACTAGCCATAAGAATGCAGATGCCTTGTCGCGAAGACCATGTCCAGATGATTGCTCACATTGCCGACGAGCAGAAGAGAAAGAAGCAACACTTTGTAGAACCGCGGCATTATGATGCAGGAATGATAGCAACACGACCCCGACCTTGGCTTAGTCGTCAACTGGAAGAAGGGCAATCGAAGACCATCATGGCAGGAAGTCGCAGGTTACTCGCCGGCTGTTAAGTCCTATTGGGCACAATGGAACTCTCTTATTCTGGACAATGGGATCCTGAAACGTGTGTTGGAGGCCGATATTGGTGGGGAAGACAGACGCCAAATAATTGTTCCTAGGAACAGAAGAGAGGAAGTGCTGCGGGAAATCCATGATGGAGTCGCCGGAGGACATCTGGCAACGGTTTTACTGGGCCAATTGTCAAGCTGACGTCCAGGACTGGTGCAGGAAGTGCGCTGTATGCGCTGCTAGCAATGGACCTCGAATACGACCCAAGGCCCCGATGCGTCAGTACAACGTAGGCAGCCCGTTCGAGAGAATCGCCATTGACATCGCCGGCCCGTTTCCCGTATCCGACCACGGGAATAAATACATCCTTGTGGCAATGGACTACTTCAGTAAGTGGGCGGAAGCCTATGCCCTGCCCAACCAGGAAGCCATCACCGTCGCCGACGTCTTGGTGAAAGAGTGGATATGTCGATTCGGTATTCCAATGGAGCTGCACTCGGATCAAGGCAGAAATTTCGAATCCAACCTTTTCCAAGAAATATGTCTACTGCTGAACATCCGCAAGACAAGAACCACGGCCCTACATCCGCAGTCCGATGGAATGGTGGAACGGATGAACAGGACGATCAACCGCCACTTGTCCAAGGTTGTCTCTGACCATCAAAGAGACTGGGACCAGTATCTTCATTTGTTCCTGATGGCCTATCGATCCGCAGTACACGAGTCAACCGGTCAAACTCCTGCTAGTATTATAATGGGCCGAGAACTGCGACTGCCTTGTGACCTGAAGTTTGGGATACCGCCAGGACAAGACACTGCGGAGAGGACTACGTCAGCAAACTTCGGCAGAGAATGGACGACATCCACGAACGAGTCCGGTTGAACATCCAGAGTGCCAGCGATAAAATGAAGAAGACCTATGACATCAAGGCCGACGCTGGAGGATTTAAGGTTGATGACCTGGTTTGGCTGTACAACCCCAAACGTCGTCGTGGACTATCACCAAAGTTGCGGAACTCGTGGGAAGGCCCGTATAAAATCGTGAAAAGGATAAACGACCTTGTGTACCGAATCCATAAGCCACCCCAAGGGAAACCAAGGGTCGTCCATTTCAACAGGTTGGCCCCTTACGCTGGAAACCATGACCAAGTTCGCACCCTCAAGCCACCGGAGGATGATATGACGTTCGAGAAGTTTATGTCCTTGTATTCAAACGGGCAGAAAGTTCTACATGGGGTTACTAGAGAGGAGTCACGAGACCTTTCGAGGTGCCTGCTGACTACGCACTAGCGCACTGTGTGGCAGAAGATCTTCGAATGTCCAGGGCATCGCCGTAGTGTTCTCCAAGAAATTTGGTCAACTCCAAACACTGCGGGAGCAGAATCCAGAAGTTGGTGGGGTGCTACAGTTGAAGAAAGGCCAGAGAAACATCTACTACCTAGTTACCAAGAGGCATTCCCAAGATAAACCGTCCTATGAAGATGTCTGGAAGAGTCTCACCAAACTAAGAGATACTATGGTGGACCAGAATCTGGTGGATCTAGCAATTCCAAAATTGTCCTGTGGTATTGACGGGTTGGACTGGAGAGTCCTAAGAAGTATGCTGGAGGCGATATTCAGATCCAGCGGCGTCAAGATTTTGGTTTGCTGTAACCCTCTTCCACGACCGATCATGAAGACCGTGGAGTGTTACTTCCATCGAACTTCACGGTGCAGATATGGGGAGTCATGCAGATATCGTCACACTCCAAGGATGAAATTTCGGGACGAAATGTCTTTAAGAAGGGGGCAATGTAACGAACCTAGGCCGGACCTGTCACCTCGCGCGTTGCCGTCGACAGCGATGAGGTCATCCCCGGAGATGTTCGAGAACAGTCCAGTCGCTCTGCCGTGGAGAGCAACGGTCGATATTGGAAACAATTGGAACATGCCGGTCGCCAACTACCCGAATTCGAAACATCGAGAATGCTGTATCGGAGATAAATAGGCAACCCTCAAGTGGAGTCGGACAGTCTGAACGAGCCCATACGATCGAGCTATTCAGTGGCGTAGTAATATAAATTAAGTTGTAGATTAAGTGTTAAATAAATTAGTTAAACCAAGTTAAGTTTATTTACGTTACAGTATTTTCATCCGAACTCCAGACTCGAAGAGAATGTCTTCACCCAGGCATGTCTGCACCGCTACTCAATAATAATCGGAGATTTCAATGCGAACAACAGATATAAAAGAAGACAACTGAATAATTTTCTACAAAACTCTAATTTCAAAAAGGTAGAAACGGCTCCTACCTTCATAATGCCTAATAATCAGGACTCAACACCAGATGTTATCGTTCACACAGAGAATCTAACACCAAACATTATCCAAGTTAAAGAAACTCCAGATTTAGGTTCAGACCATTTGGGACTGGTGATCACAATTGATCTCAACCAATCAGGTGAGGAAGAAAACGAAACTATGAAATACAACTTCCGGAAAACTAATACACAGAAGATTAATGAGGATATGCTGAACTACCTGGAAGCAACAGAGAGACAAGAACTGACAGAGCTACTGATAAACAATTCAATGAAAAACTTGCTGAACTTGTGTTGGAAAACACACCAAAAACAAAACAGATATACTATACCCATGAATTACCACCCTTTATCATTAGCCTCATTAAGAGAAAGAGAAAAATGTATCGAGAATATAAACTTACTGGTAATGAAAACCTCAAAGCAGAATTAAACAAATTTAATAAGAATACTCAAAAATTATTAGAAGAATTCCGAATAAGCAAATGGATGGACACTTGTGAAGCCATAAACAGGAAAAAAGGACAAACATATTGGCATGAAATTAAAAAGCTGTCAAAATACAAAAACAAATCAATGTGCAACCCCACTTTGAAAATGTCAATACATGGTTTGAACAATACTTTGCAGCTGAACCCCCACAAGAAGAACATCCCATTGAAGAAGATGAATATTATGATATCATCAACCAAGGCAAAAGTACAAGCCCGGGACATGACCTTTTAACAAAAAAAACGTTGAGAAAATTGGACGAGCAAATACACAAGTACATCATCCGTATATACGAATACTGCTTAAAATATCACTACATCCCAAAACAATGGAAATCAGGAATAATTATAACAATTCCCAATAGTGGTACAGATTCTACAACACCTCAAAATTACAGACCAATCACACTGTTGCCAGTGTTAGCCAAAAACCTGGAAAAGATATTAAAAAACCGATTGGAAACATCTATAGGAAGACTGGTGTGAAGACCGCTGCCATTTTCTAGCTGCCGTTTTTAAAGTAGCTGCCAAATGACCAGTGGCGTCGGAAATTTTGTTTTTAATTCGGAAAAATAGGAAAACATTCCATAACCAATTCTATCGATTCATTACGTATTCAACAATATTTGACACTGCATAGTTCACTTCGATATACCAGGAGTGGAATGAAAGAGCAGCTTTCTTGAATATAAATGTTGACACTTTGGGATAATATTTGACTTTTTCAGGTAATTTGTGAACATGAATTTCGTACATTATAGATGAGCAACAATTCGCTAGAAAAATTGTCTGGTTAGTAAATGAAGTATGACGGTGGTAGTTGTCTCATCGACATTTAAAAAAATAAGTTTTAGGCATACCGAAATATTTAGCCAAGTCCATACTCATGGAGTGTCTAGAAGACAGAACAATAAACGTCTTCTATGAATATGAATGACTCGCGAGCCGTCCGAAGGGAAGAATTGTCGAATAGAAATTTTAAATAATATCTTTTGGCATACCGAAATATTTAGCCAACTCCATACTCATGGAGTGACTAGAAAACACAGCGATGAACATCTTCTATGGATATGAACGACTCGCGAACCGTCTGACGGTGGGAGTTGTCAAATCGACATTTTGAAAAAGATGATATAGGCATACCGAAATATTTAGCCAACTCCATACTCATGGAGTGACTATGAAACACAGCGATAAAAATCTTCTATGGATATGAACGACTCGCAGCCGTCTGACGGTGGGAGTTGTCGAATTGAAACTTTAAAAATATGTTTTGGGCATACCGAAATATTTAGCCAACTCCATACTCATGGAGTGACTAGAAGACACAACGATAAACATATTTTATGAATATGAACGACTCGCAAGCCGTCTGACGGTGGGAGTTGTCAAATCGAAATTTTGAAAAATATGATTTAGGCATACCGAAATATTTAGCCAACTCCATACTCATGGAGTGACAAGAAGACATAGCGATGAACATCTTCTATGAATATGAATGACTCGCAAGCCGTCTGACGGTGGAAGTTGTCGAATTGACATTTTGAAAAATATGTTTAAGGCATACCGAAATAGTTAGCCAACTCCATACTCACGGAGTGACTAGGAGACACAACAATGAACAACTTCTATGAATATGAACGACTCGCAAGCCGTCTGACGGTGGAAGTTGTCGAATTGAAATTTTGAAAAATATGTTTTAGGCATACCGAAATAGTTAGCCAACTCCATACTCACGGAGTGACTAGGAGACACAACAATAAACAACTTCTATGAATATGAACGACTCGCAAGCCGTCTGACGTTGGGAGTTGTCAAATCGAAAATTTTAAAAATATGATTTAGGCATACCGAAATATTTAGCCAACTCCATACTCACGGAGTGACTAGGAGACACAACAATAAACATTCTATGAATATGAACGACTCGCAAGCCGTCTGACGTTGGGAGTTGTCAAATCGAAATTTTAAAAATATGATTTAGGCATACCGAAATATTTAGCCAACTCCATACTCATGGAGTGACTAGGAGACACAGCGATAAACATCTTCTATGAATATGAACGACTCGCAAGCCGTCTGACGTTGGAAGTTGTCAAATCGAAATTTTAAAAATATGATTTAGGCATACCGAAATATTGAGCCAACTCCATACTCATGGAGTGCAGGAGACACAGCGATAAACATCTTCTATGAATATGAATGACTCGCAAGCCGTCTGACGGTGGAAATTGTCGAATTGAAATTTTGAAAAATATGTTTTAGGCATACCGAAATAGTTAGCCAACTCCATACTCACGGAGTGACTAGGAGACACAACAATAAACAATTTTCTATGAATATGAACGATTCGCAAGCCGTCTGACGGTGGGAGTTGTCAAATCGAAATTTTGAAAAATATGATTTAGGCATACCGAAATATTTAGCCAACTCCATACTCATGGAGTGACTAGAAGACATAGCGATAAACATCTTCTATGAATATGAATGACTCGCAAGCCGTCTGACGGTGGAAGTTGTCGAATTGAAATTTTGAAAAATATGTTTAAGGCATACCGAAATATTTAGCCAACTCCATACTCATGGAGTGACTAGGAGACACAGCGATAAACATCTCCTATGAATATGAACGACTCGCAAGCCGTCTGACAGTGGGAGTTGTCAAATCGAAATTTTGAAAAATATGATTTAGGCATGCCGAAATATTTAGCCAACTCCATACTCATGGAGTGACTAGGAGACACAGCGATAAACATCGTCTATGGATATGAACGACTTGCGAGCCGTCCGATGGTGGAAGTTGTCGAATTGAAATTTTGAAAAATATGTTTTAGGCATGCCGAAATAGTTAGCCAACTCCATACTCACGGAGTGACTAGGAGACACAACAATGAACAATTTCTATGAATACGAACGACTTGCGAGCCGTCCGACGGTGGAGTTGTCAATTGAAATTTTGAAAAATATGTTTTAGGCATACCGAAATATAATCCAACTCCATATTCATGGAGTGACAGAAGACACAACAATTAACATCCTCTATGAGTTTGGACGATTCGCAAGACTTCCGATGCGGGACTTACCAGTTTACAATTTCGAAATAAATGCCTTTTCCAAATCAAGCAAGTCTTTTATTGCGTTTTCAACATAAAATACCACTCAAGTTGTAAACACCACAAAAATAGTATATATATGTTATATAAATATGTTAGTGAAAGCATGGTTCATTTTAAAAATCAATGAAAAATATATCTCTGTTGAACTAAACAAATCTACAAATCATAATTTACAATAACAAGTATTCAGTACGTTTGACCAAAATATCACAATATCGTTCAAAATAAATTAAATATAATCTACAAAGATCGCAAATTCCATTTTTCATTTTGCTCTTAATGTTTATTCCGCTGTTCATTTCATGATTCGTCATCAGACACTTGCGATGAGTAGACCTGTGACATAACCTGCAGATAAAATCATCGTTTTCATTATTTCTCCCGCAGAAGAAACATAAAGCGTTCAATTCTTTGCTGTTTTTCAATAGCAACAATTTCAGATCGCCTCTAAAGTAATCAATATCGATATTATCTAGCAAACTCTCGTTTTTTTTCATCTGCGAGAAAAAAAATAGAATGAAAACACCGCAATTATAATGATCTTTTTGAAGTATGTGTTCCAGAATTTGCAGTTTCCATCCCGTGTGTTCTATTTTTTTCATTTGGAGAAAATACATAATTTTTTTGAAATAAAATGATATTTTATTTTTTTCACCACCGAGAGGGTCGATGAGCGTGAATTGTTTTTTATGGAAATCCAATTTTAGTAAAATATAATGTTGGCCCTTCGCAACAGGCATAATTATATATTTTTTATATGAATGTGATTCCATCAATAAAACTTTCCAAAAACTCATTATTGGAAATTATTATTGTTGATTTCTCCACAGAGATAATTTGATACTCTGTCTGAGTGGTTACATTATCCATTAAATACAAACAATGATCGATGATGAAACTACTTAGACATTCCTTATCGGAAAGTGTATTGAAATCATCCACCAAAATCTCTTTAATCGGAAGATCACTTTCTGGTAGGGCCGTAACAATATAATTTCGATTGTACTTCCATTGCGTATAATAAAGTGGATCACCTATCAGTCCATTGGAAAGGAATTCAAGATTTTTAGTGGTGGTCCACTTTCTATCTTCTAAATCGAGAGAAATATATTTAGAACATACAATGGTGGTAGTAGAAAAAAATAATAAAAATATTTCAGCTTTTCGAACATGCAGTTCCAAAACGATCTACACCTTAAAATCCTAATTATTTTTATACCTTCATGGGTGTAAATTACTGAATCACACCAAGTTCGATTGATAATTTCTAAAATTCCTTGTATTTGGTAATGATACGGATGACTTTCCTTGATTCCAGTTCCATTTTTATTCAAGAAATCAAACTCGCAATTTTCTGGATTGAGGTTCTTGGCAGAATAGGGGCATTTTATTTCTATTGCCCCGTCATCACCAATAAGACCGTCTGGGGAGGCACCTAAAAATGGGTACTCCAGGTGAACTACCTGACCAGCCGATATAACATCTCGGTTTGTTTTCTGCATGTACAGATTTTTTGCCCGTTCTTCGTTATCAATTCCATGTTTCATGGCAGGCGTTTTGATGGAGTCATCACTTCTTATAGCTTTAACTATATTTCTGTATGAATGTACATGCTTTACTCTACATACCCTACCGAAAAAAGAGGAAGTTACTAGGATTTTTCTATGTTTTCTCCATAAATCAGAATATCTTTGTGTTTTCATTGTTTCGTTTATTATTTTTCTTCCGGATTCAGATAATTTCAAAGATCTCAAAAAATAATCACAATTTTCGTGTAAATCCAATTTGGAATCAAAATGTGAATCATTTTGCGCTGAATCGAGAGACTTGGAAACTTGGTGCATTCTTTGCATTCCATCGTTTTGAGTATACTTCCTCAAAAATCTTGCATCGAAATGAGTTTGTGCGTGTTTTTTCGGCTTTCGGCACCATACTTCCTGGGAAGTTTTCTCTTCAAAATTATCCATGTTTTTTGTTAAACAAGATTTTCCAATATTGAGATCGGATTCAACTTTAAGGGCAAGGGTATCCTCTCTCAACTTCCTGATAAACTGAGAACATTTTATGTTCTTTTCTCCTTTCAACTTGCTATTTTTAATTTGTGAAAAAAAGGTCTCGACCAGAGAATTACTCAAAGGTTTGGAATCTGATAAAACCAAACAACTCCATAGTGGACAATATGGTAAATATTTCTCCATTGAAATGTTCAAAAATTCAATATTTTGCATGTTATTCTTAACTATTCCTTTTGCTCCCATTGAACTCCGATCAAATTGGATTCGTATTTTTATGAACCTTTTATAGAATGGACTGGATCTGAAAAAGGTATTTTCAGTCACGTCCGGAGTATTGAGAGGCTCTGTTGTATGAGTGAATATTTCATCAGTTTTTATTTTACTTTTGGAAATTATTTTGTTTATGGAGGTTTTTGCGTGGATCACTTCTCGAGTACAACATTCACTGGTCAATATAATAGTCAAATGCATTAAAAAAATGTCGAATTTTTCAAGATTATTTATCAACATTGCACACGCCATTATATCTTTCAGAACACACCGTTGGTGCTCATTGGTAGTCACATTGTTGACATCTTTTGACACCATTTTCATCCAATGAGCACAACACAGATGAATTCCTACCAAAGTGAAGTCCAAGGTTTCAGATTCAAGATATTTATAACATTTTTCAATATACTCCAACAGTGTACACCTATTCATTGATTTAGTAGCTGCATGCAAACTGGCGAATGAAAAATCTGTTACGACCTGAGAGAATGCTGGCCAGTGGTTATTTGCTTCACAAAAATATCTGAAGTCATGGAAAATTTTGAAAATGGAATTTGAATCATGTACTTCAGATATCATGGAGAATATAGGGTATATTCTTTTCGAGCTCTGAATTCGTATGACAGCTGTATAAAAATAGATTTTATTCATGGATTTCCACGGTTTCCTAACTAGGGATCCTGTCGCGTCAAAATAGATGACAGGCAATTCTTTATTTTTTTTCTGAGCTTTAAGGACAGATAATTGCTCCAAACTATATAATTTAACATTGAATGGAACACACACTTCTTTTATATATTCCGGATGATCGATATGCATCAAAATGATATCCATTAAATCATCTTTATCTCTGTCTAATTGGGAAATAGCTTCCGATCTCAGTCGACGCAAAGTTGAATCTGATTTAACATCTTGCAGGTTATGTCCCTCAGTCAGAATTCTTTTATCAGCAGACAGAAGCGTTTCCTTCTTCAAGTTGAAAGCTTGCTCGTTCAGAAGTTTTTTTTTGAAAACCGCGCGTTCTGCATCTTTCACATAACCGGTTAACGGATTTTTGTGGATATAATCTCGGGAAGTACTGTATACAAAAACACTCCTATCTGCTAAAAAAATACATATCCTGAAACGTTTACAACCATAATTATTATGTTTACAATGTGCAGTGATTATATATGCATTTCTTTTTTTGGAAAATTTCGCATACTTTATAACTATACAGCAGACATTATTTATATATTTACTAATCCTATTCTTCAGATAATAAGGGTAACATTTTGTGTTCAATTTACCATTTTTATAAATAATTTTCCACGCAGAAGGATGAATTTCGAATGTTCCCTCGAAAAACGAACATACATTATTCTTAGCCACTAGTTTCGCATCACTACTTTCGCAGACCAGATTTTTCGCCGACTCCGGCAAAATTTGAGGACAATCAAATGATTTAGACAGGTTCAATATTTCTTTTGGCATATCAAACTCATGAGGAGTGATGTCTTTACTTTCAAAATAATTTTTTTCAACTGATTTGGAGAGATTCTGATGACCTGAATCGGGAGTTGACCTTGCAATTTCATCTATAATATTTATAGGAGTCAAATCACAGTCACTTACTCTAAGAAATTTTCTCACTAATATCATATATCGATTCACTTAACCTCGAAATTTGTTCGTACTCATTCAAATCACTGAAGGTTTTTTGTGTTATGCCGTCACTTACAGATTGGCGAAGATAAATGTTCTCAATTTTTATGAAAAGTTCTTTGGCAGGAATATTTATTGAAGATTTTGGTAGTTTCCTCCACATATTGAAAACCTTCTTCCTATTCCTCAAATTATTCTTCATTTTCAGTCCTTCACACAAATCCTTATAAATTGATGTAGAGCACCTCCAAGTAGGACAAACTTTGTCATGGTTTTCATTGAAAACATTCAACAGCTGCTTCAAATTAACACTCTTCCCTGACAAAGTATTCGAATGTATTGAATTCCCACTACATTCAGAGTTATAGAAAGCCTTGAAACGGCAATCCCTTCTGATAATCCTCAGGATATCAGACTTGTACTTATATTTCTTTCCACTAAGCGATTTTTGTATTTTTTCCAACTGATCTTTGGTAACGATTAGATCATTTATATTAGTTGAAACACTATTATCTTTTATAATATTTTTTATAACTGTATAAACTTCCTTTCTCTTGATGTATTTTTCACACATTTTCATAAAAAACCACAATTCCGTTTAACTTTAATGCACTCTGAATATTGCCTATCGATAGATGCGGAATGAATGACTAAAAAAATACTAATGGAAGTGTATTATTCCACTGATGAAAAGAAATGATTTAACAAAACTCAGCATATCTCCTAAACTAATAATCATCCCGATGCTCTTCACAATTGTTTATTTTATCTGAATAAATTGAAAGAGTTCATTGTAAACAGTCTTCTCAGCACTTGTGACTCTTCTATCGAGGTAACTGAATCGAACAGAAATTTTTTACAAAGATAAATCAATGGTCAATACCCAGTTGCCTCACAATCCTCGAAAACCCTGGACATCTAATGAGTAGTACTACGAAAAACATTCGCAAGGTGAAGAAGTTTGGGAATGTCAATATTAAATATTGATGATTGTTTCTGAAATTATTAATGTATCAACTTGGGATATAAAGAAACAAACAATTTTGTTTTCCGCAGAAAAACCAATGAATACGTGATATGGCGCGTTTTTCAAAATTTCGTACCGATAATAATTTTTAGGAATATTGTAGTGTCTTTCAATGACCTCTTGGGTATGAGGATTGCTTGATATTCCGGTATGCCCGAAATCTATTTCTCAAAATTTTGAAGAGAAGAATCCCTCCTTCGGACGGCTTGCAAGTCGTTCATATAAATAGATGTTTGTATTTCCCAGTCACTCCGTGAGTATGGAGTTGGCTAAATATTTCGGTATGCCTAAAACATGTTTTTTGTTTATTGTTGTGTCTCCTAGTCACTCCGTGAATATGGAGTTGGTTAACTATTTCGGTATGCCTTGAACATATTTTTCAAAATTTCAATTCGACAACTCCCACCGTCAGACGGCTTGCGAGTCGTTCATATTCACAGAAGATGTTTATCGTTGTGTCTTCTAGTCACTTTATGAGTATGGAGTTGGCTAAATATTTCGGTATGCCTAAATCATATTTTTCAAAATTTTGATTTGACAACTTCCACCGTCGGACGGCTTGCGAGTCGTTCATATTCATAGGAGATGTTTATCGCTGTGTCTCCTAGTCACTCCGTGAGTATGGAGTTGGCTAACTATTTCGGTATGCCTAAAACATATTTTTCAAAATTTCAATTCGACAACTTTCACCGTCAGACGGCTTGCGAGTCATTCATATTCATAGACGATGTTTATCGCTGTGTCTCCCAGTCACTCCATGAGTATGGAGTTGGCTAAATATTTCGGCATGCCTAAATCATATTTTTCAAAATTTCGATTTGACAACTCCCACTGTCAGACGGCTTGCGAGTCGTTCATATCCATAGAAGATGTTTATCGCTGTGTTTTCTAGTCACTCCATGAGTATGGAGTTGGCTAAATATTTCGGTATGCCCAAAACATATTTTTAAAAGTTTCAATTCGACAACTCCCACCGTCAGACGGCTTGCGAGTCGTTCATATCCATAGAAGATGTTTATCGCTGTGTTTCATAGTCACTCCATGAGTATGGAGTTGGCTAAATATTTCGGTATGCCTATATCATATTTTTCAAAATTTCGATTTGACAACTCCCACCGTCAGACGGCTTGCGAGTCGTTCATATTCATAGAAATTGTTTATTGTTGTGTCTCCTAGTCACTCCGTGAGTATGGAGTTGGCTAACTATTTCGGTATGCCTAAAACATATTTTTCAAAATTTCAATTCGACAACTTCCACCGTCAGACGGCTTGCGAGTCATTCATATCATAGAAGATGTTTATCGCTGTGTCTCCTAGTCACTCCATGAGTATGGAGTTGGCTAAATATTTCGGTATGCCTAAATCATATTTTTCAATATTCCGATTTGACAACTCCCACCGTCAGACGGCTTGCGATTCTTTATTTTTCAAAATTTCAATTCGACAACTTCCACCGTCAGACGGCTTGCGAGTCATTCATATTCATAGAAGATGTTTATCGCTGTGTCTCCTAGTCTCTCCATGAGTATGGAGTTGGCTAAATATTTCTGTATGCTCAAATCATATTTTTCAAAATTTCGATTTGACAACTCCCAACGTCAGACGGCTTGCGAGCCGTTCATATTCATAGGAGATGTTATCGCTGTGTCTCCTAGTCACTCCATGAGTATGGAGTTGACTAAATATTTCGGTATGCCTAATTCATATTTTTAAAATTTTCGATTCGACAACTTCCAGCGTCAGACGGTTTGCGAGTCGTTCATATTCATAGAAATTGTTTATTATTGTGTCTCCTAGTCACTCCGTGAGTATGGAGTTGGCTAACCATTTCGGTATGCCTAATTCATATTTTTCAAAATTTTCGATTTGACAACTCCCACGTCAGACGGCTTGCGAGCCGTTCATATTCATAGGAGATGTTTATCGCTGTGTCTCCTAGTCACTCCATGAGTATGGAGTTGGCTAAATATTTCGGTATGCCTAAATCATATTTTTAAAATTTTCAATTCGACAACTTCCACCGTCAGACGGCTTGCGAGTCATTCATATTCATAGAAGATGTTTATCGCTGTGTCTTCTAGTCACTCCATGAGTATGGAAATGGCTAAATATTTCGGTATGCTCAAATCATATTTTTCAAAATTTCGATTTGACAACTCCCAAGTCAGACGGCTTGCGAGCCGTTCATATTCATAGGAGATGTTTATCGCTGTGTCTCCTAGTCACTCCATGAGTATGGAGTTGGCTAAATATTTCGGTATGCCTAAATCATATTTTTAAAATTTTCGATTTGACAACTCCCAGCGTCAGACGGCTTTGCGAGTCGTTCATATCCATAGAAGATGTTTATCGCTGTGTTTTCTAGTCACTCCATGAGTATGGAGTTGGCTAAATATTTCGGTATGCCCAAAACATATTTTTAAAAGTTTCAATTCGACAACTCCCACCGTCAGACGGCTTGCGAGTCGTTCATATCCATAGAAGATGTTTATCGCTGTGTTTCTAGTCACTCCATGAGTATGGAGTTGGCTAAATATTTCGGTATGCCTATATCATATTTTTCAAAATTTCGATTTGACAACTCCCACCGTCAGACTGCTTGCGAGTCGTTCATATCCATAGATGTTTATCGCTGTGTTTCATAGTCACTCCATGAGTATGGAGTTGGCTAAATATTTCGGTATGCCTATATTATATTTTTCAAAATTTCGATTTGACAACTCCCACCGTCAGACGGTTTGCGAGTCGTTCATATCCATAGAAGATGTTCATCGCTGTGTTTTCTAGTCACTCCATGAGTATGGAGTTGGCTAAATATTTCGGTATGCCAAAACATTTTATTTAAAATTTCTATTCGACAATTCTTTCCTTCGGACGGCTCGCGAGTCATTCATATTTATAGATTTAAATTTGGCCAAAACTTATTTTTTTAAATGTCGATAAACAACTACCGCCGTCGGACATCATTAACTAACCAGACAATTTTTCTAGCGAATTGTTGCTCATCTATAATGTACGAAATTCATGTTCACAAATTACCTGAAAAAGTCAAATATTATCCCAAAGTGTCAACATTTATATTCAAGAAAGCTGCTCTTTCATTCCACTCCTGGTATATCGAAGTGAACTATGCAGTGTCAAATATTGTTGAATACGTAATGAATCGATAGAATTGGTTATGGAATGTTTTCCTATTTTTCCGAATTAAAAACAAAATTTCCGACGCCACTGGTCATTTGGCAGCTATTTTAAAAACGGCAGCTAGAAAATGGCAGCGGTCTTCACACCAGTTATAGGAAAAATACCAGGCTATCAGTTTGGATTTAAAACACATCACTCAACAGCACACCCTCTCACTATTTTAACCAACAATATTGAAGCCTCCAAGTTGAACAGAAAAAAGTCTGGGGCGTTATTCTTGGACATAAATAAAGCTTTCGATAGTGTCTGGCACAAGGGCTTACTGTACAAGCTTTTCCTGATAAACTGCCCCAAGTATATTATCTTTATCCTTCGAGACCTACTAAGAAACCGGAAACTGAATGTTAAAGTTTCTAATGCTACCTCAAGAGAATTTACACCACACCAAGGACTTCCTCAAGGATCACCACTCTCCCCTATTTTGTATAACCTATTTTGTTCGGACATTTATAACCACCAACACCAAGACCCAGAACACTTTGATAGCTCCTCATACCTCCTACAATATGCAGATGACACCGCTCTGATAGTCCATGAAAGAACAACACAGAAAATCACTGATAACCTCCAAGAACTAGTTGACTCCACTTCCTCCTGGTTTAACAAATGGAGACTCAAACCTAATCCTGATAAATCCCACTTCATCCTTTTCAATCATCATCCAACTCCAGCATCCCCCTTTCTCACAATGCAAAATCACAATATTCAACCCGAAACAACGATTAATTATCTGGGCATTAAGTTCGATAATAAACTTAATTTCAATGCACATACTCAAATTAAAAAGAAAAACATCATAGCAAGAGCCAAACACTTTCGAAATCTCAGTACAGAGGAAGTGGTATCAACATAAATACAGCAAGCCGAATCTACAAGATGATATGCCGCCCCATGATTGAATATGGACACATGATTTTCTCAAACTGTAGAAACAGAGCTTTAAACAATCTGAGAGTTGCCGAAACATCTTCATTGCGGAAGATTACCAAGATGCGTCACCCTAATAACCCGCTACACAACCCTTCCAACCCTATGCTATACCAAAAAACCCAAGTCAAGCCAATAGACGAACGAATACAACAGTTAACCCTGAAATTCTTCAACAAAACAGAAAATCTGGACATCCTGGAAAAATATGCTATAAGAAGATTACCAGGCATTATCCCCTTACACAGACATCCTCAGCATACAACTCTGGAACTTATCCACCAAATGCTCCTTAACTAACTCTTGTATATGATTGTGTTTATATGTGTATATATCACTTCTGACTCTACAATTCGATTTTTTTTTTCAATTTATTTATAGCTTATATTCAATTATTTAAGGTTTCAATTGTGTTAATAATTACAATAGGCAGAAGGACCTAGGTCAATAGCCTGTTGAATCATGTAATTTACTTGGTTCAATAAATATCATTTATTATTATTATTATATTAGATCAACTTACGTTTATTTTATTTTAGATCGGCTAGAAACAGCTACGGCGACGACGCTATTGGATACGTAAAAGTTAAAAGAGATATTTGTACAGTGAAATGCCGAATCACCCCAGAACTTCATGATTTGCACCCATTTCTTTCGACTTTTAGGTTCGAAAGAAATAATAAAAAACAACTTTTCAGGTGCATTAGTAGTTTTATTTAAACACTTTGGCACAATACACGATTTTCTAGTTTCTGAATTCGACATTTTTATCAATTTTTGACGCAAACTTCATACACATAGGTCGGAAGCAGAGCACGCACTGACCGACCGTTGTAAAGTGACGTCACAGCGGCCGATGACTCCGCGTCGTCGCACGCCTAGCTAAACAATTAAATATCTCGGAAATTATAAGACGTATCAAAAAACATATGTTACGGTATTTTTTCATTTTTAATAGAGTGTATTGTGAGGTAAAAATCAAAAATTGGTGATTATCTTCATTCAGCCTAAATGCCCTAGCTTGTCCTACGTTATAAAATATGTAGATAAAAACTGCATGAACGAGGAACAGGCTGAGCATTTAACCGAGTACGGAATTAGCTTTTGACTTTGGCGCATCCAGTCAAAGGCTAGAACTCAACCCACAATGATGATTCGTGTAATCACCAGACCTGAATCCTACAGCGATAAAATCGGCCATCGATACTGTGGGAACGATTGGTGATAGTGAATAGCAGTTACAAATCCTTTGTATAACACAACCCTTCTCTCCTATTTCTAATTAATTAATTGGTGAGTTTTAATATATAAAAATCCCATTTTGGTTAACAGACATCCTAAGAAAGTAAAGTTACAATGTTTGAATGTTTGCACCAGAGGGCGAGGGCTCGCCTTCCCCGTTTACTCCTAGAATCATTAAACCAATCTTAGGAACAATTAATGGAAATTACCAAAGGAAACTGTGATTAAGTACTATTTAATGGTTTTTTATCTTTTTTTATATTATTAGGTGTGACTGTTATTTGTTGTGTGTTCGGATTTTATACATATATACACATTTACTGACTTAATTCTATTATTTACCAATGTAAATTGTAATTTTAAACCATGCTTTGTCAATGAGAATATTATTTCTTCAGACAATAAAGTACTATTTTTTCTTCTTCTTCTTATGTTATGCCGATAAGCAATAATAATTCTCAAGGTGAAAGTAAAACTACCGATGGAAAAGCAGAAACGCTCACAGGCCAAAAAAAAAGAGACCTTTTTGTACTGAGATACTGGACCTTTTTTATTACATATGGTATCAACTGAAAAATCAGGGAATCATATAGGTAAGTATAATCATACACATTGGATATGGCTTTCAAATTTGTTGAGAGATCTCACGATTTATCGCTCAGAGAATGACATGCATACGTTTCTGAACCACAGCGGAATATCTCTCATCGATCATATTTTGTATACCGAAAGGTGCATAGATGGGGAATGTTTCGTGGGGGACACAGTGACTTCGGACCACACGCCATTGCTTTTGCGAACAAAATTGGGGAAAAATGCCCCCCTTCTCAGATACAAAAACATTTAAAGACTTTAAACGAACAGACATTCAATTATTCCAGGCCTACATAAAAAGCAAATTCAACGAGATTCCTGCCTCCATTAGATTATTTTTAAAATATTGACCGCACTGTGACGACAATTGAAAATACAATCATAGAACCCTCTGAAAGCGCCGCCCCTCTCGTAACAATCTGACTAGACTGGCAAGCTCTTCAAAAATATTATAGAAAAAATAAAATATAAAAGAAAATTATATAGACAGTACACAGGTACACCAGATCTCGTGTTCTAAAAACAGAGTGGAATTGAGTATACGCTCAAATTAGATTATTAATTGAATAAAATGGAGAAACAACATGGATAGAAACCACTCTGGGTTTAGATTACAGGTATGGGCAAACTGGCAAATACAAAAAACAACATATTGCCATCTAAAAATTGACGACGAAATATCAGAAAATTTAGATAAAGCAAATGCATTCAAAATTAAACTTTCGGAAACATATTCAATATCCACTCACGAAACATTTAAAGAAGATTTTTATTGGCAACACAGCGCGAAATTTGGGACTTTGCCCGGCAACATCCCGGAAATTTACTATTAAATCCTAATTGCCCGCCGAGGAAACAGATTTCTGAAGATAATGTAGAAATCGCTTTCCACAAAATACCGCTCCAGAGACTGATTCCATAATAAGACGAACCATGAGACTTTTACCAAACACCATTTTTCCAATACTTGCCCTCCTAATGAACGCATGTCTGGAATTTATGTTCTTCTCACGCTCGTGGAAGGCCGCAAATACAGTCATGACTCCCAAACCTGGCAAAGATCCCCCTAAATTAGATTGGTATAGGCCAATGAGTTTAATTAATGTACCAGGATAATTACTCCAACTTATTTGGAAATTACAAATCATGGAACACATAAAAATTAATGACATAATTCCTCCGTATCAACACGGTTTCAGATCCGAACACTCTTCACAAAATGTACTAATTGAATAGGCGAGGACACGAGTAATTATTATCTCTATATAGATTATTTATTACCTTTCTGCCATGTTACATGTAGGTTCGTCATCTGAATTTAAAAAACATACAATTCATAATTTGATAATACATAAATATATAAAGTTTTCTGAAGTTTTTTTTTTTTTTACGTGCAATATAATGTACAGTTAGTTTAAAATACTATAGCCATGTTGAAATTGAAAGTGAACATAAGTATATTTTTTGTTATAAATTCGGATACGTCGTAGAAACTATTTGAGGTTAGAATTTTTTCAGTCAGTCAGTCTTGAATCTTTTCAGAGATTGATTTGTTAGTGATTCAGGCAGTAAGTTGTAGATATGACTCCCGCTAAATTTCGAAGATTTTTTGTACTCCTTATGATGAAACTTTTCCATGTAAATATTATTTTGATTTCTAGTATTGTATTTGTGAATTTCCGAGCATTTTTTAGATGGTGTTTGCTTTTGTGGATGTGACACAATATTTTCAATATGTAGATACTGGCCACTGTCAATATTCGATGTTTCTTGACGTGGTTTCTACAGGAGTCTTGATACTTTAAGTTGAAAATGAGACGAATAATGCGCTTTTGTAGGGTAAAGACTCTAGTTATTTCTGTGGCTTGGCCCCAGGAAATATTATAACTTATTGTTGAGAATGCTAGTGCATAGTAGACGTTAATCAGACCTTGGACATTGAGATATTTTTTGAGAGAGGATATAGCAAAATACGTTTTATGGAGCTTATTACAAAGGTGATTTATTTGGTCATTCCAAGATAATTTCGAATCAACAAGAGTTCCCAGAAAGTTGAAAGAGTTGACAGCCTGTATATTTGTGTTGCCAAATGGTATACTCGGATCAATGGTAGGTGATTTGTATTTGCATGTGAATTCCATATAGCTGTTTTTTTTCAGGTTAACAACAAGGTGGTTAATATTGCACCATAACGAAAACTGGCTGATTGCTATTTCAACTCTGTGGGTAACCTCCTCATATGAGTTTCCTGAGACTATCACCACCGTGTCATCAGCATATATGAATTGCCTGCTCTCCTCAAAAAATTCCGGCAAGTCGTTTATATATACCAAGAACAGCAGCGGTCCCAGTACACTGCCCTGAGGCGTTCCTAGTTCAATGGTTTGTTCGCTTGAGTATGTGTTGTTAATATCAACAACGATACGACGATTAACCAGTCATTGATGGAGCCTCTCACTCCCATTGCATGGAGTTTCGTCTTCACGAAAAATGGATCTATGGTGTCGAAAGCCCTTGACAAATCGAAAAATATTGCAACTGCAAGGGAGTCTCTATCTAGAATTTCGAGAATAGTTTGTATTAAATCAGTTGATGCAGTTTCGGTTGACAGGCCCGCTCGAAACCCATGTTGATGTGGTGATAATAATTTATATTTATCAAAGAAATTGATCAGCCTTATGTACATTGCTTTTTCCATAATTTTGGAAATTGGATCCGAGACACAGATAGATCTATAATTTTCTACCAGTGCTAGATCGCCTTTTTTTTAAATCGGTGTACATTTAGATATTTTTATTAAGTCTGCAAATTTTCCTACTTCAACTGAGTGGTTTATTATATGAGTTAGGTACGGCGCTAGTTCGTGCACACATTCCTTCAGGAATGATATGGGAACTTCGTCCAAGCCTACAGATTTTTTGTTTTTCAGGTCTATTATGATATTTTCAATTTCATATATTTCAAAATTTATGCAATACATTGTATTAACAGAGGGTTTCATATTCGTACAACAGGGAGGAGTTGAATCAGATATATTACTTTTTACCAGGTCAACGGCAGATGTTGAAAATAATTTAACGAAGATATCAGCTATTTTGTTTGTATCATCTATAGTTTCATTATCCAGTTTGATATGCATATTATGTCTGTACACTTTTTTTGTTTTGTTTAATTTGGTATTCACTATCTCCCATAACATTTTAGGTTTATTATTAGAGTTTTCAATCAGGCAGAGTAGTGATTAGTTCTCTCCGTTTGAATTTGGTTGTTCAGAGTATTTTTCATGGTTTTGTATTTTGAGTATATCCTATCATCATTTGAGAGTTTACGAAGCCAGTTTAATTCTCTAACTTTATTACTCAACTCAAGAGTTTCTTTAGAATATTTTATGTTTATATCCTTTTCCGTTTTGGATGTGAAATCTCAAAACACCATAGAAAATGTTGCCAGAAATGGTTTAGCACTTCATTGATATCCCCTGTCAAATTTAATATAAGTTTTTCCTTGGTGAAAAGATATTTGAATTCAGATAATACACATAATGTGTCTGGTTTTTTGCAGAGGGTTTGAAGGGGAATTCAATGATTTGTGCAAGGTGGTCTGAAAAACCCAGGTCCAAAGTTTCAACATAAAGTATTTCTTCCAGATTGGATATTATATAGTCAATTTGAGATGAGTTTCTTCTCCCATCAAGATGAGTAACCGTTCTTGTGGGCTGAGAAGTATGAATATTCAGTTGAAAAGATTCTATCACATCCAAAAAAGCTTTCGTTTCCGGACAGTTGGGATTAAGACTGTTGACATTGAAATCTCCACTTAGTATGACAGTATGAAATTTTTTGAGGGCATACCCTAGGAGATTATCTATTTTATTCAGAAAATCTTGAAAGATTGATAATGGCGGTCTATAAATAGATAATACTAATAAGCAGGAATCATCTCCCCAACTTTCCGCTGAACATTCTAAGCACATTTCACTAGAAAATGTTTGAAAAACGATTTTATCTTCACAGTCAGGAACGTGCACTTCTTTCACAAAAATTGCTGATCCACCGTGTTGACGTTTTTTCCTGCAGAAACTTGAAACCAGTTTATACCCTTGTATGTTCACCTCAGGCAGTCTGTCGCTATCCAGCCAATGTTCGGTAACACAGAGAGAATCAGGAGAATACTGGCAGCATGTCACTTCCAGTTGATTGAGCTTATTTTTTAGACTTTGTACATTTATGTTTAGAAGTTTGAGACTTGGTACATTTGAGTAATTTATAAATTCCTTGGAATTCATGGTCGGGTGCTGCGGAATTTTTTTTTGAATTTAAAACGTTGCACCGTTGATCCCTCAGGCCATATAGATGGATCATATATTTTATCAGCATCTTCGATGGGAAATGATGCCTTGAAGGAAACGTAGTCAGAGGTTTTATTCCATTCCTCACATTTAAACCTGATTTGGGGGGCTGTTTCTTTCAAAAAATTGCTAAGATCGACTGCTGTCATATCTGGGTGAATTCGGCTAACGAGGACATGTCCGAGTGTTGGAAGAGTCTTGAAAAATGGGCTATTTTTACTCACTCCAATAATAGGTTTGTTGAGTTTACTTTGATAATTATTGTTTGTTTTCTTGGAGGTCATTGCCCTTTCAACAGCTGAGTTAACTTGTTCAATGTTGATAATCTGTCTTTGGGTACCTAGACCCTTTTTTGTTGAATCGGTAGTAGACTGTTGTTTTTGTGTATCCCTCGTTAATGGCATGAGTTTTTGTGCATAGGAAGTTTTCTCACTTGCATTTGGATTCGTAGTGTTTGTCATAGTTAGATTTGTACTTGAACTTGTAGATGGCCTTTGCTGCTTGAATTTGTCCGAAGTTGTTGATTTGTTTCAGGACAAATATAAGATCTTCCTGCTCTGCTGTTCTTTTTTCGAGATGGTGCAGAAGCTTTTGAAGAATAGAGAGTTCAGATTGTAGCGAAGAAACTTCTGCTCCTAATTTTTCAGTGAGTACAATTTCACTTGGATGTCGGTTGAGGTTAGGATGACCAGCCGGGTCATATTCACTTGAATTTACCCGTTTACTAAGTGTTTTCACAAAATTTGTTAATATTTGGCTTTGTACGGTCGATGGAAGTCTGTGGCCAGTAATCAACTCAATTATTTCTGATATTTTCAGTTTATTTAACTCCACGGTCAACGACACAACATCACTTGCCGCCATTTTAATAATACTTTAAAATACATAACGCATATATAAATGTACCCAGAAAATTTTTTTTAGTCAAATTTTAATTACATCAGTTTCTATTCGTTTTTGAAAATTAGCAAATTTTGAAGTTACTAATATTGGCGCTCTTTGTGACGTAAACGACCAGCGGCCAATAGGCGTAATCGTGATTGTGACGTTAAACGGCAATGTTGCCAAGTGTCTTAAACTATAAATGTCAGAACTAGAACACTATTCGCAATGTCAAGCGACGATGGTGGATTTGAAGGGTGTAAAAATATTCGATTTGTCATAAAACAATATATTGTCGATTTTACAGTGCACATAAACCTTGTTATTTTTTATATTATGAATCATTGTAGTCCATCAAAACAATTCCTGATGAAGAGAAAGCCAATCATTTATTCTTGTTATGGAGGCGCGGCTTAAGATTTGAAAATATGACCACGTTGCAAAATTTATTGAAGCTGTCAACTGTGATTGGTTGATCGGGTGATTACGTCACAACATTTTGCAATGGCACTAAAAAGAAGCCATTTGAATTTTGCCGACTTTAATTTTTTTTTTTAAGTTTTAGAAAATTTAAAAAAAAGAAAGAAAAATACCAACAGACTTTTCACAAGCTGTAGAATCCATTAAAAATATTTTGAGTATTTCGTGTCCTCGCCCATTGAGCACAAGTGTTGCTAGACACATTAACTCGGGCCAATGTGACTTTCTTCATTATACAGAAAGATTTCGACAAAGTCTGAAAATGAATTAACATAAATTTACCAGAACGTTTTATCAGATTAATAATTTCATATATTGCAAATGGAAGAACTTGAGTGAAGATCGGAGCTGCACCGTCTGACCCCCCAATTACCCCCAAGCAGGTATCCCCCAAGGCCCAATCCTATCCCCAACACTTTTTTCGATGTATGTATACCATACTCCAAAAACTTTTGAAATTATTCAATATGCTGATGATATTGTTTTATATGTCCCAGCACCAAACTCCTAAATAGGAGTGCCAACACATGCTGGATGAATTGGTGCAGTATGTGGAGCTAAATCCCAACAAAACTCGAAGCATCCTATTCAAACACCCAAATAATTCCTAAAACCATCCTTAAAATCAAAAGAAATTAGTATCACTCTCTTGGGAGAGATGCTCGAGTTACAAAATGAAGCTTGTCATTTGTAACGTTTACGCACTCTCTCAACGCAAGGCAAACTGCGTAAGACAACGAGCCTCTATCATAAGTACGCTGGGAGGATATTTTGGAATATGATAGATGGATAGATATATACTTTATTGTCCAAGAATTTCTCATTGACAAAGTAACATAAGATAAAAAATATAGTTATAAATAAAAGGATTGGTAGAACATATAGGTATTGAAATTGGTTGAATATAAAACAGATAGATATGAATATATAGATAAAACAAAAAATAATTAATAAATAAATAATAATAAAACATTTTTCTTTACATCATTCATCTTTATGAGTTCTCAATTGAGAGTGAAATAGAAAATCAAATAACTATCTGAATGAAAATGCAAATTTTCACTTACAGATTTTTTTTCTTTTGAATTAGGGTCTTTTTAGAATATCTATCAGATGTAGTTCAATGTCCAGTGTGGCTTTAGCCGGGGAAGTAGTTGTTTTCTGTTAGACATTCACAAAAAATAGCTTCATTTATCGTGGATTTTTCAATTCACAGAAAAATCTTTCTATTCAATATTCAATTGAGAATGTTTCCCTTTTCAACATGAATACCCCACAAGAGGTTATCTTGACGATGGAAGATAGTGACTAAAGTTTATCTTTCAGTCGCAGATGATTCCACATCTGATTTTATGAACATCCTGTTCATATTTTCAACAAATCAATAACCTTGAATACTATTAAAGCAATTGCATCACAATATATTCAAAATTTCGTCAAGCAAATAACATATGTATTCACATATAAATATATATGCACCGTCCTACATGTTAAAAGTAGTATTAAAGCAGATAAAACACGAAAGAGAGAGAGAGAGAAAAAAAAACAAAACAAAAGCCTTTACATAATAATTATTTTAGCATCACTTTACGGTATTTGAGACATGTTCACGTGATATTCCTGCTGGCTATAAAAAGCCTTTTCAAATCAAATAACTATCTGAATGAAAATGCAAATTTTCAATTTCAGATTTTTTCTTTTGAGTTAGGGTCCTTTTAGAATATCTATAAGAGTAGTTCAATGTCCAGCGTGGCTTTAGCCAGGGAAGTAGTTGTTTTCTGTTAGACATTCACAAAAAATCACTTCATTTTTATCGTGGATTTTTTCAATTCACAAAAAAATATTTCTATTCAATATTCAATTGAGAATGTTTCCCTTTTCAACATGAATACCCCACAAGAGGTTATCTTGAACGATGGAAGATAGTGACTAAAGTTTATCTTTCAGTCGCAGAAGATTCTACATCTGATTTTATGAACATCCTGTTCATATTTTCAAACAAATCAACAATCGAAAGCTTTAGAAAAATCGCAAAACACTGCTGCAATCGCTTCACTTTCATTCAAGCTCATGTATACATTTTCCAAAAAAGAGAAAATTGCGTCATTAGTATTTTTGGAATTCTAAAACCCAAATTGACATTCGTTTAATATTTTTCCATTTGATAAAAATAGTAACAATCTTTTCTTAACTAATTTTTCTATGATTTTAGAAATTGTGGATAACAACGAGATTGGTCTGAAGTTGGATGGGAGGGTAGTGTTACCACCATTATAAAGAGGTATAACAAGTGCCGTCTTTAAGCCTGAGGGAAATACTTCAGTTTCAAAAGATTTATTTATTACATCTGCTAGCGCGGATAGCACTTTGAAGGGTAGGTTTTGTAATAGTCTCCTAGTTAATCCATCCAATCCAAAGGATTTATCGTTTTTTATTTCCATTAGTGTTTGTTTTATCTCGTTAACATTTGTAGGCATTAATCTAAAATAGGTTTGGCAGGAAGTATTGTCGAGATAGCTCAAAGGATCCAGTTGAGATGTAAGCTTGGCTGTCAAATTTTTTGCAATAGAGCAGTAGTAGTCATTCAATGTATTCGGGTTTATGTTAATAATCTCCGCTGTTGTCGATATACTTTCTTTTCCCCTTAATTCGTTCATTATTGCCCATTTCTCTTTAGGTTTGTTTTTTTATTGTTCCATCCTTCCTTGATTACATTCCTATAAATACTCCTATATTTATTAAAATATTGCAAAAAGTTTGTATTTGATGTACATTTCTTAATTGTACGCAGGGATCTAACATTTTTTGCAGAAACTTTTAATCCTGTTGTTATCCAAGGCTTTTTGTTTTTTATTTTCAATTTTTTAAGTGGAAAGCATTCATCAAATTTATTACTTACAATTTCTTGGAAGATAGTAACAGGGTCAGGAGCATTTATTATAATGTTCCAATTTGTCTGTTTGTTATTTTTATGAATGAGAATAATTGTTCCACCATGTAAAAATGTGTTCCGACAGAATTTTGAGACAATTAAATAATCAGGAATGAAACATGGTTCATCATTTAGTAACCAATGTTCAGTCAAGAGTAGAAATGTTGGAAATTTTTCAGATTCCAAAAATATTGAAAGTTCATCAATTTTATTACGAACAGATTGAATATTCAATAGAATCAGTGAAGTATTTTGTTGAGGATTAGTTTGTAACCTAGAGGATTGTTTGGTCGTGGATTTGATTGAGATGTTCCTTGAGTGAGAACTCACCTCGAAAAAACTGCAGTGATTCATTTGAGGTAATTTCAATTCTGTTTATAGTTTTTATAACAAAGTTATGTATGAGATTTGAGATAAAGTTTTTTTTTTTATTTGTCAATAACTTCAAAAAAGAACAATTTTTTTAATTTGTTTGAACTGTTTAATTGATTGTAAATTATTCTATTGATATTTTTGTCATTCAGAGAATGACACTCTGTTATTATTATCAAGTTGGTGAAATTGCTAAGAACTAATGTATTTTTCAAAAATGTGTATAGAGAGTAAGTATTACTTACATTTTTAGTATTGAACATTATCAATTATCAAGTCTTCCCTACCAAAATGTATAGTTTCGGTAAATATATTTTTTGTAAGATGGCCAGTGTCAATTTTGGTGAGTACCTTAGAAAAACCCGAGGCATATTGGTCTCCAAATATGTGGATTTTTCTCAGTGGAAGGGATGGTATTGGTACCTCTGATTCATTTGTTATCATTACCTCTGATTCATTTGTTATGTTTAGATTGGGTGTGTTTATGGCCTCGTTCACAGCATCCTCGAGAATAGTTGCATTTTCTAGTTCCTCCATAAGCGATGTCTGGTTTACTTTTTCTATAGATGGGTTCACACGGTTGGAGTCATTTGAAATATTGAATGAATTTTTAATGAGGGTTTGTACCAAATTGCCAGTGGATGTGGCCTCATGTTCATCGATTTTCAGCGCCTTGTCATTTTCTAGCTTCTTTCTTTCTTTTATATTGTTTCTTAAAATCATCTTCATTTCTTCTTTGTATTCTTTCTTCCTGTTGGTTGGCCGTTTTACTGGTTTTCCTCTCTTTTTTTGTTTATCAGTTTTCGTTTCCATTTCATCATTATGTCCATCATCAAGGAAATTTGTATCATTTGGCATCACTGTATTATCACGTTCGTCAAAACAGAATCATTTTTCCTGTGTGTCCTCCTTTTTTTGTTCTATATGGTTTATCTCGGTCTGGGTTTGGGTGCTGATAAAACTGTACTTTTTATGTTCCTACATTCTCGCTTCAAATTCATCAGCTCATCTTGCAGTGCCTCTATAGTTTTTATATGATTTTGGATTTTACTCACGAGATCGTTTTCCATTGTTCGTATTTTTGGTTCAGTTATTCAATTGTTTCTTCTTTATGTATGCCTTCAGATCTTAGCTCTTCAATGAGTTTTGTATAGAACTCATCTTTGCTATCATCACTGTCAACAGAAATTTCACACTCCTTACAGATAAGTCTGTTATTATTTTTGTATGCTTTCGGAGCAATTTTATCATAACAACTTATGTGGAATACTCCATGGCATCTAACACATATATAATAACAATTTTTTTGTTTTTTATTGCAACACAGAAACACAAATTCGCTATTTTTTGTGGAGCACTTAGACACATGTTGTTTACCAGCCATCGTATCGTAGTATATATGAAGAGAGATCGGTCTGTAATTTGATGTCACCCCCTGGTCACCCTATGCAAGTTTGCGTCCGATTTTGGGTAATACGTTCATTGCATCAACTTCTGTGCATCCGGCAGTGGTGCCAGATATAACAGTGCCACAGAATTCAAATTATATTCATTACTTCAGAGCGAGAAATTGGTGATAATCATGAATCAGTATATGTATACAGGGTTTTTCACTATGGGAGCAACTCAAAAGTTGTCCGATGAAACTAAATAATAATAATAATACTTTATTTCCACTTACACAAATTGACAAGAGTATGGGAATTGTCAATACATTGAAATAAAGAGAAAGGAAGGAGGAAAGGAAAATAAATAAAGATCAGAGATTAGGACAACTCTTAAAAAACAGTTAAAATATTCTATCATAGTAAAATAACATCAAGACAGCTTTAGTCAGTTAAAGTATTCTCGAATCCCATTTTTTTTTATAATTCCCATCGAAATTGAGATATGATTTGTTTTTATTATTTGAATATTCATCCCCAAACAAATCATTTCTCAATTTCAGAGTGAAAAAAAAAACAAACTTCAGGCGCCTTAGACCGCTCGGCTAATTGGACGATATTAATTGTCAAACGCATCACCATACTTCAACATAAGTGAGAAAGTTTTTTATATACTTTTGTACCTGCTACCTATAAAAGGGCCCCGCTTTCAAGCTAGCAAGTATGCATACGTTCTCAACTACATATCACACTATTCATACTTAAAATTTCAGCTTTTCTAAAATGACATAGGTTTGCCGGCTCTGGGATCTTACTCTAAAATAAAAATAAGGAAGATGAATACAACAACGTTGCCAAAGCTCATGGATGCAGAAAAATTGAAATGGTGAAAAAAATATACGCCATACCGATATATGTAGAGCGTGGAGATCACACCAACTCGGAGTTTGACTGAACTACGGTATACATAAATATCCAGTATTCTCACAAATGGACGTCCAGCTGAAAGTTTATTTCTATACGTTTTCGAACATTCTGCAACGGAGACGGAGGACGCAGAATATAATGCGAAAACCACAATGGACGGACGCACGGTTTCCCAAGATATGTATATATATATATACACAATGAATATAAGAAGCGCAAATAAAAATATGGACGAGTTGAAAATTCTACTTTCGGAGGTAAGAAATAATTTTGATTTCATTGTTATCACAGAAACATGGCAAATACCAGATATATCCCTTATTAATCTTGCTGGGTATCAACAATTTTTTAATGAAGGTTCCATCAATCAAAATGATGGTACAATTATCTTTGCTAGAGAGTATCTAAGTTGTATATGCACTGTAGTGAGACTCGGTGTAATAAATATGTTGGAGTTATGTACCACCATAAACAATAAACGAATATTAGTCAACGGTATTTATAGACCATGTCCAACATCTGAACAAAAATTTATAAATGACCTATCAGATTACCTGAAATCGTGCCCAATCCCAGACGTACACATAATAACAGGTGATATTAATATCAACATTTTGAATGAAAACGATACCATTGTAAATGAATATCTGAACGTCATGGGGGAAGAAGGTTTCAATTGTATGATCAATAAGTGTACTAGGGAAATAGGCAACGAAAAATCTTGCCTGGATCATATATTCTTAAAAACCAAAGAAATGTTCTATAATAGTCCTCGAATCCAAAATAACAGACCACTATTGCGTTATGAATCACTTCAGCACGTCTAAAAAACATTAAACAAAAACCACAAAGATTCAGACATGTATTAAATGAAAAAAATTCAAAGAAAAAATCCAACAAGAAAATTGGTTGGATATTTATACTGAAAATGACGTTGACGTGTGTACCAATAACTTAATAAAAATTATAAATAACCATATCGAAAATTCAACATCACAATTAAAAATCAAAACATATGAAATGAAAAGGAAATGCTGGATAACTGCCGGAATAGTAAAATCGACCCATGAAAAAAATAGGCTAAAAAAAATTAAATTAAGAAACAAATTGAATTATCTAATAAAGAAAGCCAAAAGTGACTACTTCAATAATAAAATAGAAATCAATAAAAACGCAAGTAAAAATTTATGGGAATGTATTAATGAAATTTCTAAAAAACAAAAACAAAAAATAAATATAATGGAAATGAAAAGTTGGGATGGGAGAACAACAAATAACCCCAAAGAAATTTCCGAAATTTTTTGTAAACACTTCACTGAAGTTGGACAAAAAATTGCCGACACTTTGAAAATTGGTATTGAAAAAACAAAAATAAATTATAAAAAAAATGTAACTCAATTTTTCTATCGGAGACGAACGAGACGGAGGTCAAGCAAATAATAATGGATTTGAAAAATAACAAATCTCCCGGAATAGATCACATCAGATCTGAAATTCTTAAAGATATCAAGGAAGAAATCACACTTCCATTAGTGTATATAATAAACAAGTGTATGTATGATGGTAAATTTCCAGACAGCTTGAAAATTGCCGAAATAAAGCCTATTTTCAAAATACTTGAAGTAACAAATTACCGGCCAATTTCATTGATATCTAGTATTGGTAAAGTTTTCGAAAAAATATTACAAAATAGGCTGAATTAATTCCTCAAAAAGTACAAAATTCTTTCTAACAAACAATATGGTTTTCGAGAAAACAGTTCAACATCTGATGCAATTGCCAGATTGATAGACATGATAAACAATGCAATCGACAAAAAAACCCATCTATCTGCATTTTTATCGATCTGGCGAAAGCATTCGATACTGTTGACCATGTTAAATTAATGTCAGTGCTTGAAAATATTGGAATCCGAGGAGTTGCTCATCAATTGTTCCAAAGTTATTTATGTGACCGAAAACAATGCGTGAATATCAATGGAACGAGGAGCAGTTATCACACAATAAAATATGGCGTACCCCAAGGTACTGTTTTGGGGCCAGTTCTTTTCAACTTATATATAAATGATATTTTTGAACAAGAACTGTGCGGAAAAGTGGTGAGTTTCGCAGATGACACTGCAATTTTTTACAGAGCACCTGACTGGACAACACTCAAAAACAACATTGAGGAGGACTTTCGGAATGTTGTAAATTTTTTTGACAATAGAATATTGACAATCAATTCCAAAAAAACTCATTTTTTGCCTTTCACGTCATACTCTTCAAACCTACCACCATATAATGAACTAAATATACAATGTGATAACGGCAACTCTTTAAAAATAGAGTCTGTTGATAAAATCAAATATCTGGGTATATACATAGACTCCCACTTGAGGTGGGAAGAGCACATTAATTATATAATCAAAAAATTGAGATTCATGTTATATAGATTCAAGAACATCTCCGACATAATAAATAATAAATATCTGAGGATATTGTACTACGCTTTGGTCGAAAGCCACATTTCCTACGGACTCTAGGGCCAAAAAAACAAAAGTGCATCCTCAAATGATCTACAGAAAACCGAGGATGTATCAATCTGATAGACTCTACCAAGAAACGGCATTGATGAATGTTTTCCAACTTTATGCAAAAACGATCCTTTTAAGACAGTACAAAAATAAATCGTCCCTGGTACACATTCAACACTCTTACGATACAAGATACAGAAACAAATTCGTAATACCCAGAGCAGAAAAAACAATAGGTCAAAGATGTCACACCTTTCTAGGACCGAAATTTTTCAATGAGCTGCCATCGGAATTTAAAAGAATCAATTCATTTCAAATGTTCAAGAATAAAATTAAAACTTGGCTCTTCACCATTCCCTTGAGCACACTACAAAACTTCATATCCACAAACAGAACATGTTATAGTCTAGCACCATCCAATTCAACATCTTAGTTGTAGTTATAATTAAAGTTTATTATTGTTATTATTATATATATATACGTTTATGTGTGTGTGTCTATGTATGTGATTATTGTGTGTATGTATGTACTGAGTATAATTTTAATAGTTATGGGATTATAAAAGCGATGCAATAAACACAGATAGTGCACCACGCGCGGAATCGTTTCCTTGTGGTTGTCTGTGTTTATTCACCACGTCAGTGTTCACATATCTTTTGTACATAGTAATCAATTTTTTTTTTTACTGAACCCCTAATACATCACACACAAGCTATTGTAGCTTCTGTGATTTATTTTTTCTTTTTTTTTTCTTTCACGTTTATTTTAAATCTTCATACTTCTGTTTTCATGTCTCATTTTATTGTATTTGGAAAATTTATGAATTAAAAATTATTATATGTTTGTCCAAATATTGACATTCACCAAATCATAAAAAACACATTTGTTTCATGTTATACATCACTTGTTATTATGATTATAATCTATTTTTTTAACCATTTTATTAGTTATTAAGTATTTATCCTGTACCTTAGTCTATGTTTGTTTGAATATTTTATTACTTTTTCAAATTATTGATTACATTCAATCTAGCTACTTGCACTCAAGCCCTACGCACAGACTTGTTCTACTGTAGGGTTTTCAATTTATTCCCTCCTCCTTTTATTGTATTCCACTTATATGTAATGTAATTCAAAAGGCGTTGTGTGAATAAAATTATTATTATTATATTATTATTATATTATTATTATATATATATATATATATATATATATATATGTATATATAAATATAGATCATCGTAGGAATCGTGTTGCACACCACAAGCAAACAAAACAGATTTCCAGAACCCAATAACATTAATAAAATTCGGAGTTTGACCTAACGCATCGTTAAGAGGAATAACATGAGGAACAAAAACAAATACACCTTTCACAATCAAATAGATTTGCCGAGATTCAAAAATGTACTCATATAAATAAAATACTAAAAAAGCCCTTGGCCAAGGGCAAAACGTTTATGAAGAAAAAAATGTGTCGTTAGTTATCACCAAATAAAAAACAATCCAAAACCTAAGAAAGTCCCCCATCCCAATATATATATATATATATATATATATATATATTGTTATGTAATGATAATTGCAAAAAAATTGAAATTGTTTTATATAATAAGATTGCTAATAGTTTTCGCTATTCTTTGTGAGCCAAATTGATATGATATAGATAGATATTTTCGCCCTGTATATGTATTGTATGATGTAATAATAATTGCTAGCGAACGTCACTGTTCTCTCGTCACGCTGCTGCCAATTGTTATCACTTTCCTCACCACGGCTAAGCAACAGTTGATACGCCTCTTACCTCAGATAGCCGGTTCAGGCAATAGAGCCACTAACCAAAGCTGTCTAATTTCAATTTATTCAATGGTCATCGGTATGATTGTTTATCATTGTAAGAAAACAAACAACAAAGTATCAAAAAGCAATTATTTCCTTTATTCAGGAAGACTTAATTTTACCTGGCCTACGAGAAATAACTTATTCTAATGTGAATCTACAAATATTCACGGATAATCATAAAAATCAAATCATGGATAGATAGACACAACCTCACTTTTCCTTGAGAGTGAAGTTTTCTTTTATTGTTCAAAATAAAGTGAAATAAAATTCTTCAGATGT
Source organism: Gonioctena quinquepunctata (assembly GCA_018342105.1). Lineage (NCBI taxonomy): Eukaryota > Metazoa > Arthropoda > Insecta > Coleoptera > Chrysomelidae > Gonioctena > Gonioctena quinquepunctata. The sequence goes on along the minus strand of JAFIRS010002694.1, from coordinate 118,105 downwards.
GAGATACGTTATTTGTGAAATTGTTCAGGACCGGATGTGCACTATTAAAAGTTTTTATACCTGCTGGAAATGTCAGTGTTCAAAATATGCCCAGAAACTGGATCCCTTCTCACTCCAAGCTCTATCAGGGACTCCAATACCATAAATCAGGAACCATACATATGCAGAAATCAGCTTTGGACACTTGGATATGTTGTATAATTAAGGTAATATTGGTTTTTTTCTTCTAATGTTGGAATTATTTCATTTTTCTTTCTCCCAAAATGTTGCGTGGCATTCCCTTGTAAATTTATTTTCGATCTCCTTGTGGCTTTGTTTGTTGTCACCTGGATACCATTTTTGTTCCATACCTCTGATTCGAATTTTTGAATTCGCGCACTAAATTGTCCCATTTTCACTGTTTATGGTTATTTGTCATAGCTTATACATAAAACAATTTTTCCATTCTTATTAACTATGTACAAATTTCAATAATAATTGCTTATGACATCACCCCGTTGTTATTCTCTCACAATTTCAAATTTTCCATATGACCATCTATTCCCTGATTGGCTATTCTCATCAAGAAGTTTGCTGTTCTACCATTGGCTACTTTCAGTTAGCTACAATTTCATATACTGTATGTTTCAAATTTATAAATGTGTTGATCACTTTTTATTCATGAAAATTTTGTAAATCTAGACTTTTTGTTGTCTTTTTACCAATTATGGGTTACAATCATTATGACAGTTTATGAAATTGATTGTATTATAGTATTTTGACATTTTTATCTATCCATATTATACATAGGCTTATAAATAAATAGAAATTCCAAAATTATGTAAAAACAATCTCTTGAAACTAATAACTATTTAGTAATTATTCTTTTTGTGTTTTTTTTTCCTTTTAAAACTTATAACTGGCATAACATAACATAACAACATTCCTAAATTTATATGCAATAATTTTCTACTAGTTAGAAAATTTTGAATATCAATTTCTTTATTTATATTTATTAACTTTACTTTGACTAATACTATTTTTCTACTTTCAGAAAACTACTTTGCTGGATTTCCCGAAAAACAAGTTCTACAAAGATAACTATTATTTACAACTACTAGTACTACATTCTTTTGTTCCAGAAAAACTTGACTATGGACTTCTTTTCAGATCAAGAGAGAAAACTGTTCAAGATATTATCATATATGACATTTTATATTTTATTATTATCTTATTTTCATTTTACATTTAATACTGATATTGTTTTCAATTATCGATTTTACAATTACTGGTACTCTTTTCAATTATACTGTTTTATTATTTTTCCTATCTCTTCCTTCAGTTGTTCTTTATATTCATATTGAATTGGATATTTTATTAATTTGAATCTTTCATTTTATTTACTTTTATTTTGTGTACATACTCTTTCGCTTTTTCATTATTCATACATAATTAACATATTATATTCATTTATAATTCATTAATATACCTTTATTTTAATTATTAATATACCTTCATTGTATTTATCATTATACCTTTATCATCATCATCATATTTCTTATAATATACTTCTTTAGTATTATTATTATTATCATTTCCACTTTTCTTCATTTTATACACAAAATATTTTTAATCTTCATTTCTTTTCATTTTTCTTTAAAATTCACATAATTTATTATCCATTTCTATATTTTTATTTTTCCTTCTTTATAATCTATATTGTTTTATATTTGTAAACATTTTCAATATTGTTTTTCACTTTACTTTATCTAACTAACCTGTACCAATAATTTTATCAACTTTTCTGTTTATCAGTATTATGATTGTTATTCAATATCTTTCTTTTCTTTCTATACTTTTTATTTAGGCGTTGTTTTGTTTCCTCTAATATTTTCTTTCATTGATTTTTTTTTTTTTTTTTTTATTTTTTTTTATTTCTGATATCCTTTAAATTTTTAGCTCAATTTATTATTCCCTAAATTTTCATTTTTATTATTTGTCTCTCCTTCTATGGAATCTTGCTTGTTTTGTAACTGCAAGCCTATATTTTACCATCTCTTCCTTTTTTTTTTAAAAATTTAGCCTTAACCTTAAATGCCAATTGCCAATTTCCCCAGTGTTATTAGGAAATAATATTTTTCCTTTACTTGCCCTTACTTTGCCTTGAAATGATATATTTTACTTTTTAAAAATTTGCCCTTTTGCCTTTTCCCCCCACTTGGCGCCAAATTGTTATGTAATGATAATTGCAAAAAAATTGTTTTATATAATAAGATTGCTAATAGTTTTCGCTATTCTTTGTGAGCCAAATTGATATGATATAGATAGATATTTTCGCCCTGTATATGTATTGTATGCTGTAATAATAATTGCTAGCGAACGTCACTGTTCTCTCGTCACGCTGCTGCCAATTGTTATCACTTTCCTCACCACGGCTAAGCAACAGTTGGTACGCCTCTTACCTCAGATAGCCGGTTCAGGCAATAGAGCCACTAACCAAAGCTGTCTAATTTCAATTTATTCAATGGTCATCGGTATGATTATTTATCAGTGTAAGAAAACAAACAACAAAGTATCAAAAAGCAAATATTTCCTTTATTCAGGAAGACTTAATTGTACCTGGCCTACGAGAAATAACTTATTCTAATGTGAATCTACAAATATTCACGGATAATCATAAAAATCAAATCACGGATAGATAGACACAACCTCACTTTTCCTTGAGAGGGAAGTTTTCTTTTATTGTTCAAAATAAAGTGAAATAAAATTCTTCAGATGTGAGATACGTTATTTGTGAAATTGTTCAGGACCGGATGTGCACTATTAAAAGTTTTTATACCTGCTGGAAATGTCAGTGTTCAAAATATGCCCAGAAACTGGATCCCTTCTCACTCCAAGCTCTATCAGGGACTCCAATACCATAAATCAGGAACCATACATATGCAGAAATCAGCTTTGGACACTTGGATATGTTGTATAATTAAGGTAATATTGTTTTTTTTCTGGTAATATTGGTTTTTTTCTTCTAATGTTGGAATTATTTCATTTTTCTTTCTCCCAAAATGTTGCGTGGCATTCCCTTGTAAATTTATTTTCGATCTCCTTGTGGCTTTGTTTGTTGTCACCTGGATACCATTTTTGTTCCATACCTCTGATTCGAATTTTTGAATTCGCGCACTAAATTGTCACATTTTCACTGTTTATGGTTATTTGTCATAACTTATACATAAAACAATTTTTCCATTCTTATTAACTATGTACAAATTTCAATAATAATTGCTTATGACATCACCCCGTTGTTATTCTCTCACAATTTCCAATTTTCCATATGACCATCTATTCCCTGATTGGCTATTCTCATCAAGAAGTTTGCTGTTCTACCATTGGCTACTTTCAGTTAGCTACAATTTCATATACTGTATGTTTCAAATTTATAAATGTGTTGATCACTTTTTATTCATGAAAATTTTGTAAATCTAGACTTTTTGTTGTCTTTTTTCCAATTATGGGTTATAATCATTATGACAGTGTATGAAATTGATTGTGTTATAGTATTTTGACATTTTTATCTATCCATATTATACATAGGCTTATAAATAAATAGAACTTCCAAAATTATGTAAAAACAATCTCTTGAAACTAATAACTATTTAGTAATTATTCTATTTGGTTATTCTATTTGTGGTTTTTTTCCTTTTAAAACTTATAACTGGCATAACATAACATAAATAAAATATATATATATATATATATATATATATATATATATATATATATTAATGCAAATTAATAAGATAGTTTTGAAAAACGAAAGTACATTTTGTTGGTCATTGGTGAAAAAAACTCATTTGTATCTGAAGAGTTTTATGTGTCATTCTCGGTGCCAGTAAGTATTATGAATGAATGCATTTAAAGTTTGTGGTATTCTGATCGGTCATTGAAAGGAAAGAGTTAAACAATATTTGGATTTTTCTGATTGAAGCTTATGTTTGAAGAACACTTAATAGATATGACATTCTAAAAGCTGAATATACAAAAATTAATCAAGAAATCATTTATAATAATTTTTGCATTACGTTTGTGACATACATGAAATGGTGCTAGATCAATATAAACTGAATATTGTAGTTTTCAATGAGAAACTACATATTTCAACTGAGCAATGATTGTGGTCCAAGTTATGCATGCATTCTTCAGAACATAGAAAATGGATTTCAATAATAGTAAAAAGTAAGACATTCTTAAGAAAGAAAGTTCGTGGTATTCTGGTCGGTCATTGAAATGGTGAAAGGATTCATCAATATTTGTATTTTACTGGTTGAAGCTTATAATAATTATAATAATAGATTTATTGCCTCTCAAAAAATACATTTTATGGCAAGGGTGGGAGTTATCATTAAACAGGATGAATAAGTGGATGTGTGTTAAACCTAATAGTTAATAATGAAAATGTTAGCCTGATATTACAGTAAACTGGTAATTGATGCATACATAAATAAACATACATATGTATTACAAAGCAAGAAAAATATTGGGGAAGTACAATCATAAAAACAAGTAGAAAAAAAAACAAATATAGAGAAGAAGAAGTAGTAGAGAGTATTATACTGGTGAGCACAGAATAACTTTCATTCATTTATAAGGAAAGATCGTAGTTTTAGAACGTTCCATAGATATGTAGCAATTGTTTTAGCTTTATTGAAACTTATGTTTGAACAACACTTATTCTTCTTGACATGTGTTTCTAGATATGACATTCTTCAAGCTGAATATACAAAAAAATAATCAAGAAATCATTTTGAATAATTTTTGCATTTCGTTTACGACATACCTACATGAAATGATGTTAGATCATTGGTGTGAAGTTATCCATAGATTTCTAGCTACACATGCTGACGTAGAGGAAAATTAAAATCTGTGGCTGGGTTCCATATTTATCAGCACCCGGACTAAAAATCTGTGGCCGGAAATATTCAACATACATATGTGATCTGGAATTTCGATATCATCATGATATCAGTCGATATGAAACCTGGAATCATGTCAATTTATATTATGAAAGGGACCTCTTAAGATGACGTCACTTTTCTACGGAAATGTTTCTGTCACTAACAGACCTTTTGATCAAATGATTTTTTTCAACGGGGATCGCGTCAGTTCTTCACAACCTTCGTTAAATCAGTACCACAAGAGGTGCGTTCATGAAAATTATAAGAATTATAGAATTTCAGGTTGATTACCGTAATGGAATCGTTTTTCTTGTCACCCTTACAGTTTTCGCAAAAATGATTTTATTATCGAGTAACAATAATTCTTTAGTCCCCTTGTGAAATCCAAACCACGAGATGTGCCTTCATGAAAATAACCCCAATCATGAAGAATTTGATGATGTTCACCGTAGTGGAATCGTTTTTTTTGTCACCCCCACAGTTTTCGGAAAATGATTTTTTCATCGGGCATCGTTTACATCCCTCGTAAAATAATACCAATTATAGAGAATTTCATGTTGATCAATGTGAATTAATCGTTTTTTTGTTTCATTCCCACATATTTCAGGTGAATGATTCTCCTTTTTAGCAATTTCTGATTATACCTTATTTGAAAAATTGGCCATTTCACGCAAAATCATGGGAATCCTAGAGTTTCCTTAGCGATTTGAGAGGCTTGAATTGTTTTTTTCTGTCATTTATTAGAAAAAAACGTCATATTCAGAAAAAATTGTATATTGGTTGAAGTCTCTTGTTATCACAATAAGGAAGTACAAAATAAAAATTAACTATTATAACTAGCTAACAAGGACAAAAAGGTATATATAAATAAATAAAAAAATCTCTTTTCTTAATGATTTAATCAAAGATGTTTTAAAAAGTCTCAAGACTGATCTCGTTTAACAGTTGATATCATTTCATTTGATTGAATCGGCATTCATCTAGATTGGGTCTGACCTTTTGGATAACCATTTCTTTTCTTCGGATAGGTGAGAGTTATTATGACTACATAAAGCCAAGACGATGTGTACCTACGTATACCATTCCAGGTACTCATTCTAATTCATTATTGGCATTGATTTGTTGGGTATTACCAATTAGGCCGAATCAGCTCCAGACGACATGGCGCATTTATATCTTTGTCACAAATTCCTATCACTGGTACATAATATCCACAGCAGGTATCCAATCCGATGAGAAATAATGAAAGAATAACTGACTAACGATATGCGAGATCAGTCCTGATATCTTCAGCAAAATAAAACAGCAAACTGAAAAAACCATGCGTACTAAAAATTTATATCATTCCAGAGTATTTCAGTATTTCATATCAAAATTTATACTGATAATTCCTGAATTTGATTCAGGTTGCTGCAGTGGATCAAAAATCTGTGGTGGAAGATTTGCCAATAGTTATCTTGTTAGAAAGTAATTATTTACATTTGGGGTTCTGTGACAAAATCGCCTCCTACTTCGAATTCAAACATGTCTAGCACAATCGTTGCTATGTATTGTTGAAAATGTGAAACTACAACAAATTTAATATTACTTCAGTCCCCGGAATCAAATGTCGAAATGATTATTTCAATTTCAATCAAATATATTCTCATTGAGTAAATGAAAATCAGTCTCAGAAAATGAAAACAAAGAAGTATAAACCCAAACAATATTAATTTACAATAACGATATAATATCAAATGACAAGTCAGTCAGGTACTTTATATAAAATCTATATCACAAATATTCCAATTCAACTATATATAGTTGAAAAGTAACAAATACATAATTTTTTCTGAATAATATCTAAACAAATGAAAATCGCGTATGAATAATTTACCCTTTGTAGCTACTTACTTTCACATTTGCGAAAAAGATAAATATTTCCTATAAATTTGCATTGAAGATATGTGAAACGGTATAATTCAGTTTCAATCAAATATTGTGCAATTATATTTCATTGTTACTGTAACATTACAATAATTAAAATAAAACTGTGTATTCTCATGAATTCCTCAATTTAAGTTAAAATTCATTGCAACCATAATTGATAATACTTTTCACTAGGCAGTGATGGGAAACTGTGATATACCTACCTATTATACAAATTTATAAAAAATATTTTGTGAGTTTTATTTCTGCACATGATTACCTACGTGTAAGTAAAAAGTCAGATAAGAAGGAAAGAATTATTGAAATATTTTTCAAGTGGGAAAACATGAACCTGGTGTGTTTTCATATTCCTTCCACCATCAACAGGGATTAATAAAAGAGTTGAAAAATAAAACAGAAAGAAATATGCAAATGTTCATGGTTTCTTTCGTAGTATAATTTGGTAATTAACAAATAAAAAATGTGACTCACTTTAGACTGGAACACCTTTATAAAATCCATATTTATCAAGCAAAAAGTACCTAGTCAAAACGCTACGTTAGCACAAATCTGCGAAAATAATATCAATTCTCACTGTATGCTATGATATTTTTTTCATGTCAAAAACTACAAAATATTATTATCAATTTTTTTTGTGAAATATTTATTCCATCACTGGATTCAGCAGCCTTCAATCAGATTAATTCTGAAATTTCATTGAAGAATATCCATTGGCAAAAAAGTTATAACAATATTGATTTTTAGGAAGGTTGCAAATAATTTTGAGGATTGGCATCATTGTCAACACAAAATTAGAAGATCATTGAGGCTTTTCGTAGAAATTCGAAGTCACAATTCAATGTATTCTCAAGTTATAAAATATTAACCAATATTATAAGTCGTATTTTCTAGTTCATTAATTTTTCAAACACGAGAATAAATTGAGTCATGACTTCGAATTTCTCAACATCAATGATCTTCCAATTGTGTGTTAACAATTTGCCGATAATCAGAATTTGTCTGAAATCTTCATACATTTTTTTTCCGCAATTAATGTTGTTATAACTTTGATTCAAGGCTGCTTAATTCAGTGATGAAATCAAAATGTCACAAAGAAAAATCGCTAATAATATTTTGCAGTTTTATTAGCGTGCTTCCTCTTAAGTGGGCCATTTGAAAAAACACATTTGGTATTTGTTTATCGGTTTCGCTATGCAAATTCATTTGTTTTGCTGACAGCAAAAGAAGAAACCACAAAACGTCCACATTCACTTTTTTTATCTTCTAAGCAATCTTGTATTAGTAAGGTTCAGTAGAAAAAGATATCTGGTACATACTAAGTTCATGTACGCAATGTAACTTTTATTGAGATAATTGGCAAGTTGTAACTAGGTATGGATAGTTCGGTACATAATTATTTTGGATAGTGAAGGTACCTCTACTTGCTTACTATACTATCAATGCGATATCACGTATACATTATAGCCATTTTTCTAAATAGAAGTTGAATCTCACTACTTTTTTTATGAAAACTCGTACACATAACTTGAGTGAGGGCCCTAGCCAATGAAATAGCTGTGAGTTTATGATGCAGTTGTTGAACAGGCATCTTCAATAATTATCGAATGACTCGTGTTTTAATAAAAAAAAATATTAAATTCAAACTGAATATTAGTGAAAACATTGTAACTTAACGATTACTTTCCAGAGTTGCATTATAACTCATTGCGATATCATTGCCTATGTACTCCCTACAAAAGATAGAATCGTTGAGTTGTCTTCTGAATATGATGATTGTAAATGATGAAAATGAATATTTTTAATGTTTGCGATATATTTCATTACAGTTTTGGAAAACTTTGAACTTGTAGTAAAAATATGATACAAGAATTCCAATATGAAGGTCAGTACTACAGACATTGATAATTCAGAATAAATCGAATGATACAATAATATAGGAAATTACTGATGGGCTAAATAATCAACATGAAAAATATGATTTCTCCATATGGTACGAGACATTATGGATAATTTTGACCAAGGTGTTGATTCATGTAGTATGCAATCGATCTACTATTTTAACTATATACTGGGTATCATTAGTAGAGTGTGCATAACTCACAAATTCCATAATCGTACTGATATTCTTCAATATTCCTATCAATACATTTAATATGAGACTCTCTTTTACATGATAAGCATTTTATTATTTTTTTGTTCATGATCAAAACCCCACAGTAAAAACAGACATTTCATATCATCGGAATGGAGGAGTACTCTCTTCATCAAAGAATTTCTGAATTGTTTTATGTCTATGTTGCTCCTTTTTACATTACCATAATTCACTAATTGTTGATAATATAATATGATATATACACCACAATTGTAATCATCCGATTGGGTATCATACTCATGTTGGTTAATTGTCCATTCCTGCATCTCATTCATTTGCTCCGGATAGAATTCATTCATGAAATTCGAAAACGATCCCATGTACCGTTTCGATTCATATTCATGCGTTCCCATGGGATTTAGAAAAGAGATGCTCTTGTTTTTGAAATCTGCAAAGCTCACACAAAAATTATTTGAATTTATCAAGAGAGGCATTACTACAAAACTATTATCTGATATTTCGAATTTCTTGAAGCGTGTTTTCAATGCTTTTATATTATTTGTAAATATATATGTGGAATTAGTGGTGAAGATGATGTCATGTTCAGTTGATTTACTCATGACAGAAAATAAGATATCGACGATGAAATTCGTCAACCACTCCTTTCCTTGCAAAATTTCGAAATCTGAGGATGTTATTTCTCTGACATCGCACAAGAACCGTGAAAAAGTGCATATTATGTACTTCACCTTCAATTGTTTGTAAAATCTAGGATCCTCTACTAAACCATTATCCAAAATGTTAATTTCTTTGCTAGTTTTCCATTTAACGAAACGTATTCCTCTGTTCACACAAAAACCAGACTGATAAGGCAGGATAAAGAACATATAAAAGTCGTTCAATTTAGGAAATACCGACTTCTCCCAGAAGGTATTGTAACGAACCTAGGCCGGACCTGTCGCCTCCCGCGTCGCCATCGACAGCGATGAGATCATCCCCGGAGATATTCGAGAACCATCCAGTCCTCTTCCGCGTAATGCAACGGTCAATATTGGAAACAATTGGAACATGCCGTCGCCAACTGGAAGAATTCGAAACATCGAGAATGCTGTATCGGAGATAAATAGACAGCCCTCAAGAGGGAGTGACAGTCTGAACGAGCCCATACGATCGAGCTATTCAATGGCGTAGTAATATAAATTAAGTTGTAGATTAAGTGTTAAATAAATTAGTTAAACCAAGTTAAGTTTATTTACGTTACAATTGGTGTCGGAAGTGAGATTTTGAAAATAAATAAGTAGGGAGTGGTATCAGAAAAATAAATTGAAGTGGACAATTGTGCGTGGGAATATAAACTGATACACTGTTCGCGTGAAACAGAAAATAGACAGTGGCCCGGTTTTCGCGAAATGGACAATTGTCGTGGGAATATAAACTGATACACTCTTAGCGTGAAACAGACAATAGACTGGTGGCCCGTGGAAAGAATTCGCGAAGTGAATTTTAACAAACTGATAAACTTTTCGTGTGAAACAGACTGATACCTCGTCAAAGACAAAATGTGTTCAAGAAAAGTGCGCCTTGCGGACTTGAAGGTAGCGGAATTGAAACAGGAATTGGAGGAAAGGGAACTGGAAACAACGGGTAAAAGCAAGTACTCCAGGAAAGACTTGCAGAAGGACTTATACAAGAAGGTGAGGACCCGAAACATTTTATTCGAAGTTCCGGAGGTGATTTGAGTTTGGTAATGAATAAACTCGAAGAAACTACTAAATCCGTGAAAGAAGAACTGCAACAAAATTCGAGGACTTTGGAAGAGAAGCTTCAAGAAAATTCTAGAAATCTGGAAGAAAGCTTCAAGAAAATTCTAGAAATCTGGAAGAGAAGCTTCTAGAAAGCCTGGAAGATAAGCTCCTTGAAAACACAGAAGGCCTAAAAAAAAGAACTGTGTGGTGTGGCGAATCGTCTAGAAAAAGAATAGGAACCGTCGAGGCAGAGATGGACAAGATGAAGGAAATAATCAGCGATGAAATCAAAGACGGAATCGAGGCAGAAATGGACAAAATAAAGGAAACGATCAGTAAGCTGGAAAAACAGATTGATAGTGCGCCCTCCACAGAGATGGTTAACAAAAATGCGATGCTGGACTTGAGTTTGAACTTGGATAAAGTTCAAGAGGGTATAAAAGATGTCAAGGTCATTTCTGAAATAGGGAAGCTTTCCATGAAGCCGCCTCAATTCGACGGAAAAACTCCATGGGAAAATTACCGCCGACAGTTTGAAGCAGCGGCCAAAGCAAATGGATGGAATGCAGGGAAAGAGCTGTAGCACTAACACTTGCATTACGTGGAGAAGCGACGAATATTCTACAAACTCTTACCGCCCAAGAACAGGAGGACTATGATCAGCTGATTAAACATCTAGAATTACGATATGGGCAGGCGCATTTGGAACATTATACCACTCCCAACTGAAAAATCGCTGCCAGAAATCGGGCGAATCCTTACAAAATTCGAAGCTGACATTGCACGCTTGGTTGTCTCGCATATCCAGCCACACGGAAAATGTAATGGAGCGATTAGCGGTTCAGGCATTCTTGGATGGACTCCGTGACCAAGAAACCAGACAAGCGTTGACACTAGCTCGTCCAACACATCTCGTAGAGCGCACGCGCGCTTTGGAATTTGAGGCAGCAAAACAATCCTGCAAAAACCAAAGTAAAGTTCGAAGTATTGAAGAAGACTCACAGGAGCATGCTGACTTGGAAGCTGCCATAAGAAAAGTGATGAAGGAAGTTTTGCCTGAGAAAAGACAGATAAGATGCTGGAATTGTGGCAAAATTGGACATGCGTAGCAAATGTCCAACATTCGAAACACGACTCCGATGCAGGAAAACTAAAGAAGGTCGACGAGAAGGGGCAATCGTCGGCCTGTGTCCAGCAAGCCCCGGTTAACAACGCATATGTCGCTATCCTGCAACGACAGAACAGAGGTGTTTTAGTAAGCGGTCTCATCAATAACGAGCCTTGCACCATGCTGCTAGATACAGGTGCGACTAGGACAATTCTCGGCCTTCCTTGCCAGAACACCGGAACAGAATTGAACCGACAACTTGGAAGCTACGCACAGCAACAGGGAGCCAGCTACTGTATATGGCGAGCTACCGATTGAAATAATTTTGGGCAACACTAAAGTGAAACATCAGGCACTTGTAGCGGACATCGAAGACGATGCAATCATCGGAATGGACATCATGAATTCCAGAGGGTTTGAATTGGATTTCAAAGACGGCGTCCTACGTGTCAACGGAAAAGAGCTGGTGCTTCATGGGAGAAGCGAGGAGTTGATCCGTGTATTGTTGGCTGAAGATGTAAGCGTACCTGAGAGGGCTGAAACCATTCTGGAGGCTCGCCTGGACGGGAGTACGAGCAGTGGAAACGTGGTGATGTTCGAGCCCAAACTTCATGATGAGAAAATTGGGCGAGGATTGCACTAGGGAAGACCTTTGCGTGCTGACAAATTTGTGCGGTAAGGGTCATGAACGTCAATTATTTTCCAGTGACCTTGAAGAAAGGAACAATATTGGGGCACTGCTCGTCAGTTTCCTCAGTGATCCGGGCGTCGAGTACGATTAGCCAACCCAACAACTTGCCCACAGAACTAGAAAAATTAGTTGCCATCTCTTCCAAAGACATAAAACCAGCTCAACAGCCCAAACTAAGAGATTTAGTCAAAAAGTACCAAGACATCTTCGATCGGACAAGGAAAAGGGGTCGAACTAATGTGGTCCAACACAAGATTGATACTGGGGTGCCCGACCGATCCGGCAATCAGCAAGAAGACTTCCTCTTGCCAAGAAGGAAGAGGCTGACAAAATAGTCAGCGATATGGGAAAGAAGGAGTTATCGAACCATCTGACAGTCCCTGGTCCTCTCAGTCGTACTGGTGAAGAAAAAGATGGATCGACACGCTTTTGTGTAGACTATCGCCAACTTAATAATGTCACGAAGAAGGACAGTTACCCTCTCCGAGAATAGATGACACCCTAGACACGTTGGCTGGTTCCACGATTTTCTCGACCCTTGATCTGAAGAGTGGATACTGGCAAGTAGAACTGGCTCAGGAAGATCGAGAAAAGACTGCTTTTACCGTCGGCTCAGGATTGTGGCAGTTCACCGTTATGCCATTGGGCTCTGTAATGCTCCGCCACATTCGAAAGATTGATGGAAACAGTACTGAAGGGACTCTCATGGAACACGTGTCTAGTGTATCTCGACGACATAATTGTGGTCGGCAGATCGTTTGAGGACCACGTGAAAAACTTGGAGAAGTATTCCTGCGACTGAGGAACTCCGGATTGAAGCTGAGCCCTAAGAAATGCCATCTGTTCCAAAAGAAGTACGATACCTCGGCCAGTTGTCTCTGGGGAAGGAGTAGCAGTGGATGACCAGAAGATCAAAGCTGTTAAGGATTGGCCCATCCCAAAGACATTCACCAACTTCGAAGTTTCCTTGGTTTATGCACATACTATCGCCGATATGTGCTGGGATTCGCCAACATCGCTAAACCACTGACCAGGCTCACGGAGGGCCAAACAAAGTTCCAGTGGTCGAAGAATGTCAAGACTCATTCAGGAAGCTGAAAGGAGCTTTGATCAACGCACCTGTACTGAGCTATCCCTACCCAAAGGGGAAATTCATTTTGGATACGGACGCCAGCAACGTGGGACTTGGAGCTGTCCTATCTCAGATCCAGGAGGGACAGGAGAAGGTCATTGGTTATTTCAGCAAGACGCTTAGCAAACCAGAGCGCAATTACTGTGTCACCAGGCGAGAGCTGTTAGCTGTTGTAAAGGGAGTGGAACACTTCTACAAGTACGTGTATGGAAGAAGATTCTTGTTGAGAACTGACCATGCAGCTCTCAAATGGCTCTTACAGTTCAAAAATCCTGAGGGTCAAGTAGCACGTTGGATCGAGAGACTCCAAGAATTCGATTTCGAGATCGAACATCGAGCCGGAACTAGCCATAAGAATGCAGATGCCTTGTCGCGAAGACCATGTCCAGATGATTGCTCACATTGCCGACGAGCAGAAGAGAAAGAAGCAACACTTTGTAGAACCGCGGCAATGGATGACAACTGGAATGACAGCAAGATCCAGAAAGACCAAGAGAGACCCCGACCTTGGCTTAGTCGTCAGCTGGAAGAAGGGCAATCGAAGACCATCATGGCAGGAAGTCGCAGGTTACTCGCCGGCTGTTAAGTCCTATTGGGCACAATGGAACTCTCTTATTCTGGACAATGGGATCCTGAAACGTGTGTTGGAGGCCGATATTGGTGGGAAGACAGACGCCAAATAATTGTTCCCAGGAACCGAAGAGAGGAAGTGCTGCGGGAAATCCATGATGGAGTCGCCGGAGGACATCTGGGAGTGACGAAGACCCTGCAGAAAGTGAGGCAACGGTTTTACTGGGCCAATTGTCAAGCTGACGTCAGGACTGGTGCAGGAAGTGCGCTGTATGCGCTGCTAGCAATGGACCTCGAATACGACCAAGGCCCCGATGCGTCAGTACAACGTAGGCAGCCCGTTCGAGAGAATCGCCATTGACATCGCCGGCCCGTTTCCCGTATCCGACCACGGGAATAAATACATCCTTGTGGCAATGGACTACTTCAGTAAGTGGGCGGAAGCCTATGCCCTGCCAACCAGGAAGCCATCACCGTCGCCGACGTCTTGGTGAAAGAGTGGATATGTCGATTCGGTATTCCAATGGAGCTGCACTCGGATCAAGGCAGAAATTTCGAATCAACCTTTTCCAAGAAATATGTCTACTGCTGAACATCCGCAAGACAAGAACCACGGCCCTACATCCGCAGTCCGATGGAATGGTGGAACGGATGAACAGGACGATCAACCGCCACTTGTCCAAGGTTGTCTCTGACCATCAAAGAGACTGGGACCAGTATCTTCATTTGTTCCTGATGGCCTATCGATCCGCAGTACACGAGTCAACCGGTCAAACTCCTGCTAGTATTATAATGGGCCGAGAACTGCGACTGCCTTGTGACCTGAAGTTTGGGATACCGCCAGGACAAGACACTGCGGGAAGGACTACGTCAGCAAACTTCGGCAGAGAATGGACGACATCCACGAACGAGTCCGGTTGAACATCCAGAGTGCCAGCGATAAAATGAGAAGACCTATGACATCAAGGCCGACGCTGGAGGATTTAAGGTTGATGACCTGGTTTGGCTGTACAACCCCAAACGTCGTCGTGGACTATCACCAAAGTTGCGGAACTCGTGGGAAGGCCCGTATAAGATCGTGAAAAGGATAAACGACCTTGTGTACCGAATCCATAAGCCACCCGAGGAAACCAAGGGTCGTCCATTTCAACAGGTTGGCCCTACGCTGGAAACCATGACCAAGTTCGCACCCTCAAGCCACCGGAGGATGATATGACGTTCGAGAAGTTTATGTCCTTGTATTCAAACGGGCAGAAAGTTCTACATGGGGTTACTAGAGAGGAGTCACGAGACCTTTTCGAGGTGCCTGCTGACTACGCACTAGCGCACTGTGTGCAGAAGATCTTCGAATGTCCAGGGGCATCGCCGTAGTGTTCTCCAAGAAATTTGGTCAACTCCAAACACTGCGGGAGCAGAATCCAGAAGTTGGTGGGGTGCTACAGTTGAAGAAAGGCCAGAGAAACATCTACTACCTAGTCACCAAGAGGCATTCCCAAGATAAACCGTCTTATGAAGATGTCTGGAAGAGTCTCACCAAACTAAGAGATACTATGGTGGACCAGAATCTGGTGGATCTAGCAATTCCAAAATTATCCTGTGGTATTGATGGGTTGGACTGGAGAGTCATAAGAAGTATGCTGGAGGCGATATTCAGATCCAGCGGCGTCAAGATTTTGGTTTGCTGTAACCCTCTTCCCGACCGATCATGAAGACCGTGGAGTGTTACTTCCATCGAACTTCACGGTGCAGATATGGGAAATCATGCAGATATCGTCACACTCCAAGGATGAAATTTCGGGACGAAATGTCTTTAAGAAGGGGGCAATGTAACGAACCTAGGCCGGACCTGTCGCCTCCCGCGTCGCCATCGACAGCGATGAGATCATCCCCGGAGATATTCGAGAACCATCCAGTCCCTCTTCCGCGTAATGCAACGGTCAATATTGGAAACAATTGGAACATGCCGTCGCCAACTGGAAGAATTCGAAACATCGAGAATGCTGTATCGGAGATAAATAGACAGCCCTCAAGAGGGAGTGACAGTCTGAACGAGCCCATACGATCGAGCTATTCAATGGCGTAGTAATATAAATTAAGTTGTAGATTAAGTGTTAAATAAATTAGTTAAACCAAGTTAAGTTTATTTACGTTACAGTATCATTCCTATGAAGTCTTTTTACCTTGATACTTTTGAAGGTATATATCACGAAATCGCACCATTTCCGATTTGTTACTTGAAGAAGGCCTTGAATCTGATAATAGTAGTTTGATACACGTTTCAAGCAACCACTTTTATCACAATATGTAACTTTTCCTGTACGACATGCCTCCCAAATATCCAAGTCCCTCAAGGAAAATGGACATTTAACTTCAATTATTCCATCTTCATCAACTAGGCCATCAGGAGATCCTCCCAAAAACTGATGATTCTCGTGTATCATCAAACCTGTTTGTTGACAAATCTTCTTATTGAGCTTTTCATATTCATTTACAGCCGTCATTTCATTATCTTTTCCATGTTTTATATACTTATTGAAATTTGATTTCGGAAATATTATCTCGATAGCAATTTTTGTTTTTTTCTCTATAGATTTTGCCTTGCAAATTTCGCCGAAATGGGATGCAGTTACACTCTTCCTCCTTTCATTTTTCCATAAAATTGATTTACTCTGTCCTCTTGTATCAATTTCGATATTATCGATGGATTTTTTATCTAAAACGTTTTTATCGAGGTAGGTCTGTAGAATTTCTATGTTGTTTTGTTTGTTTTCCACTGATTCATGATTTTCAATATGAGTTTGATTTTTCTGATCGGCAAGACAAAAATCACATGTAAATTCACCAGAGAATGTTAAATTTTCATATCCAATTATGCAAGAAATGTGTACCCATCCATAGCATTCACCGCATTGAATCCATTCAGCTGTAACATCCAATGCTCCTTGTTTACAGTAGAGGCATAGATTCGGGTCGAATTGAAGAAACTTCTTCAATTTGGGATGTTCAAAATTGGTAGTATGTGGGGCCTTTTGTTTTTTTCGCCAAGTTTCCTCGGCTAGCAAGCCTTCATCTTCCGAATGTCTAACGGAATTGGATGCACATCTTCCTTTGGGGATATTATGTATTTGTTCTTTGTGGATAAAGATGACATGTTCACGAATTTTATTAATTATTCGGCTACATTTCTGGTTCAACAATCCTTCAGCGAGAGAGTTTTTTGCAATTTCAAACCATCTTTCTACCGGTGCATTACTGAGTCGTTCACAAGTGAAGATTCCACACCACATAGGCAAATACGCAATGTACTTTTTGAGAAATAAAGTAAAACATTTTTTATTGAAGTATTCATTTCTAGATGAAAATCCATCTGAGATATAATTTTGATCCTGAACATAATTATTGAAAAATATAAAGAATGGACTGCATTTATATAAGGCCGCCGTTTCCGAATTCGAAGGATCAGGGTAGAGCATTGACTCGTACGAATAATCATCTTGAATATCAATATTCTTGCAACATAAACAGATCAAGTCCTTCAGAGATTTGTCCATTTCAGGTGTTTTCATTTCAGTATTCAGAATTTTCGCAAATAGCTTGAACCACAAACAAATTTCATCCCATTGTTCAAAGAAAAGGCAGGGCAACTATTTCTTTAACAATACCCTTGACTGCGGAATCACTGAAATATGCATCTATATCTTTCGCCATCAATTTGAAAATATGACAACAACAAAAATGTAATGTGATAATATTAGAAGGAATTATTTCGTTTGTGTCTGTTACGACTTTGAAAGATATCTTCAGGTATGTTAGTAAGTCCATTCCATTGAAAGCAATGCAAACAGCATTGATTAATGCCCGACTGAAGTCTGTAACAACTTTTGGAAATATTGGCCATTTTCTTGAATTTTCTAAAGCGAAAGCTTTGAATTTCAATAGCCAAGAACAAATGGATGTCGTGTCATGACTACATGAATACATCTCCAGAACTGGACAAACCCTATTCACTTGAGGAATTTGTATCACACCCGCATAATAAAAACACCGTTTGTCTTCTTTTCCAGGTTTCCTCACTATACTGTTAGTCGCATCTAGATGTAATATCGGCGACTGAGAGGATGTTATCAATTCCAGTTGTTCCTGGCTATAAATTAAAACATGAAACCGAAAACCAATGTGATGAATGAAATGTTTATTTCCTTTGGCGAACAGCATCACATCAATAAAGTCATCTGTGTCTTTATCATTTTCAGATAATTTTTCTGATCTTATTTTGCGATAGACATCATCTGATTTGATTCTATCCAAATTCCCAATGTCTATCAACTTTTCATTCGTTTTGAGTACATCTTCCTGCCTCTGAGAAATTGGTTTGACATTTTCTAATTTCTTTCTCAAAATATGTCTTTCAATACCTCTTAGTTGTGATGTCAATTTTCCCCTATGAGTGAAATTCTTGGATGTACTCAAAACTGTTACCAAATGATTGCAATCTTTGATAGATATTTGGTTCAGAGTTATTTTGAACAACTTACATCCATTATGTGCACAATACACATATAGTTTAATTAAATCCGATGATTTGAGATAATTCCAGCCTTTGAAATTGAAAATGCACGAGTTGTTGACAAATTGTTTTATTCTTCTTTTTATAACAAGCGTATCGACCCGTGAGAAGTTTTCTACCTCTACAAATTTTATTGAATTCTTCATTTTTCATTGAAAATGAACTCTCTTGGTACACACAATCCTTGTAGTTCAATTTCAGTGTACTAGTTTTCAAAATATTAATGGAATCATGTGGTAGAATTGCAGAGGTTTTTCTATTGTCAGGAAAACAGAAATTGGAAAGTTCAAAGTCAGATTCGTATTCTTCACACTGATCATCAGATATAGTACGGATCACGCCATTTTCTCTCTCGGGCCGTTTTGATGGAATGTGATACATGACATCAACTGAAGCATCGGGATGTAAAATGCTCTGATTCTTGTTATCCTCGAAAACTCTGTAAGAGTGCTCAAAATCTGCCTGATATATGTTCTGAAGAGGAATTTTTATGGATGTACAATTTGGGGATGAAATAGAATAAACCCTTTCTCTTTCTTCTACATTTTCTTTAGAAATTGAAGACACACTCTGAGGAGATACATTTGATATTTGTTCAAAAATTTCATATTCTTCATTGTGGTTACTGATAGGAGTTGATGTTCTGATTTTATTCACAATTTCAAAAATGTTACCAACATTTCTAATACAATATATCTGAAGCTTTTTCCTATTTCTTACAGTATTCGCTAATGGCATTTTCTCACAAACTTGAGAATATATAGAGGAAGCGCAATAATGAGATGATTTATTTATATCTACTCTTGACAGTTTTAGATCATTTATTATACTCTTGATTTTTTCTAAGAACTTAACATCAACTTTCTCTCTGATATAGCTATTTCTATTGATGATAAAATATCTGATGTTCCCAGTATTTCTCCTGAAAATCTGGCATATTGAATGGCAATGGTGTTTTTCTGTACTTCCGAATACATGTTTTGCCATTCGTTTTATATAATCGTCGTGTACCGCTGAACACTTCAAGAAATTGAAAGATAAACCAGGATAATAGCTATTGATGAATTCTGCTGAATTTTGGATATACATTTTCTGCCGATTCATTTTGGTATACTTGTATGAGATTGAGAGCTGAGTTTCGAGACGAGAAAAACGGTTTAATCAGAATCAAAAGTAACAAAATGATAGTCTACAAGTTCAATATCCCCATAATACCTATCTCACCCTTATAAATAAATAACAATGAACAACCATCATCACACTTCGAAGAAAACTCAACAACTGAATTAGCAAAGTGCGTACTGGGGTAGCCGACAGGTCAACGAACTCCCAGTATTGAGACAACACAATGGTAGGTAGGGAGGGAGAAAACAAGGTGGACACGATTTGTTGTGGCGATAAAAAAAATCATTTCTCGAAAACTGTGAGGGTGACAAGAAAAACGACTCCACTACGGTGAACACCATCAAATTCTTCATAGTTGGCATGAGTTTCGTGAACGCACATCTTGTGGTTCTGATTTTACAAGGGGTGTAAAGAATTGTTGTTACTCGATAAAAAAAACATTTTCGCGAAAACTGTATGTTTGACAAGAAATACAATTCCACTACCACAATCAGCATGAAATTATCTATAACTCGTATGATTTTCATCAACGCACATCGTGGGATTCTGATTTTACGAGGGATGTAAAGAATTGACGATGCCCGATAAAAAAATCATTTTCTCGAAAACTGTGGGGGTGACAAGAAAAACGATTCCACTACGGTGAACATCATCAAATTCTTCATGATTGGGGTTATTTTCATCAACGCACATCTTGTGGTTTGGATTTTACAAGGGGTGTAAAGAATTATTGTTACTCGATAATAAAAGCATTTTCTCGAAAACTGTGGGGGTGACAAGAAAAACGATTCCACTACAGTTGAACATAAAATTCTCCATAATTTGTATGATTTTCATGAACGCACATCTTGGGGTTCGGATTTTACGAGGGGTGTAAAGAATTGTTTTACTCGATAAAAAATCATTTTCGCGAAACTGTATGGGTGACAACAAAAACAATTCCACTACCATAATTAGCATGAAATTCTCTATAACTCGTATGATTTTCATCAACGCACATCGTGGGATTCTGATTTTACGAGAGATGTAAAGAATTGACGATGCCCGATAAAAAAATCATTTTCTCGAAAACTGTATGGGTGACAAGAAAAACAATTCCACTACCACAATCAGCATGAAATTCTCTATAACTCGTATGATTTTCATCAACGCACATCGTGGGATTCTGATTTTACAAGGGGTGTAAAGAATTGTTGTTACTCGATAATAAAATCATTTTTGCGAAAACTGTATGGGTGACAAGGAAAACAATTCCACTACCACAATCAGCATGAAATTCTCTATAACTCTTATGATTTTCATGAACGCACATCTTGTGGGATTCTGGATTTTACAAGGGATGTAAAGAATTGACGATTCCCGATAAAAAAATCATTTTCTCGAAAACTGTGGGGGTGACAAGAAAAACGATTCCACTACGGTAACATCATCAAATTCTCCATGATTGAAGTTATTTTCATGAACGCACATCTTGTGGTTTGGATTTTACAAGGGGTGTAAAGAATTATTGTTACTCGATAATAAAATCATTTTCGCGAAAACTGTATGGGTGACAAAAAAACAATTCCACTACCACAATCAGCATGAAATTCTCTATAACTCGTATGATTTTCATCAACGCACATCGTGGGATTCTGATTTTACGAGGGATGTAAAGAATTGACGATGCCCGATAAAAAAATCATTTTCTCGAAAACTGTGGGGGTGACAAGAAAAACGATTCCACTACGACATTGAGCATAAATTCTCTATAATTTGTATGATTTTCATGAACGCACATCATGGGGTTCGGATTTTACGAGGGGTGTAAAGAATTGTTGTTACTCGATAAAAAAATCATTTTCGCGAAAACTGTATGGGTGACAAGAAAAACAATTCCACTACCACAATCAGCATGAAATTCTCTATAACTCGTATGATTTTCATCAACGCACATCGTGGGATTCTGATTTTACGAGGGATGTAAAGAATTGACGATGCCCGATAAAAAAATCATTTTCTCGAAAACTGTATGGGTGACAAGAAAAACAATTCCACTACCACAATCAGCATAAATTCTCTATAACTCGTATGATTTTCATGAACGCACATCATGGGGTTCGGATTTTACGAGGGGTGTAAGAATTGTTGTTACTCGATAATAAATCATTTTCTCGAAAACTGTGGGGGTGACAAGAAAAACGATTCCACTACGGTCAACATCATCAAATTCTTCATGATTGGGGTTATTTTCATGAACGCACATCTTGTGGTTTGGATTTTACAAGGGGTGTAAAAAATTATTATTACTCGATAATAAAATCATTTTCGCGAAAACTGTATGGGTGACAAGAAAAACAATTCCTTTACCACAATCAGCATGAAATTCTCTATAACATATCAAGATGGCCGACAATGAACTCGAAAATTGGAGCTCCTCAAAAACAAGTCAATTACTGAGGAAATAAACTCAAAGAAAGTATTTAAATGTTGTAAAACTAAACAAGTATCAGTGGTTGTGTGCCTTGTATGTGGAAGTTTCTTTCATAAGAGCTGCATTGCAAGAAAATCCTTTGAAGCAGTGGACGATTCAAGAATTGTGTGCTGTGACAGTGAAAACAATTTATCAGAGGCAAACTCAGTTCAAAATGACTCCAATCCCGACGAAGTGAATTTAAAAACAGAAAATTTCTATTTGAAACAATTAATAAGTGAATTGAATCAGAAGTTCGCAATCTTGTATGAAAATAAAAAACTACTTGATGATAAAGTTGACTACCTAAGTGAAACAAACAAAAAACTCACTGAACTACAGCAGGCAAAAAACCATCAACAAAATATTCCATACAGCTGTATTGTTGGACCACCAAATAAAAAATGCTAGCTAATAATCTGACATCAAAACAAGACAGTGGCGTCTCAACTATGAAGGAAGACCCTAAAATTAAAAATACAGGTGGAATAGAAAAATCGAAAATAACTGAAAAAAGTCATGATAGTAATGAACCAAACACTTCAAACTATCAAATGTTGAAAGATAAACAGAATACTAATTTAAAAAGTCTAATAAACGTAAATGAAGACCAGCTGACTAAATTACCAGAACCTCCCCATCCAAATGATGAAATTGCTTTCAAAACAGTCAGCTACAAGAGGAACAGGAAAGTTCAGTTTGGACAAGCTGAGATTAGTGAATATGATGAAATCAATGGGTTTGTGGGAAGAGATCGAGAAAACAAAAAAGTGTGGATGTTTATATCAAGAGTAAAAGATCATGTTACAGAAGACAACATAAAGAAATACCTTGATGAGAAGACAAAAAATAAAGGTCAAATCTATGTTAAAGAACTAGACACATACAAAAAGACCACAGATAATAAGTGTTTCAAAATTGGCATAAATCTTGATTTCAAAGAGGATGCCTATTCTAGTATTTTTTGGCCTCGAGGAGTGGCTGTGTATAAATTCGACTTCAAAAAAGAAGAAAAATATAGGAATAGAATCAATAGAACTGATGAAATGGTACATTCTCCAATGGTGCAGCAAGCCGAAAATTTTCAGTGATCAAAAAAAGAAAAAATTACAATTTTTCATCAGAATATTCAGTGTCTGAAAAATAAAGTATCCGAATGTGAAATCCTGCTGAAAACGTTAAATGAACTTCCCAAAGTAGTCTGCTTTACAGAACATTGGTATTGCAGGGATGAAGAGAAAACTATGCTCCTTGAGGGATACATTATAGCATCCTCTTTCTCTAGAGAAAGGAAAATCCACGGAGGCTCATGTATTTTTGTAAACAAGAAAATGCAGTTCACTGAAATGGAAGACATCAAACATCAGTCAGTGGAGGAACATGTTGAAGTCTCTGCCGTTGTCAGTAAGCTTAATAAGATAGTAGTACTATGTATATATAGACCGCCAACAGGTGATATCAATATGTTTCTTGAAATTTTGTCAGATATCTTGAACAACTGTATGAAAAAATACCTGTCTTTCACTATTGTTCTTTGTGGTGACTTCAATATAAATCTAATGCTGAAAAATAAATTTTCCGAAGACTTTTTAACTCTGTTACTAGATTTTAATCTGTTTCAAACGATATTTGATCCCACGAGAGTAACTAAAACCTCAGCAACTCTAATCGACAATATTTTTGTAAATCATGAAGATGGCTTCGAAGCAAAAGTTGTAACAACCACACTATCTGATCACGAAGGACAGTTTATACTGTTTGATAGGCTATGCGAAACAAAAATAGAAAGTTCTCGTAAAACAAGAGTATTGTAACGTAAATAAACTTAACTTGGTTTTAATAATTTATTTCACACTTAAATCTACAACTTAATTTATATTACGCCACTGTATAGCTCGATCGTATGGGCTCGTTCAGACTGTCCGTGCCATCTTGAAGGCTACCTATTTATCTCCGTCACAGAATTCCCGATCTTTCGAATTCCGGCAGTTGGCGACCAGCATGTTCCAATCGTTTCCAATATCGACCTTTGCTCTCCGCGGCAGAGCGACTGGACTGTTCTCGAACATCTCCGGGATGACCTCATCGCTGTCGACGGCAACGCGCGAGGCGACAGGTCCGGCCTAGGTTCGTTACATTGCCCCCTTCTTAAAGACATTTCGTCCCGAAATTTCATCCTTGGGGGTGTGACGATATCTGCATGACTCCCATATCTGCACCGTGAAGTTCGATGGAAGTAACACTCCACGGTCTTCATGATCGTCGTGGAAGAGGGTTACAGCAAACCAAAATCTTGACGCCGCTGGATCTGAATATCGCCTCCAGCATACTTCTTATGACTCTCAGTCCAACCCATCAATACCACAGGACAATTTTGGAATTGCTAGATCCACAGATTCTGGTCCACCATAGTATCTCTTAGTTTGGTGAGACTCTTCCAGACATCTTCATAGGACGGTTTATCTTGGGAATGCCTCTTGGTAACTAGGTAGTAGATGTTTCTCTGGCCTTTCTTCAACTGTAGCACCCACCAACTTCTGGATTCTGCTCCGCAGTGTTTGGAGTTGACCAAATTTAATTGGAGAACACTACGGCGATGCCCCTGGACATTCGAAGATCTTCTGCCACACAGTGCGCTAGTGCTTAGTCAGCAGGCACCTCGAAAAGGTCTCGTGACTCCATCATGGATTTCCCGCAGCACTTCCTCTCTTCTGTTCCTGGGAACAATTATTTGGCGTCTGTCTTCCCCACCAATATCGGCCTACAACACACGTTTCAGGATCCCATTGTCCAGAATAAGAGAGTTCCATTGTCCCCAAATAGGACTCAACAGCCGGCGAGTAACCTCGACTTCCTGCCATGATGGTCTTCGATTGCCCTTCTTCCAGCTGACAACTAAGCCAAGGTCGGGGTCTTTCTCTTGGTCTTTCTGGATCTTGCTGTCATTCCAGTTGTCATCCATTGCCGCGGTTCTACAAAGTGTTGCTTCTTTCTCTTCTGCTCGTCGGCAATGTGAGCAATCATCTGGACATGGTCTTCGCGACAAAGCATCTGCATTCTTATGGCTATTTCCCGGCTCGATGTTGATCCGAAATCGAATTCTTGGAGTCTCGATCCAACGTGCTACTTGACCCTCAGGATTTTTGAACTGTAAGAGCCATTTGAGAGCTGCATGGTCAGTTCTCAACAGGAATCTTCTTCCATACGTACTTGTAGAAGTGCTCCACTCCTTTACAACAGCTAACAGCTCTCGCCTGGTGACACAGTAATTGCGCTCTGGTTTGCTAAGCGTCTTGCTGGAAATATCCCAAAGACCTTCTCCTGTCCCTCCTGGATCTGAGATAGGACAGCTCCAAGTCCCACGTTGCTGGCGTCCGTATCCAAAATGAATATCCTTTGGGTAGGGATAGCTCAGTACAGGTGCGTTGATCAAAGCTCCTTTCAGCTTCCTGAATGAGTCTTGACATTCTTCGGACCACTGGAACTTTGTTTGGCCCTCCGTGAGCCTGGTCAGTGGTTTAGCGATGTTGGCGAATCCAGCACATATCGGCGATAGTATGTGCATAAACCAAGAAACTTCGAAGTTGGTGAATGTCTTTTGGGATGGGCCAATCCTTAACAGCTTTGATCTTCTGGTCATCCACTGCTACTCTTCCCCAGAGACAAGCGTGGCGAGTTATCGTACTTCTTTTGGAACAGATGGCATTTCTTGGGAGCTCAGCTTCAATCCGGAGTTCCTCAGTCGCAGGAATACTTCCTCCAAGTTTTCCGCGTGGTCCTCGAACGATCTGCCGACCACAATTATGTCAGTCGAGATACACTAGAACGTGTTCCATGAGAATCCCTTCAGCACTGTCTCCATCAATCTTTCGAATGTGGCGGGAGCATTACAGAGCCGAATGGCATAAGCGTGAACTGCCACAATCCTGAGCCGATGGTAAAGCAGTCTTTCTCGATCTTCCTGAGCCAGTTCTACTTGCCAATATCCACTCTTCAGATCAAGGGTCGAAAATCGTGGAACCAGCCAACGTGTCTAGGCTGTCATCTATTCTCGGGGAGGGTAACTGTCCTTCTTCGTGACATTATTAAGTTGGCGATAGTCTACACAAAAGCGTGTCGATCCATCCTTTTTCTTCACCAGTGCGACTGGAGAGGACCAGGGACTGTCAGATGGTTCGATAACTCCTTCTTTTCCCCATATGCTGACTATTTTGTCAGCCTCTTCCTTCTTGGCAAGAGGAAGTCTTCTTGCTGTTTGCCGGATCGGTCGGGCACCCCAGTATCAATCTTGACGGACCACATTAGTTACCTCCTTTTCCTTGTCGTATCGAAGATGTCTTGGTACTTTTGACTAAAATCTCTTATTTTGGGCTGTTGAGCTGGTTTTATATCTTTGGAAGAGATGGCAGCTAATTTTTCTAGTTCTGTGGGCAAGTTGTTGGGTTGGCTAATGCACTCTGCGCTCGGATCACAGATGAAACTGACGAGCAGTGCCCTAAAATTGTTCCTTTCTTTAAGGTCACTGGAATAATTGCATTCATGACCCTTACGGTACAAATTTTTCAGCGCTAACAGGGTTTCCAGGGCAATCCTCGTCCCAAATTTTCATCATGAAGTTTGGGCTCGAACATCACCACGTCTCCACTGCTCGCACTCCGTCCCGGGGGAGCCTCCAGGATGGTTTCAGCCCTCTCAGGATGCGCTTACATCCTCAGCCAACAGCACCGGATCAACTCTTCACTTCTCCATGAAGTACCAGCTCTTCTCCGTTAACACGTAGGACGCCGTCTTTGAAATCAATTCAAACCTCTGGAATTCACGATGTCCATTCCGATGATTGCATCGTCTTCGAGTTCGCACAAGTGCCTGATGTTTCACTTTAGTGCTGCCAAAATTATTTCAATCGTAGCTCGCCATATACAGTAGCTGGCCCCCTGTTGCTGTGCGTAGTTTCCCAAGTTGTCGGTTCAATTCGTTCGTGTTCTGGCAAAGGAAGGCCGAGAATTGTCCTAGTCGCACCTGTATCTAGCAGCATGGTGCAAAGGCTCGTTATTGATGAGACCTCTACGAAAATACCTCTGTTCTTGCTTTGCAGGATAGCGACATATCGTTGTTAACCGGGCTTGCTGGACACAGGCCGACGATTCCCCCTTCGTCGACCTTCTTTGGTTTTCCTGCATTGGATGTGTTTCAGAATGTTGGACATTGCTACGCTTATGTCAATTTTTGCCACAATTCCAGCATCTTAGCTGTCTTTTCTCAGGAACACTTCCTAATCACTTTCCTTATGGCAGCTTCAAATTAGCGGCTCCTGTGAGTCTTCCTCAATCATTGGGACTTTACTCTGCTTTTGCAAGATTGTTTCGCTGCCTCAATTCCAAAGGCGTGCCAGTCGTCTGCAGATGTGTTGGACGGCTAGTGTCAATCTTGTCTGGTTTCTTGGTCCGGAGTCCATCCAGGAATGCTTGAACCGCTAGTGCTCCATTACATTTTCTGGTGTGGCTGGATATGGACGAACCAAGCGCAAATGTCAGTTTCAAATTCTGTAGGATTCGCCCGATTTTTGGCAGCGATTTTTCAGCTGGAGTGGTATGCGTGTTCCAAATGGGCGTGGCCATATCGTAATTCTAGATGTTTAATCAGCTGATCATAGTCCTCCTGTTCTTGGGCGGTGAGAGTTTTAGAATATTTGTCGCTCTCCACGTAATGCAAGTGTCAGTGCTACAGCTCTTTCCCCTGCATTCCATCCGTTTGCTTTGGCGCTGCTTCAAAACTCCCGGGCGGTAATTTGCCATGGAGTTTTTCCGTCGAACTGAGCGGCTTCATGGAAAGCTTCCCTATTTCTGAATTGATCTTGACATCTTTTATTCCCTCTTGAACTTTATCCAAGTTCAAACTCAAGTCCAACATTGCATTTCGTTAACTCATCTCTGTGGAGGGGGCACTATTAATTCGTTTTCCAGCTTACTGATTGTTTCCTTTATTTTGTCCATTTCTGCCTCGACCCCATCTTTGATTTTATCTACCTCCGGTTCATTTGCTCCTAATTTTATCTATCTCTGTCTCAACGGTTCCCATTCTTTTCTTCTAGAAAATTAGCCACACCACACAATTCTTTTTTAGGCCTCTGTGTTTTCAGGAACTTCTCTTCCAGGCTTCTTGAATTTTCTAGAAGCTTCTCTTGAGATTTCTAGAATTTTCTTCAAGCTTCTCTTCCAGATTTCTAGCATTTTCTTCCAGGCTTTGAATTTTCTAGAAGCTTCTCTTCAGATTTCTAGAATTTTCTTGAGCTTCTCTTCCCGATTTCTAGCATTTTCTTCCAGACTTCTTGAATTTTCTTGAGCTTCTGTTCCAGATTTCTAGATTTTCTTCCCCAGGCTTTTGAATTTTGGAAGCTTCTCTTCCCGATTTCTAGAATTTTCTTGAAGCTTCTCTTCCAGATTTCTAAGCATTTTCTTCCAGACTTCTTGAATTTTCAGACTTC
The DNA here is from genome assembly GCA_018342105.1 of Gonioctena quinquepunctata. Classification (NCBI taxonomy): domain Eukaryota; kingdom Metazoa; phylum Arthropoda; class Insecta; order Coleoptera; family Chrysomelidae; genus Gonioctena; species Gonioctena quinquepunctata. The sequence goes on along the minus strand of JAFIRS010002694.1, from coordinate 89,282 downwards.
TTCTTCCCGATTTCTAGAATTTTCTTCAAGTTTTTCTATTATCGGGGCTCAAATCACCCCGGGAACTTAATAAAAATGTTTCGGGTCCTCACCTTCTTGTATAAGTCCTTCTGCAAGTCTTTCCTGGAGTACTTGCTTTTTTACCGTTGTTTCAGTTCCTTTCCTCCATTCCTGCTTCAAATCGCTGCCTTCAAGTCCAGTAAGGCGCACTTTTCTTGAACACATTTTGTCTTTTTGACGAGGGATCAGTCTGTTTCACACAAAAGTTTATCAGTTTGTTAAAATTCACGCGTAATTCTTTTCCACGGGCCACCAGTCTATTGTCTGTTTCTTGAAGAGTGTATCAGTTTATATTCCCGCAATTATCCGCAGCGAAAACGGCCACTGTCTATTTTCGTTTCACGAACAGTGTATCAGTTTTATATTCCCAATTAAGTCCACTTGCGAAAACGCAGGCCCTGTCTATTTTTTGGGTCAAAGGTCTATCAATTTATTTTCTGACTATCCACCTCGATCACTTGTTTATTTTCAAAATCTCACTGACATTCAATTAATGTCAAATAACTTAACTTGGTTTAATAATTTATTTCACATTAAATCTACAACTTATTATATTATGCCACTGTATAGCTCGATCGTATGGGCTCGTCAGACTGTCCGTGCCATCTTGAAGGCTACCTATTTATCTCCGTACAGAATTCGATCTTTCGAATTCCGGCAGTTGGCGACCAGCAGTTCCAATCGTTCAATACGACCGTTTCTCTCAGCGGAGACACTGGACTGTTCTCGAACATCTCCGGGATGACCTCATCGCGAGGCTACAGGTCCGGCCTAGGTTCGATACAGTATTTATAAACAATGCTGCAATGATTTTAAAATAAAAATACTAAATCAAAATTGGGATAACGTTCTGAATGAAACTGATCCAAATAAAGCTTATAACACTTTCGAAAATATTTTAACTAGTAGTATAAAACTGATCTTCCTGCAAAAACTATTAAATATCACGAAAAATACTAAACATTGGATTACTGAGGGGCATAAAAATCTCATCAAATACCAAACGTAAACTCTTCACTGATATTTAGAAGCGCGAGTATCCAAAGAATTCTATAGCAAGTATACAAATTTATTGAAAAAAGTTATCAAAGCAGCAAAACAAAATGCAAAATCAAAAAGTATGTGGAAAGTGCTCAAAATAAAGTAAAGCTGTAGGAACCCTAGTTAGAAAATCACGGTAAAACACAAAAAAACCAGTTTCAATCATCGAATCCTCAAATGGAAGTAAAGCCAAAAACGCCTCAATGAAGTAAATAAAATTTCAGTAATCAGTGTCTGGATGTAACAACAAATAACTTCCAGGAAAAACAAAACAAAAGCATGCTAAATTCAATGTTTTAAACCATGATGCTTATGAAATATATGATGTGATAAACTCTTTAAAGAACAAAATCAGTGGGAGATGATGAGATACCTATTAATTTATTAAAATACGTGGATGTATTATCTGCCCACTCAGTTACATAATAAACCTGATGTTGGTTAAAGGAATTTTCCCAGATAAATTGAAGATTGCGCAACAAAGCTATCTATAAAAAGGAGATAAAACAAATTAGCAGAACTATCAGATCCGATAGACTTCTATCAAATATTAGTAAGATTTTGAAAAATAATATATTTAAAATTGTAATTTTTGTCGGACTCATCACCTGATTTCAGATTCTCCAAAATGGCTCGAAGGTAAAACTACTATACTTGCTCTATATAATGCTCTAACTATGATATTAAACTCATTAAACAAATAAAAACAGAAACCAGCAGTGTGCATAGATCTTTCTAAAGCTTCGATAGGGTTGACCACACTACACTTTTAAAAAACTTGAAGATTTTGGAATAAGAGGAGTTTCCTGGAATTACTCGATCTTACTCAACAAACAGATTTCGAGTATCTAACAGAAAGAGATGAAAAAGGAGAGAATTGGTAAAATCTGATAAGGAAAAATCAAAGTAGGCGTTCCACAAGGCTCTATACTTGGACCATATTATTCATTCTATATATTAATAATTTACCACATGTAGTTGACCAAAAATTGTTCAATTTGCAGATGACCGCTATAATATTCAGCTGAAGTATCTGGAAATGATATAAAAACAACATATCAAATTCTCTGCATACTAAAAACTGGTTCACAAATGAATTTCCAGATGAATATAACGAAACTCAACTCATAAAGCTTTCCTTACAATAACAGAATCAACCATTTTCACTACTCCATGATGGAACTAAATTAACAGCTGATCCTTCCGTAAAATTATTAGAATTACAATAGATTCTAGGTTGGATTGGAAAGCACATATTGATACTTAGCACCGAGATATGGCAAGCTACTGCTATGCACTAAAGGTATTGGCTCAGTCAGTGAACAGAGATGTCGCAGTGAGTGCATATCATAAGCTTATGTCCACTCGTGTTAGATATCGGAATTATATTTTGGGCTAACTCTAAGATGTTAACAGAATTTTGTAATCAAAAAGATGTTTGAGGAATATAATGGGTATGGAAAGAACCGATAGCTGTAGAAGTATATTTCCTAAAGTAAATGTACTTACTCTTGGATTGTATATTTATGAAGCAGTAATTTTGTGAAAGAAAATATTTTCAAAACACTAGAACACAAGTATAACACTAGATTCAAAGAAGATCTAGTCACAGACCTTAAAAGATTTACTATTTCAAAAAAATGTTAAAAAAAATGCCAAATAATAAAATAAAGCATCTTGAGCGTCATTAAGAAAATTCCTACTATACACTGGAAGAATATTTTGCCGATAGTCCTATATAATTACAGTATTGCTAACTATATGTGATAAATTTAAAATAGTAATGACCATAGATATAGAATATCTGTATAATATGATATTTTAGTTCATAAGCTTTTATATTTGCTATCTTAGAGTTTTCTCTTCCCATATCTTCTATTTTTTATATTTTTGACATGTTCTACACCGTTTGGGTATTATGTATTGTACACATGAACGAATAAAGACTATTTATCTATCTATCTATCTAACTCGTATGATTTTCATCAACGCACATCTGGATTCTGATTTTCGAGGGATGTAAAAATTGCGATGCCCGATAAAAAATCATTTTCTCGAAAACTGTATGGGTGACAAGAAAACAATTCCTTTACCACAATCAGCATGAAATTCTCCCATAACTCGTATGATTTTCATCAACGCACATCGTGGGGTTCTGATTTTTTGAGGGATGCAAAAAAATTGGATGCCTGATAAAAAAATCATTTTCTCGAAAACTGTGTGGGTGACAAAAAAAAATTCCACTGTGGGAACTATCAAATTCTTCATGATTGGGGTTATTTTCATGAACGCACATCTTGTGGTTTGACTACAAGGGTGTAAAGAATTATTGTTACTCGATAATAAAATCATTTTCGCGAAAACTGTATGGGTGACAAGAAAAACAATTCCACTACCACAATCAGCATGAAATTCTCTATAACCCGTATGATTTTCATCAACGAAATCGTGATTCTGATTTTACGAGGGATGTAAAAAATTTGGGCGATGCCATAAAAAAATCATTTTCTTGGAAAACTGGGGGGGTGACAAGAAAACGATTCCACTAATTGAACATCATAAATTCTTCATGATTGGGGTTATTTTCATGAACGCACATCTTGTGGTTTGATTTTAAAAAGGGTGAAAATTATTGTTACTCGATAATAAAATCATTTTCCGAAAACTGTATGGTGACAAGAAAAACAATTCCACTACCACAATCAGCATAAATTCCTATAACTCGTATGATTTTCATCACAGCACATCGTGGGATTCTGATTTTACAAGGGATGTAAAGAATTGACGATGCCCAATAAAAAAATCATTTTCTCGAAAACTGTGGGGGTGACAAGAAAAATGATTCCACTACGGTGAACATCATCAAATTCTTCATGATTGAAGTTATTTTCATGAAAGCACATCTTGTGGTTTGGATTTTACAAGGGGTGTAAAGAATATGTTACTTTCGATAATAAAATCATTTTCGCGAAAACTGTAAGGGTGAAAAAACTATTCCATTACGGTAATCAACCTGAAATTCTATAATTCTTATAATTTTCATGGAACGCACCTCTTGTGGTACTGATTTAACAAAGGGTGGAAAGAACTGGCGCATCCCCATTGAAAAAATCATTTGATCAAAAGTCTGTTAGTGACAGAAACATTTCCATTAGAAAAGTGGCGATCATCTTAAGAGGTCCCTTCCATAATATAAATTGACATGATTCCAGGTTTCATATCGACTGATATCATGATGATATCGAAATTCCAGATCACATATGTATGTTGAATATTTCCGGCCACAGATTTTTAGTCCGGGTGCTGATAAATATGTAACCCAGCCACAGATTTTAATTTTCCACTACGTCAGCATGTGTGGCTAGAAATCTATGGATAACTTCACACCAATTGTTAGATCAATATAAACTGAATATTGTAGTTTTCAATTGAGCAATGATTGTGGTCCAAGATATGCATTCTTCAAAACATAGAACTCTGATATCAATAATAGTAAAAAGCAGGACATTCGTAAGAAATATAAATGTTATCAATGTGAATAGAGCCAACATTTTACTATTGAAATGAGAAACTATTGGGGAAAACGAAATTATGCAGTTTGATATCCATACATACCCTTGATATGGATAAATTTCTGGTTGGGCCAACAAAATACACTATTGACAAAACTTTTGCGCAAATTACTGCAATGGGTTCTTGTTTTTCGAAAATATAGCTTAAACTCACCTCTATAATTGTAGTTACACTTCAGGAGCAACTTTCCTTTCAACTAATACTATATTTTAAATCACTATAAGTCAAATTCATTTTGTTGTTTGAAGTGTTATTGGTCGAACTGCTCGGATAAATCCATCATCTGATGAAATTTGGAGATTTTCGATGATATACAATATACAATACTAAAATCAAATGAATTGTTTATATTTCTGAATTGAGACTGACACTTGACACTATTTTACGTCAGATGAGAGCTGAGTGATGCCGTGTTCCCACTTCCCACTAGGCAGAAAATATGCTAGATTTTTATATTACGAATTCCATTGGCTCACAAGAGCGGGAAATCGATGAACTGATATAATGCCTTGTAGTATAAGAATCAGCTTGTATTTCTACCTATAACTCGTCATGAGAAGAAGTAGAGTGCATTCCATAGAAATGTAATTATAATATACTGGACTGAATGCGTTTCAAGCTGCGCAGAAATGTCCCATGCATGGTGGCCGCCATTGTTGTTTATGTCCTCCTCGCAGTAGCGGATCAATTCCAGTGGCATTGCTTGTAATGGAAAATAGGGTATATCATCATAAAACGTTTTTTTAAATAGATGATGCATCAAAGGTACACAGAATTGTGAATATAAATGTTATATACCTGTGTAAAAAATGTTCACTCTTCCACCCATCTATTATATGAAGATATATGAGACATGTTTTACATATCCTTATAATTGAATAGGTATTTCTATCAAGATTTTTCATTGCACTATTACATCAATATTTGAAAAATGAGTAAGTTATAAGGTAACATTTGATGTGGTGCCATTGTCATTGTATATATCCATTTTCAGCCGACGAAACCAAAAGGAGGAGGTTCTCTAGTCGACATTATTTTTTTTTATGTATGACCAGCATAACTTTTTACACAGGAGTCCGATTCCGATTATTCTCTTTTCATTGGATAGGGCATACTCTAAAGTTAGTCCCATTTGAATTCGAAAAAAATCCACTCCTAAGGGTAGCAAAATGGAAAATATTTATCGCTCACCCTCTGAATTTTGATCCGTTAATCGATTCTATCAGGCATAACTTTGTACTGGGTTTTCCGATTTGGATGATTTTTTTTATTACCTAGAATATACCTCATAGTTGATCATATTTGGGTTCGGAAGGAATTAATCCACCCCTATGGGTAGAAAAATAGGGGATGATTGATTTTTCACTTGTGAACATTGGCACACATATGTAGTTGACATTGACAGATCGCTATTGTCATTATTTTTGTTCTCCTACATCCGTCACAATAATAACATTCTATGGAAGGATGGAATTATATACAAAGTGATGAAATGAACTCACCAGAACTATCAAAAATAATGTATAATATATAACAATAAATAGTTGAAGTAGATAATCGTATTATTTAACTGTTATTGTTGAAGTAAGGTGGGTATAAGTAAGTATTTTGGAATTATTAAAAAGTTAAGTAGGTAGTAATTAGTATATTTCACCCAAAAAAAATTGAAAAAAAAAAACTTAACAAAAAAAATTAAACCGACGAAAAACGGAACAGAAAAAAAAAACTTCCTTAGTCTTGATAACTAAGCCCCTAAACTAATGTAAGTAACTAATTTCAGTCGGCGCCAAACGAATAATCAACGAAGATCATTAAATTACTTCAAAAAAAATTATCAGAATGCCACCGTGCATCCCCGATGCCATCTTTTTACGCTTTACCTAGCTTGTTTTTTTTGGCGCCGACACAAAATGAGTTACTCACATTGGTTTATATGCTTAGTTATTAGGACTAAGGAGGTTTATTTATGTTTTGCTTTTAGTTCCGTTTTCGTCGGTGTTAATTTTTGTTAAAATTTTATTTTAAAATGATCTTGCCTCTCGACTATACCGTATATTTTCATTGTTTGAGAATATTTTTTTGCCATTTGTTTAATTCTGTATTGTTGACGCTTCAAAATGTATCATATTAAAACTGTTTTTGAAAATCCCTTTCATCTAAAAGGGGAAAAAGGATTGAAATTTTAATTATGATTGGTGTTGCGATATGATGCGGACTCAACAAGAGGTATGCAGATTATTCCATGAAATGCACCCAGATAGTAAAACTTATTTCACAATCTACTGTAAGCAGAATAGAGCGAAAATACAGAGAATTAGGACGTGGGGGGTGCACCAAACCAAGGTAGACCTACAGTTAATGAAAATAATCAACAAGACGAGACGTAATTTTGTCGGCACCTGGATTTCTTACAAAATACATTAATTCCTGATTTGACCCAGCTTTTCCTGATATTCAAATAGCCAATAATTTAGACCGCAGAAGGCGCACCGCAACATTTTAATGCATCTTTGGTAGTGTATCCAGTAGCTGCATAACTACGTAATTTCATATAATAATTTTAATACGTTCATTCTTCATTTCGTTTTTTGAAATACAGTATCGCATAATTTTTCTAATAAAATTTTAAAACACCTTTTGTATTGTTGCCCACCCTCTACCAATTTGGAATCAGCAAGTTAACTCATAAAAAAAAAAAAAGAGGGTGTTCATTTAATAAAACCCCCGCTGATGACGTCATCTCTCGAAGGTAGATGACCCTGGATATTATTATTTTTTAAAAAAAAAAGTAAATTAAAATAAAAAATCGACCTGTTTCGAATTTTTTTAGAGATATTGTTCATTTAGCTAATAATGAATGTATGCGTTACTTTATGGACACACTGAAAAGGCAATATGTATAAATAAGCATGGCCACATATCATTACCTACTACTACAAACTAATGTAACACTTCATTATATATAACAGTTTTCAATTTATCCACTATAATCACTATAACAAAAAAGACAACAAAGTACAAAGACACATCCCAAAACCCAACACAAAGGAATTAAAGAAAATTGGAATGATTTGGGGGCGCTTATAAGTGCCAACCGACAAACCCCTTATTTTACAAATAGATGATATAAAACTACCTCTCGTTCAGTTGATTATTTCGTCGCACGCATGTAATATGCTTATGAAGTCATACTCTTCTTCATTGTTTGGTGTCCTCCTTGCTATCGCATAAAAGGGGGCCAGAAATTGGGGGGCAGTGACTAAACGCGTTCTAGTCATATATTATAATTACATTTCATGGTGATTATTTTGGGGGAAATTAAAATTAGATGCCAGCGCCAGGTGGCGAAAATTCAAACCAGACATAGTACAGTGGCCCCGTTTATACCGTGTCTTGGTATGCAGACTAATGATTATATTCCAACCAAATTTGTTAGTCAGTTTGGAAAAAGGGACTTGGTCAAGTAACTAGTTGGTGGTGTGTACCCGACTATAATCAAGTTATAAGGGTGGGGATTATAAAACTATTTCGACAGATAACTAGAAGTGTCTTTCTCAATAGGGTGGAATCCAAAATGTGAAATCAACTGTGGTGTCCCACAAGGCCAAAATTCTAGGACCTGTCTTATTCCCGTTATATGTCAATGACTTGGCCAAAGTGGGTATCCAGGGCCAATTCACTATTTTGGGATACACCACAATCCCTGGGAAAACAAAGTATTAGGATTCTGGGTTGTGGACCTTAAAAGGTAAAGAAGGGTGTATGCCCAAACTCCTTTCTTTTATAAGCAAAACGAACATTGTCTCATTCAAATGTGATATCAATGAAATCCCATTGGAGAATGGAACAATTACAAATGTTTCAGAGAACAAGTTTTTAGGGTTGCATATTGATGAAAATTAAGATTTGGAAGCCATATCAATAAATTGTGCAGACGGTTGGCGGCTGGCTGCTTTGCTATGAGTTGTCTCTAACGAGCTAGATATTGCCAATGCTAGAAAGGTCTACTACTCATTGATTGAGGCATCACCTTAGATATGGTATTTCCTTTTGGGGGCTGTGTTCACAATATCTCTTTGATAGGGTCTTTATTTTGCAGAAAAGGGCGATCAGGTATTTATGCAATGCCAATTATCGCGATTCGTGTCGTATAGTATTTTTGGAGCAGATAATTTTAACCCTGGCATGTCTTTTCATTCTAGAGACAGTATGTCTCATACAAAAAAAGTATAAAGATATAGAAAAAATCTACCTCAACATAAAAAAACACGATTATCACTCCAGGCCCCACCCCCAAAACGCCTATATCCCCCCTAACACAAAATTACTAATTTTAAAAAAACAAAAAAATTTTTTAATCATCTTCCGGGCACCAAAAAAGAAATACAAAACGGTTTTCCCCAAAAAAAAGAAAAAAATTTTGGTCAAAAAAGCCAATACTTTGGGGATAAATTTTCTACCAGGACTCATTACCTGATTTTAAAACCCATATTTATAAATAAAAAACCCCTTTTATCATATTTGATCACTGGGAACTCTCTAATAGTTTTTCTGTTATATAAAAGGGGGTAATTTTTTTCCTTTCAGAACGTTTATAAAACATAAAACAAAAAACTTATTTTTTTTGGCGTTTGAATTGACTCGGCCGTTGCTTTAATTTTAAAAGCCCTTTGTTTTAGTTTTAAAATTTTAAAAATTTTAAATTTATTTTTTTTTTTATCTTATTTTATATTGTATACTTTTAAATTACCTATTGTAAGTTGTACCCTTTAAGCTTTGTCCCGGAATTGTATTCTTCCGATATTAAAGCATATTTTGATTGATTGTTTGGGCTTGTGGATGACGTCACATTTTTTAAAGTTAATTTTAAAATTTAAAAAGGTTAACTTTATCGGGTGGAACGGGTGTTTTTTTGGTTAACTTTGTATAAAATGGTGGTTTTCGATCGTCGACAATTCTCCCCAAATTGAAATTTTTGCATATAGTCATATAACCTAAATTTTATTTTTTTTTGATTTTTCTTTTTTTTCCAAAATTTGGCAAACGATATCCACGTTTTTTTTGGGGGAACTTTTGACCGATGATGAAGAAATTTGTAATATTTTTAAGCCCCCCCGGGAAAAAAGGGATTTTTAGGAATCGGTTAGACCATTTCCCCCGGGGAAAGGGAAACCCTAATTTTAAAAACCCGATTTCGACTATAAAAGAGAGTCTGTACGCTTGGTAATGGGGCACATTAAAACAAAATTTACAAAAAAATTCAAAAAAAGGTCAGCATTTCTAGAAAACCTTTTTTAAATTATTGTAAAATTTAAACCATATTTTTAAAAATATTCTATTTTCCCCAAATCCAAGTGTTGATTAAAATTAAAGTTTTTATGCAACTGGTTCTTTCCCTTGGTAGTTGCTGGAGTTTTTAGGTATTCACAAGTCAACTGCTAGCAGTGTTATTAAAAAAGTTAAAACGGGAAATTGCATTGTTACCCCTTTTTTTTCCCAAAAAAATCCCAAAACTTTTTTTGTGTGTTTATTCTTTTCAAGACTCAAAGTGAAAGGGGGGTGAAATTTAAAAATCTTAAACAATATCTTTTGGGAAAAAACTCTCTTTGAAGGAGAAAAAGGGTATGCCCCAAAAATTGTTTAAAAAAAAACCCTTTTTTCTTTTCAAGCTTGGTGAAGTCATGGGGAATTTTTTTTGAAGAAATGTTAAAATTATTATTTGTAATTTTTAAAAAAAAAATTTAAAACTAAAAAAAACAGTTTTTTTTTCTTTTAAAAAACCAAGATGGTGTGAAAATGTGTCCTTATCACCTAGAAAAAACATATATAGCCCTTTTTTTCCATACTGTATGAATAATCTTGGTATGCCCAATAATATATCTTTTTTCTTTTTTAAGTCTTTTTTTTTTTTCTTCTAAACTCTCTTCAAAGGTTCTTTTTTTTCACTTTTTTCTTTAAAACACACAAGTCAACATAATTTTTTACCAGGTAAACCCCCAAAATTTTATCGAATCAACTCACAAGAGATTAAAAAAGTTTTAAATGTACAAAAGGTAAAATTATTAACAAAAGTTTAAAAAAATGTGTCATCCCCCTTTAATTTTTAGGATATTCATTAAAAAAAGACTTTTAAAAATGAAATTTATTTTTTTACCCCTTTGGGTTTCAAAAAAAAGATTTTTAATATACAAAATACCCAAAATGGAAATTTGAGATAAAGTGGCGTTTTTGGGGTTTTTTGGGATCCTCTTATAGATCGGTGGTGCTTTTATCAGGGGCCGGGCCTTTTTTTACGGGCCTTTTAGCCCCCGGGGGATAAAAAGCCAATTTTGGTTTTTTCCTATTTTGTCAAAAAATGTTGAAAATGCGTTTTTGGAATTTAAAAAAGGGAAAAGGGTTTTTTTATATAACATACATTTCCCTTCCAATGATGAATTTTTCAAGTTTTTAATATATCCCTTTTTTTTCTTCTTAACCCCTATTTTCTTTTCCCCACAAAATCTCTATGAAGGTTTCTTTTTACTTTTATCCGGGCCCCCCCCGACGGGTACAGGAGGATTTTGGGAAGGGACTGGGTTCTTCTTCCAAGAGCCCATCGTCTGTCAAAAACTCGCCTCCTTAAATTTAAAATTCCCCCTTGAACGGTTTTTTAAATTTTTCCCCCATGGGAAAAGAAAAACTTATTTGCTTTTTTTCCGTTCAACCGGGATCGTTTTGAAGAAAAAATTTAAAGGGGGCCCGCCCTTTTTGTCTTTTTATTCAAAAAAAGGGGACCTTTATAAAAAATGACATTTTGGGCTTCCCAAATTAACGTGGTAAAATTAAAAATTAACCCAAAAAATGTTTATAATCCTAAACCCCAAGATTTAAAAATATATAAAATTTACCCCAAAGTGACTGTACTTTTTTGAAAAATTGCTAAGCATTTGTTTTGGGTTTTCGCACTGGCTGAATGAAAAGAATGGGGAAAAAATACAAAAAAAAAAGGGAGGGAGTTAGTGAATGATATGTTCTTGGGTTCCCCAACCTTAGTTTCCCCTTTAATTTGGAAAATTTTTCATATATTTTTTTTTTATTTTATATAAAATGAGTTTGGTTCAAACCCCCAAAAAAATCCAAGGTTTTAAATTTGGGCAGATTTAAGAAAAAAATTTCGTTTCTCCAAAAAATTTTGAACAGAAAAGTATATCAATTTTGGATGGCAAAAAAATTTAAAACCTAGACATTTCAAGACCCTTGAAAAAGGGGGTGGTTAATTAGGGGGTTTTTCAAAACCGCTGAGCAAAAATAAATTTTAAAATTTTTTGGGTTAAATTTCTTTTAAAAATTCCCAAATTGGTTTACTTTCCCTTTTTGGTTCCCCAAAATTTCAAAAAAACATGACAAAAAAAATCCATAGAAAAATTTCTTTTTAAAATTTTCGATTTTCCAAATTTTTTTTTTCCCCTTTTTTAATAATTCCCCCAAAAAATGGAGCCGACTTAAAATTTTTTTTCCTTTTTAAAAATGGTCAAACCACTCAATTTCGAATTTCACGTTTTTCATCGAAAAAATTTAAAAAAACCCGGATTTTTTGAAAACATAAAAAATGGAAGTTTATTATTGGGGAACCGAAAAATTTCAAAATTTTTTAAAGGAAAAATAAACCCTCCCAGGCCCCTTTTAGTTTTAAGGGGAAAAACCTTTAATCCCCATAAAATATAAAAGGGGGGATTTGGGAATTTAAGAAAGATATTTTTTTAAATTTTTTGGTTTTTTGGGAATTAAAATTTGGTAAATTCCGGTATTGGAAAAAAAGGGTTTTAAAGGTTTTTTAAAAAATCTATTTTTTTTAATTTTTTCTTATTTGAAGGGAAAAATAAGGGGGGGATTATAGGAAACCTTTTATTAATATTTAATAATTTTAATTTTTCTCCCCCTTTAAATATAATATTATTTTATTTGCTTTATTTAGTTTAAAAAATCGTTAAGTATAAAAATTTAAAAATCATACAAAGGTTTCAATGGAAAAAAAATTCAAATCAAAAATTTTAAGTTATTGGGTTTTTTTTTTCCCCTTAGGAAGAGGTTTTTTCCCAAGGGGTTACAGGAATTTGCTTTGAGTCCCCTGGAATTTATTTTAAATTGGGGAAATACAAAACAAATAAATTTAAAAGTTCTAAAGTTTATTAGGTTTTTTCCAAATTTTTGGTTTTTAAGGGAAAATTTATTTTGAATTTGAAATTATTCTCCTAAAAGCCTTTTTTCGAAAAACTTTTTTCGAATTTTCCAAAAAAAGGAAATTCCTTCGGGTTGTTTGCAAACCCTAAAAATAAAACCCTTTTTTTCTCCTGAAAAATTTTTTAAATTGGTAAAAAAACTTTATGATTTGAAAAAGGGAGCCCCAAAAATTTTTGGGGCCCGACCTAAAAATTTAGGGGACAGGCCCCCCATTTTTTAAAATAAAATGCAAAAAAAAAAAAGGGCTTTTCTTTCAGTTGAACCAAATTTAATCCAAATTAAAAAAAATTCCAAATTGAAGAAAATAAAACAAAATACACTTTTACCAAATTTTCGTTAAATAAATTACAATTTTGAAAGGTTTGTGACAAGGTGGAATTGGTTTTAAATGCTGGTTTTTCCAAAAACGTTTTAAATTTCCCTTAAAATTTTAAAATTTTTTCCCAAAATGGTCTGTTTTCCCCTTTAAAACTTTTCTTTTTAAATTTTTTTAAATACAAAGACATGGCTCCAAAGGGTAATAAAAAAACAAAATTAAAGGGTTTGTTAAAATGTAATTTGTTTTTTTTGGGAAATTTGAGTTTAAAAGGACTAAAATTTTTTAAAAATTTTTTTTTTCCGGGTTTAAAAATTTTTTTTCCCAGGTTGCCTTTCCAAAAACAATAAAATGTTTTTTAAGGGGGTGGTTAGCTTATTATTTCTTTGGTTTTTTTTTAAGGGGTTTAATTTTTTTTTATATATAAATAAAATTTATTTAAATTTATTTTAAAAAATAAAATTAAATATTTATTATATATTTTATTATATAAATTTTTTTAAAAATTTCAACGTTGATAAACCCAATTAAAAAATATAAAAAAGAATGTAAAAAAAACCAAATAAAATCTAATTATAATACCCAATCAATAATTAAAAGTAAACACTTTGGGGAAAAACCCCGCCTTTTTTTTCAACCCAGTCTTCCCAACTTACAAAATTTCGGAATTTTGGAAAAATATGGGGAAAAATTTTTCACAAGGAAAGGGAAAATTTCCCCAAACCTTTTATTTGATTTTAAACCAAATTTTCTTTATTTTTGGGTTTCCCCCTGAAAAATTTTTAACCAAAAATTTAGTTTAACATGAACCGGGAAATTTTCCCCGTGGGGGCCAAATTTTTCCAAAAAGCAAATGGGGTTTTTTTGTTCCCAAAAAATTTTTTTCCAAATTGGAAAAAAAATTTTCAAAATGGAAATTGGCGCGAAAAAAATTTCCCCGGATATTTTTTTTTTAATTTTGCGGATTCCTTTTTAATGTTTAAAACATTTTTTTCCTTTCTGGCGGTTTTTCAAAACTTTTCAGTTTACCATTTTTTTAATATTTCCTAATCACCAGGGGAATAGGTTTTAATGGTCTTTTTGTGCTTTAAATTAACAAAATTTTTTTGGGGTTTAAAGTAATTTGTTTTATTTTGGGTTTCGTGGGTTGGGCAAAAATTTTTTCTTTGTTGGGAGATTTTTGTTTTGCCCTTGAGTTTTTTCCCCTGTTTAAAATTTTTTTTTAAACCCAAACCTTTTTTCTTTTTTTAAAAGGGTTCCCTTTTTTCTTTTAAATTGTTTTTTAAAAATTGGCTTAAAGAAGCCCAACAAAGCCAAATTTTACGAATTTTTTTTGGTAATTTAATTTTTTTTCATACAAAAACCTTTTCAAGGAATACGAAGGGAAAATATATTTATAAATTTTATCCCAAATTTTTCAATTTTTATAAAAGAAATACTTTTGAAAACCCCGGAAAATTAATTTTGGTCTTAAAATTTTATTTAGTTCCCAAATACGCCCCTTTTAAAAAAACGTTTGTTTTATGCAGGGACCCCCTTTTTAAATTTCATTTCCCCAAACCATTCCGCGGTTTTCTGTTTGGGCCACGGGGGCACGTTTTATACCCAACAAATTGGTGTGTTTGAGGTGGAAGGTGGTGGAGGGAAAAGGCGTCATTTTCATGAGATCCACCTTATTTCAACCATTTTTATAAAACGATTTGGGGGGAACTGTAATTTCAAAAAACCACATTAGAGGTTATGTTGATGTATTAAAAACATAAAAAGATTAAATAAAAAACCGGACTTTGAAATGTTTTGTAGTTTTTCCTTGTAAAAACGATGCCCCGATCATCTTAGGTTCATCCAGTTCATCAACCCAATGGATTAATGATCTTCAAAACCCCCCCAAAATCTTAAAAATTGGTTAATTATTTCGAACTAATTAATATATTGCGTTTTGGGAAATTTTTAATTTCCGATTATCGAGGGCATAACGGGTGGAAATTTCAAAAAAAATTTAAGGAAAAAAAGGAACTACCCCCCAGTGGAAATTTCTTTTATTTCGGGGTTAATTGCACAGTTATCGACTCACCCTCTAATTTCCAGATTACATAAAATTTCGATGGATTTTACAAAAATGACCCTTTGGTTTAAAAAAATCTTCATTGACATCCGATTTTAAAATCCTGTTCATTTTTTCAAACAAATTAAATGCTGACCATTCTATCATAAATCAAACCCTTAAAATAATCCCATATCCACCAAACTCATCAATACTTTAAGCCGGGGGAAAAAAATCAAGATGTTGTGGATACATTTGTTGGATATAAAACGAAAGTGGAATTTCCCATATTAGGGGGTCTAGGGTTTGAACTTAGCCTACTGTTTTTGATTCACTGAATGACCACAATCAAAAGTTCTGTCAAAAAAAACCCGGAAAATAATACCCCATAAGTGTGGGGTTTGGCATATGTGTTTGTGAAACATGTCCCTTATATAGAGGTAAAAAATTATCGATAGTCACAATTTGACGATAAAATTTTTTTGGCATTTTAAAAAAACTATCGATCTAGCCACAGAAGAACATAATTGTATCTGTGTACATACATAGATAGTAATAGTAGAACACAACCTAAAAATAATGGAAGTTGGAAGAATAAAATAGGGCCAATTTATGAAACAATATAAATTATCATAGTCCAAGTCACAGACTCTGACTCAATCATAAAATCGAATTGAATCTGTATATTTCAATGGAAGCATTTATAAATTTTTTTTTAGTTTTAGAAACTATCATAAGACTATGCCCTTTTCAAACTTGGAAAATTTCCAATATTTATGTTTATGATTGAAAACGACAAAAAAATGCGCATGTGCATAGATACCTTTTGACAAATCACATTGAAAAATTTATTTCGACTTTTGTTTCTGAAAAAATTTAGTCTGGGAAAAGGGTATTCTTTTTGAAATAATTGAAAAAATTCCCTCATCTTTGGGATAAAAAAATTTTTTTTTTATAGACAATGGAAAAATTTTGGGGGAAAACATAATGCTACAGACTTTGGGTGCATAAATCAATCATTTTAACCCAGCGACTGGGGCTATGATTGAGTGATTGTGACTACGACAATGACAATGTTGCATAAATTGGCACTAGCACTAAATTGACAATCTATCATATCATAACATATGACGAAAGACCAGTGAACTCTTTTACTATTCGCATATATAGTATAAAAGTACATTCCAATTGCCCCCTACAACGATCAAAAAAAATTTCCCTTTAGCCGTTCCCACATGACGACCACGGTCGTTCTGGGCGTGGCGAAAACGTCACCAAGACGTCATTATTTTCTCACGCCGACCCAAAAAACCCATCTGAAGAACTGGGTCAAAGGGGGGCTTTGAAAATTCGGCGCAATTTTTAAAAATTGGGAAAATGGGGGAGAAATATTTTAGTGGGAAAATTATGTTTCTTCCGCAGATGCCCCAAAAGTGGGCCACAGGTAAAATATTCTTCATCTGAATAACATCAATTACACTTTCATACTTAATAATACATGGCCTGAGTTTTCGCTTTTACTCTTACCGGGAAATAGAAGTGGGTTTTTGAAGCATTATTGCGCTGATCAACAAATATTCGGTCGCCATAAAAAACATTTTGATTATATTTAAACGTAAATTTTTTAAAAAAATAAATAAATTTTAAAAAGTAACCTCTTTCCCAAATTTGACTTATTTTCGAGCCCCGACATTTGTTTAAAGTTTACATGAACGGTAAAAGAAAAGGGGATACATTTCCCTGATACGGGTGTTATCATATTTTGTGTTGTTTTCTTTAGTTTTATGGTTACATATTGGAGTGATTAATAAAACGCCCTTCTTTCACATCGTAAAAGTTGTAAGATATTAAACAAAAAGGTTATGGGCCCCCGAATTTAAGTGAAAGTGATTGGGAAATTTGGGTTTTTTTATCTATATATATTTATTTTTATATATATATATTTATTTTTATATATATATATTTATATATTTTTATATATATATATATATTTTTTTTTATATATATATATATATATATATATATATATATATATTTATATATATATATATATAACAAAAAATATAAAAAAGCAGACGCAAAAATATTCAGAAATGTCATAAAGTCTAAATGCGGTTTTTTCCTCGTTTGAAAAAATTTGGGAAAGGGAAGGGGCAAATTATATGGATTGGGAAATGGAAAATTTATTTGATAAACTGTGACCTATGGGAATATGTTTATGGAACTGTTGAATCTACAGGACAAGATGAAAACGGAAACTTGATGATAAAAAAAATTTGGGGTTTGGGAGAATAATATTTTGGGTTTTTAAACATATTTTAAAAGAAAAATTGAGAATTGAAGTCAGGAAAGAAGTTTGGGGCCGCTTTTAGAAAAAATTTTGGGCCAAAGGATTTTCCAGGGTGGCAGCTCTCATCGGGAAAAACTAGTTCTCATCCGCCTGGGAATTCTCCCGGAATGGGTGAATACCTTTAATAAAAAAGATGAAAAGGCAACATCTCAAAGCTATTGATACCCCGAAATAAAAAAGCGGAATGTTAGGGAGCATTGATATTCGTCAGTATTCCCGTTATTTCAAACCCTCTCATCATGGCCCCGAAAATTGTGGGAAATTTACAAAAATTTAGTAAAAGAAATATTATTAGTAGAAGCGGCTAAATATGAAAAAAGATGGGAAAAAAATCCATTAATATCGAAAAAACAGGATATCGGGGATATAAAATGCATAAATTCAAGGGGGAAAAAGTAAAAACTTCCACAAATTTTGGATTCATTGACATTCATTGATGATTTCACTAGGAAAACATTCGTTTTTTTTCTTGAAAACAAATCGGAAGTACTCGAAAATTCCCAAGGGGAAATTTAAAAAATCTAGTTGAAAATCAAACTTCAAGTCGAATCAAATCCATTAACAGACAATGGGGGAAAGGGAAAATGTAAAAAGGATCCCTGAAAAAGTATTTGGTACGGGAAAGGTAATAAGGCATCAGACAACCATAGAATAATACCCCCCAAAAAAAAAGGAGTAGCTGGGAAAGTTTCAACCCAACTTTTTGGGGGAAAAAAACACGTTCAATGTTGTATGTTCCCGTTTAAACCCAAGAATTTTGGGGGAGGCTGTCAATACTGGAGTTACCTAAAAACAGAAGTCCACATCTGTTTTTTAAAAAAATTACCCCAGAAGAAAACGTGGGTGGCAGAAAAACCCAACCTAAATCATTTTAAAAAATTTTTTTGGGTGCACCGGGTATACGCATATCCCAAAAAAAGAAACGAAAAAAAGGGATCCAAAGTCAGAGTTAATATTGGGTTTGGGTACTGCGACAATTCAAAGAGATACCGTTAAAACCTGGCAAAAGAAAAAATAACAAAAAAACCAGGACGTCATATTTGACGAAAAGAAAATGTTTTTCAAAAAAAAAGAAATTGACGCAACTTTTTATAATTTTGAAGAAATTAAAAGATTATTGATGGGAAGGATCTTCTAGGGGAATGATTCCGAAATTATTCCCGGTAGAAAATGAGGAATTCCCACCCATTCAATACAAAATGATGAACAGACTGCCGAACCCCAACCCGGAAAAAGGAAAAGAAAGCGATAAAGAGAAATGAAAGGGAATCAAATCCAGCAAAAGAGTTTTTCCTGGGCCGAAATCAGTACCTGAGAGATTGGGGGGTAAAAATTTGTTAATCCCTTAAGAATATGGGGAAAAAACTTTTTTTCGTTTTTTTCCTCCCGAAACACGAACCCCGGAAAAAGGGGGGGGTTCTATTTTGGTTTTCTTTTTTTAAAAAAATTTAAGACCTTTTTTGCACAAAAATACTAAAAAGCCGCCTTTTTTTAAAACATAAAAATTTTTCCCCAAAAAACTTTATTTTTTTAAACTTTGAAAAAATCGTCGTTTTTTTTTCGAATAAGATCCTCCTTCTCCCCAGTCGATTTATTTTTTACCAACATAAAAAAAAATTTAAAAAATTAATAAATGTTATCTGTCGAAGGAATTAGAGTTGTTCATTTGCAAAATGTGTAAGAAGGAGGATTTTTTTGATAAAAACGGGCTTTTCCTAATGATTTTTGTAATTGGAAAAAAACTTTTGGGGGTTTTTTTCGAAAAAACGGGTTTAAAGCCTTCCTTTAATAAATTTCCCCCTTTTTTTAGGCAAAAAACACGTAAAAAAGTTTTCCCCCATTCGGAAATGCATTTGATGTAACAGAAAATTTATTTAAACCGTGTTGTGTGCTGCAAGAGAAAATGGAAATATCGAGGATCCAAAATCTGTCCCCGGGGGCGTTGTCCAGAAACGATTCAGAAAGCTGGAAAAAAACCATGGGAAAGGAAAAATATTCATCTCTAATCAAAAAAAGAAACGTGGGGGCTAGTAGATCTACCAGAAAAGGGCACAACTTGATAACTTGGAAAAAGGGTTTTTTGCAGAAAAAAGAAATGACCAAGGAAAAATTGATACAAGGCACGTTTAAAATTTTAAATTTGAGGTTTTCTCCAAATTTACGGCATCATTTTGATGAGACATTTTCGCCCGTAATTGAACTACTACGTTAAGATTCCTGATAGCCGCAGCAACTCTATAAGATTGGGAAAATCAATCAAATGGATGCTGTGACTGCATTTTTTCAACCTGAATTGGAAAATGAAAATATTTACATGAAACAGGCAGAAATGTTCGAAAATGAAGACCATCCAAAAAAGTGTGCAAACTACAAATTTTTTATGGGTCAAACAGTGGGGGTCGATTAGGAATATTGGGAAATAGACAAAAAGTTTAAAAGAAGTTTTTGAAAAAGCAAAATTCGATAATTGTGTTTTATTATTGTCGAAAAAGGGAAAAGACTTTTTCTGATTTATCTTTTACCTTCCCGAATAATATGGAAATAAAAAGATGATCTGGAAAAAAAAATTTAAAAAAAAATTGAAATGAAATTTTAGGAACAACCAAAATACCGTCTGGGCGTCAAAAATTGAAAATAATCGAGAAAATGAAAAACTTATCCCCGATCCCGAGCGAGTATTAGAAAAATGCTCTGCAGATTCCCAAAATGTCAGGGAAACAAATTTTCAAAACCCCATTGGGAAAGTGGTAAAAAATAAAAAAAACCGGGAAAAAACGAAAAAAATTACCGAAAAAAATTCCATATCGAATGGCTTGGGGGAAATTTATTATACGCAGCCCCAGTTAACAAAACTCGGGTATATCACATGCAGTGGGGGTATTGAGTAAATTTAATGCTAATCCTTCGGAGGAGCACTAAATTCAGTGGGGAAAAGAAATCCTGACGTCAAAAAGATATCTGGGAAAAGGGGCAAAAAAATTCCCAAAACTATATATCAGTGACTGAAAATGCTGAATTGATTTTTTTGGGGTATGCTGATTTGACTTTGGTTGATGATCCCAAAAACAGAAGATCTATCAGCGCTTATGTATTTTGATGGCGAAAAAAGGGGCAATAAGTTGGGCGAGTAAAAACAAAAAAACTGTAAAACGCGCCCCGATAAAAAAGCTGAATACATGGCTTCCCGCCCCGCAGTTCAAAACTCCCCCGGATTGAAAAGATGATGGGAAAAGTTGGGAATCTGTGATAACTATAAAAATTTCCCCATTGTGATAACAAAGGAGCAATAGATCTTTTCAAAAAAATCCATGCACATTTTACGTAAAAAAACACATTGTTAAAAAACATTTTTTTGTGATGCTGTCAAAAAAAAAGACAAGTAGACGTCAGGAAAGTTTCCAAGAATAAATGGTTGCCGATTCATTAACCCCAAAGCAAATTTTGAAAACAAATGGGGCCCCGGCGGGGGTAAATTATTTTAAAACAACCGGCCAATTTAAGAAAAGACAACCTTTTTATCAAAAAGGGGGGAGGGTTCGGAAAGTGTCTAAAAAAAATTTTTCCTTGGGGTAAAAAGGGGGTGTTATTCCCCTTTAATTTTTGAATTTTTGTTTTCTTTGGTTTGTTTAAAATATTTTTTATTTTTGTTATTTAAATTTAAAAAAAGGTCAAATTCTTTATTGTATGGTAAAGGGGAATTTTTTATTACAATTTAAAACGGAAAAGCTAAAATTCCAAATTTTTTTTTTTTTAAAAATTTTTTATTTTTTTTAAACCTTTCCCGAAGTGGAAAAAAAAGGGTTTTTGTGAGGTTTTAAATTTTCCCTTTTAACAATTTAAAAAAAGGGGAAAAAGAAAAATTTCAAATTTTTTTGGTTATTGAAAAAATTTTTTTCGATTTAAAAAGTTTTAAAAATTTAAAAAATTGATGGTAAAAAAACCTTTGTTCCCTTGGGAATTTTTTAAACAAATTTTTGGGGGAAAAAATTTTAACTTTAAATTCTCAAACCCAAAATTTTAAATCCAAATTAATTGCCTTTCCCAAAAAAAATTGCGACTCAGCGGGTTTAAACCCCCAATTTAAGGGGAAATTTTATATTAAATTGGAAAAATGCAATTCTGGGAGTTTTGGGGAAAAAAATTTTTGGCAAAACCCAACCTGGGTAAAAGGGTTTTTGTTTGGAGCCCTGGGGAAAATAAAAGGCCCCCATATTTTAAAAACCCTTTCCCCAAAAAAAATAAAATCGTTAAATGGGGAAATAAACCAAAAAATGAAAAATTTCAATGGGGGGGAAATGTGCTTTTTTTATTAAAAGGGGTTACCCAATTTTGGGGTTTTTTTCTTTTTTGGATTTCAAAATTGAACTATTGCAAGGCGCCTTGAGGTTTGATTTATTTAAGAATTCTTGATTTTGTTATGAAAAAAAAACTGACAGATCTCTATCCCACAAAAAAAATGTATTTGTCACCGTTATTTGCCTGCTACTGTCTTGTTTAATCAATTGTTTTAATTGCATATTCATGCAGTTTATTATGGATGTTAAAGTGGATTTCTTGAAGACTTCTTCTTGAAAACAGACTTTATTTTCACTAAAGTTACAAAAAATATATGAGAGATATAGAAGTGACAACTATTGCAATATAAGTGACGCTCTTCGATCTTGGGATCCTTTTTAGATGCTGGTGGTGCTGAGTAAGATCTACGCCTCTGGCTTCTTGACCAGGTGTCCAAAGGCTTGACTTGTTTGTCCCAGCAACAATGTAGAAATTTGTTGTGGGCTTTTGATGCTTAGAATGTCTGGATTTTGGAAATAACAACTCTCATCTTTTGAACAAATTGATGCCATGGATGCAGCAACTTTTACTTGAGTTTGCTAGGGCCAGAATTCAATACAATTCTTTCTTCTTCCTCGACATCTTCACGATGTGGATACTGGGTCTTTTCTTGACGGTAATAGTCTGGAAAGAGCTCTAAAGGGTTGACGTTGATCTGGAGGTCTTGGGGTTGATCATCCATCTGATGTCAATATTCTAATTTTCATGGGATAATGGGTAAATATAAATAGCATACATGCTCTCGAATATAGGTAAAATAGTTTTCTTACATGTTTTGTCTCTAAACACGAATCCGGAAGAAAAATGCGACAGTCTCATACCGTTTCCGAGTTGGAGCACTTTTAATTTTTTTAACCTCATTTTCAAGCATCGCTTTTTCGCATAAATATCACTCAAAATGCCTCCTTCTTTTTTACCAGCATAACCAATACACCCTAAAGCACTTATTTTCGGCCCAACTTCGCCCAAAATATTTTCGTTTTATCGAAAAAATTCAAGTCTCAAGTTAAATAACAACTTCACACATCTGACAGATGAAATTTAGTAACTTTTCCCTTTTTTCATGTTGGTAATAAATGAATCACCGCCAACTTTTCGAATTCAAATATGAGTAATAGTTTCCCCTTCATTTATGTTTCCAATTGTTTTTGGGCACCATGATTCATTTATTACCAACATAAAAAAGGGAAAGTTACTAAATTTCATCTGTCAGATGTGTGAAGTTTGTTTTTTTGGAACTGTGTAAAAAGGAGTATTTTTTCGATGATAAGGCAATATTTTGTGGAAAGTTGTACCGAAAATAAATAATTTGGGTGTATTGTTTATGCTGGTAAAAAGAAGGAAGCATTTTGAGTGATTTTTGTGCGAGAAAACAGTGTTTGAAAATGAGGTTAAAAAAAATTAAAAGTGCTCTAACTTGGAAACGGTATGGGACCGCCGCATTTTTTTCCGGATTCGTGTTCAGGCGGCAAAGACACGTAAGAAAAGTTTTTTACCTATATTCAGAGAGCATGTGTACGCTAACTTTATATTTACCGGATAATGTTTTCTACATTTACAGAAAATGTATAAAATTATTGAAATAGATTTATTTTGACAGAGTATTTATAGTCATTCACAAGTGGCAGAATATTTTGCCCGGGGGAGAAAAGAAAAAAACTTTTTAAAAAAAAATATCAATGGGTTCAATAAAAATTTTAAAAAAAAGTTATAAAACATTAAAATGAAAAAAATTCCGTTTAAAAACGGTTTAAAAAAATTAAAAAATATAAATGGGAGATTCACATGTTATTACATGTTATAAAAATACCCATGATTTGAATAAAATTTGATTCATAAATTTCAAGGCCAGAAAATATTCCTCGGTATTATAGGGCTTTATTTTTACAAAATTTTTTTCTAAAGATTTCAAAAATTCTAGCCACCACAATATCTTTTATATCTTGTGGGAGGTTATTATAAAATTTCATTGCACTATAGATGGTGCCCGCCCCTTAAGGATTTTGAATGAATGGGATTGAGAATTTTTTTTTTATATATTTGTTTCATAGATACAAAAGAAAAAATTTTAAATTATGTTGTTTTTAAATCAGATCTACATGATTCTTTTGTTTTTTCATATTTTTTTGATTTTTCCCGGATTCTTTTCTGAATAACGAAATACCCTTTTCAGTGTTACTTTTGTTTCCCCCGGAAAAAATTTCCCCGTTCAGAAACTGTTTTAAATTTTTGATAGAAAAAGAGTTTTCACAGATTTTTCCCCAGATTTTTTGCCCCTTTTATTCCATATGATATCCTGTTTGATTTTTGTTTGATGTGTATTCAATGTGTTTTTCCATTTCAAAATTCATTGGGGTAGAGCCCCAAAAAAATTTGGGTTATTTTTTGTTATTGTCAAAGGGGGTCGCCCTTTTAACCCTTGGTGATTTTTTTTAGCTTTTTTTAACCCCCCTGTGGGTGAAAAGTAGGAGGTTCAAGACTAAAAACCCCCCCTACCCAAAATCACCTTGTATTTTTTTTTACTAAGCATTTTAAAAAAATTTCAGAATATTATCTTTAAATACAGGTAAAATTAAAATTTTAATTCTGGAGAATTAAGGACCGGGGAAAAAAATATCCAGACAGAATTAAAGGAGATTATTTTTTCCTGGGATAAAAATAATAAAAAAGGGTAATCAAGGGGAAAAACAAAATTTTACTGGTACATGAACATATTTAAGGACATTGTCCCTTTGGGCCCAAATTGAGACTTTTTTCAAAACAAGTTGATAAGCACTTTTCAAAGTCAGCTGTTGGCACTTTTTTGGGTTTGTTTATGATCAACGCCCCCCTCATCAAACCCCTCGGGCCCTCATTTTCTCCTATGGAAAAAAATTTTTTAACCCCCACGCCCCCAAGGGGAGGATGCATGAAGGACCAAATTGGCATTTCCCGGGCCACTTTTTGCCCGGGTCATTGGGGGCCTTTGACTTAACTTTCTTCTTTTGCAAAACCAGTCCACACTCCAGCACGCCCCTTCCCCCGGCCGCCGACAAAACCTTCCAAAGGGTTTGGGGAATAAAGGTCTTAACTTTTGGGGTGAACTGGGTTAAGACCGCCGCCATTTTCTAGCTGCCGTTTTTCCCCGCTGCCAAATGACCAGTGGCGCCGGAAAATTTTTTTTTAATTTGGAAAAAAAAGGAAAAAAATTTAAACGAATTCTACCCCATTCATCAGATTCAACAAAAATTTTACACTGCATAGTTTTACCCCCCATACCAGGGGTGGGAAAAGAAAAAAACAACTTTTTTGGGAAAAAAAAGTTTTTACAATTTTGGGGGTAATTTTGACTTTTTCAGTTAATTTGTGAACATGAATTGCATACATTATAGATGAGCAAAACCCCCCAGAAAAAAATTTTCTGGTTAGTAAATGATGTCCGGCGGGGGTCTTTCGGCTTTTTAAAAAAAAGTTTAGGCATCCAAAAATTTACCCAAATCCCTACTTTAGGTGACTAGGGGAAACATAAACACCCTTTTGGGAAAATGAAGACTGGGCCCCCCGGGCCGGCAAAAAGTTAAAATTGAAATTTTGAAAAAAAATGTTTTTGGCTCCCAAATAGTTAAAATATAATACGGGTGACGAGAACAAAAATAAACATCTTTTTATAAATGAACGACTCGGGGTTTCCGGGGGTGAAAAAGGGCGAAACGAAATTTAAAAAAAAATGTTTTTGGATCAAATATTTTAACCCATACTACATGGAAAGTTACTGAAGACTTTGGCATAAACATCTTCGTGAATATGAAGACGAAGCCGCCCGGCCCGGGGGAAGTTGCCAAATGAAATTTTTTTAAAAAAATGTTTTTTGGTTCCAAATAAGGGGATCTCCCTACTTTTGGGGCAAGAAAACAAAAAAAAATCTTCTATGGTTTTGAAAGCCGCAAGCCCCTGGCGGGGGAGGCATGAAACTTTTAAAATATTTTTTTAGGCATACCGAAATATTTTAAAAATCCCTATCATGAAGTGACTTAGAAGACACAAAAAATAAAAAATCTTCTAAGAAAGGCAAACCCCAAAACCGCCGGCGGTGGGGGGTTGCAATTGAAACCCAAAATATGTTTTTAAAATTTTTTTAGGGGGGCTGAAGAAAACAATAAAATTTTCTATAATATGAACACTCGCGAAAACCGTCCGCCGGGGAAAATTTAATCGAAAAATTTTGAAAAAAAATGATTTAGGTCCGGGAAAAAATTTTTGCCAACTCCCTACCCGAGGGGGACCGGAAGACACAATAATAAAACTTCATGAAAGGAACGGCTCGCGAGCGTCCGACGGTGAAAGTTGTCGAACAAATTTTGAAAAATAGGGTTTTTGGCAACCGGGGAAAAGTTAGTCAAACGGGTAATTGGGGGAACACAACAATTGAATTTTCATGAATAGGGAATGCAAAAGGGCCATTTTTGGGAAATTGTCAAAAAGGGAAAATTTTTTGAAAAAATAGGGTTTGGGGTGCAAAAAAATTTAAAAACCCCCGGCCCGGGGTGACAGGGGAAAACCAAAAAAAACATATTTTATGAAATATGAAATCGCCCAAACCGCGGCGGGGAGTTGCCCGGCCAAAAAATATGAAAAATACCCAAAATTTTAACCCCTGGAGTGGGGGCTAGAAACAAGCGATAAAATCTTTTGTTTAAACTTGCCGCCTCGGCGGGGAAATTGTTTTAAAAAATTTTGGGAAAAAATGTGTTGGGGGATTTCCGGGAAAAATTTTTTATTTAAGGGGGATAAAATAAAGGGGGAAGAACACAACAATAAATATCTTCTATGAATAGGCGATTGAAAAGTTGAGGGGGGAAAAAACGAAATTTTAAAAATTAAGTTGGGTTTTCCGAAAATTTTAGCCCCCCATATCATGGGTGATTAGAAATAGCGATAAATATCTTTTTTTGGAATTTTTCGAACCTTAGTCGGCCGAGGAAAAGTTGTCGAATTGAAATTTTAAAAAAAATATTTTTTAGGCATCCCAAAATTTTTAACTTCATATCATGAGTGACTGAAGCCCTACAATGACCATCCTTTTAAAAGGATGACTCGAAAAGGCCGCCCAAAGGGTATGGGTTGTCATTTAGAAATTGTTTTTTAGGCTTTCCAATAAAAAGCCAACCCCAATTCATGGGTGACAGAAAAAACAAAAACATCCTTTGATTTTGGGGCCCATCCGCGGCCCGGATGGGGAATTTTCCGGGGACTTCCCCAGTCAGACGGCCCCGGGGTGGTTCATTTTTATAGAATATGTTTATTGTTTTTCCCTTCCCCCGTAAAAGAAATGGGTTCCTTTTTCCGGAATCCCCAAAAATTTTTAAAAATTCCCCGACAATTTCCCAAAGGGCCGGGCCTTTTTTTGGGAGTCATTCATATTCACAGAAGATGTTTATCTTTTGTTTTTAAATCCCCATGAGTATGGAGTTGGCTAAAATTTTCGGTATGCCTGAATCTTTTTTAAAAAAATTTAAATTTGAAAACTCACCCCGGGCCGGGCGGTTTTGGCTTCATTTCAAAGAAGGTTTTGGCCTATCCCCATGGGTATGGAGTTAAAATTTTCGGTTCCAAATTTTTTAAAATTTCGTTTGACAACCCCCAACCCCATCCGGCCCTTAAGTCGTTCATATTTCACAGCAGATGTTCATCGTTGTTCCCAAGTCCCCGTGAGTAGGGAGTTGGCTTACTATTTCGGAAATGCCTAAAAACATATTTTTGGTTTAAATTCGAAAACCCCCCACCGTCAGACGGCTTTTGAGTCGTTCATATTCATAGAAGATCTTTATTGTTGTTTTCCCAGCCCTTTAAAAGGGGTATGGAGGTGGCTAAATTTTTCGGTATGCCTAAAACAAAATTTTAAAAATTTATTTCGACAACTTCCACCGTCAGAGGGCGCGGAGTCATTCATATTCAAAAGATGTTTATCGGGTTTCTAGTACCCATGGGGTATGGAGTTGGCTAAATTTTCGGTATGCCTAAATCTTTTTTTAAAAAAAATTCAATTTGACAACTTCCACCGTCAGACGGTTCCGAGTCATTCATTTTCCCCGGCAGATGTTTATCGTTGGCCCCCATTTACCCAAAAATGTGGGAGTTCATTTTTTCCCCTTCCCTAAAAACCCAAAAAATTTTTAAAAAATTTCAATTCGACTTTTTTTCCCCGTCAGACGGGGGAGTCATTCATATTCATAGAAGTTTTTTATCGCTGTGTCTCCTAGTCACCCATGGTATGGAGTTACAAATATTTCGGTATGCCTAAATCATATTTTTAAAATTTCGATTTGAAAACTCCCCCCGTCTTACGGCTTCCAGGTGCCCCCTTTTTAAGAAGATGCTTATCTTTTTTCTTCTAGTCCCCCTAATTATGGAGTTGGCAAAATTTTTTCCCGGTATGCCAAAAATTTTTTTTTAAAATTTAAAAATTCAAATTTTCCCCCGGGGCCAAAGACTTTTGGGAGTCATTCATATTCATGAAGTTTTTTAATTTCTTGTCCCCTAGTCCCCTTTTTTGAGGGGGGGTTTTGGCAAAATTTTTTCTGTATGCCTAAATTATTTTTTCAAAATTTTTTTGATTTAACAACCCCCCCCCCCCAGACGGTTGGCGAGTCGTTCATATTCAAAAATATGTCTTCGTTATTTTTTCTAGTCCCCATTTTTTTGGGGAGTTGGCTAACTATTTCGGTATGCCCAAAACTTTTTTTTCAAAATTTAAATTCGATTTTCCCCACCGTCAGACTTTTTGGGAGTCATTCATATTAAAAAAGGGATGTTTATCGTTATGTCTTCAAATCCCCCAGAGTATGGAGTTAAAAAAATTTTTTCCCGGTCCCCCAAAAAAACATTTTTTTAAAAAAATTATGAACAACTTTGACCAAAAAGGGGGGGTTCCAATCGTTCATATTCAAAAAAAGATTTTTATTGTTTTTCCCCTTTAGTCCCCAAAAAGGGGGGTTTTTGGGGCCCAATATTTCGGAAATGCATAAAACATTTTTTAAAAGTTTAATTTTAAAAAACCCCCCCCACCGCCAGTTTTTTTTTGGGATTTTTTTTCCATATTCATAGAAGATGTTTTCCCCGTTTCTTCTAGTTCCCCCCAAAAGGAGATGGATTTAAAAAAATATTTCGGTATGCCTAAAACTTTTTTTTTTAATTTTTTAATTTGACAACCCCCCCGTCAGACGGTTTTTGGGTTTTCATTTTTTTTTGGAAGATGTTTATTTTTTTTCCCCTGTCATTCCATAAGTATGGAGGTTAAAATTTCGGTCCCCCCAAAAACTTTTTTTAAAAGCCAATTGGAAAACTCCCCCCCGGGGGCGGCTTGGTGGTTTCATTTAAAAACAGATGTTTATGGTTGTTTTAAGTTCCCCCGGGGTGGGGGGGAGTTTTTTTAAAATTTTTCCCAAAAATGCCTAAAACATATTTTTAAAAAATTTTCCTTTGAAAACTTTACCTTTTGACGGTTTTGCAGTCTTTTTTTTATT
Source organism: Gonioctena quinquepunctata (assembly GCA_018342105.1). Classification (NCBI taxonomy): domain Eukaryota; kingdom Metazoa; phylum Arthropoda; class Insecta; order Coleoptera; family Chrysomelidae; genus Gonioctena; species Gonioctena quinquepunctata. The sequence continues at coordinate 59,841 of JAFIRS010002694.1, read as the reverse complement.
AAGAAGATGTTTATCGCTGTGTTTTCCTAGTCCCCATGGGGGGTTTTTTGGGAAAACCCTTTTCCCCAAAAATTAAAACCCTTTTTTTCCATAGGGGGTTTTTTTAATTCTTTTTATTTTTTTTCCCAGTCCCATGGTATGGGTTGGGTAAATATTTCGGTATGGGGGGAATCTTTTCTTTTGATTTGACAACCCCCACCGTCAGACGGTTTGCAGCCGCCCATATTCATAGAAGATGTTTATTGTTGTGTCCCCCGTCCTCCATAAGGGGGGAAGGGAAAAAATTTTTGGGGCCCCTTTTAAAAACATTTTTTTAAAATTTTTTTTCCCCCTTCCACCGTCAAAGGGCCGCAGTCGTTAATTTTTAAATAGAAGATGTTTATTGTTGTTTTCTCCTAGTCCCCCAAAAGGTATGGGAGTTGGCTAAATATTTCGGTATGCCTAAAACTTTTTTTTTTAAAAGTTTCAATTCGACAACTCCAACCCGTCAGACGGTTTGCGAGTCGTTCATATTCATAGAAGATGTTTATCGCTGTTTTTTCCCCTAGTCACCCATGAGTATGGAGTTGGCTTATTTCGGTATGCCTAAAACAATTTTTTAAAAAGCCAATTCGAAAACCCCACCGTCAGATTTTGGGGGAGTCGTTCATATTCAAGAAAGGGGGTTTTTTGTGTCCCCGGGGGTTTTTTTCCCCCATAAGTATGGGGGGGTTTTTATATTTGGGTCCCCCTTTAAAACCCCAATTTTTAAAATTTTTAATTAAAAATTTTTTACGGGGGGCTTTTTGGCAGTCATTCATATTCATAGATGTTTATCGTTGTTCCTAGTCCTCCATGATATGGAGTTGGCTAAATATTTCGATATGCCAAAAATCTTTTTTTTAAAAATTTTCTTGACAACCCCACCCCAGATGGGAAGTCGCCATATTCATAAAAAAACCCTTTTCGTTATTTTCTAGTCACCCGGTATGGAGTTTAAATTTTTTCGGTATCCCCAAAACTTTTTTTTAAAATTTTTCAATTGACAACTCCCCCGTCGGGTTTTTTAAATTGTTCTTTATTCATAGAAGTTTTTTTTGGGGGGTTTTTAATGTTTTTCGTCACCCATAATTATGGGTTCAAATTTGGGTATGCCTAAAACTTTTTTTTAAAATTTTAAAACCCGAAAAACCCCCCCCGTCGGACGGCTTGCGAGTCGTTCATATTCATAGAAGATGTTTATGGCTTTTTTTGGTCCCCATGAGTATGGAGTTGGCTTAATATTTCGGTATGTCTAAAACTTTTTTTTTAAAGGGGTTAAAAATTGGAAACTTTTTTTACCGTCGGACTTTTTTGGGTCGTTCATAAAAAAGAAGATGTTTATTGTTGTTTTTCCTAGTCTTTCCCAAAAAGGGGTAGGGGGGGGGGCCCCTAAATATTGGGGTTAAAAAAACTTTTTTTAAAAAAGTTTCAATTGACTTTTTTTACCGTCAGACCCCGAGTCATTCATATTCATAGAAGATGTTTATTGCGGGGGTTTCCCCCCAGTCCCCAAAGGGTTTTTGGTTAAATATTTGGGTTTTATGCCTAAAACTTTTTTTTTAAAATTTCCCCAATTCGACAACCCCCACCGTCAGACGGTTTGCGAGTCGTTCATATTATGAAGATGTTTATTGTTGGTTTCCCCCGGGGTCCCCATGAGGGGAGGTTTTTAAATTTTTTCGGTATCCCAAAACTTTTTTTTAAAAATTTTTTTTTTAAACTTTTTAACCCCCGGGGTTTAGGTTTTTCAAATTTCATGAAGATTTTTTTTGTTGCTTCCCTAGTCCCCATAAGTATGGAGTTGGCTAAATATTTGGGCAAAGAAAAAAGGGGTTTTTTTTTGGGGTTAAAAATTCACAACTCCAACCGTCAGACGGTTTGGGAGTCGTTCATATTTCATAGAAGATGTTTATCGTTGTATCTTCTAGTCTCCATGAGTATGGAGTTGAAAATTTTCGGTATGCCTAAAAATATTTTTTAAAGTTTGAATTGACAACTCCACCGCGACTTTTTGGCAAAAGTCGCCCTTTTCTAGGAGAGGGAATTTGTGCCTCCTAGTCCCCTAAGTATGGAGGTGGCTAAATTTTCCAATTTTTAAAAAACTTTTTTTTTTTACAAATTTCATTTCAAAATTTTTCCCCAAACCTTAAAAAGGGTTTTTGGAGTTTTTCCCCTTATTCACAGAGGATGTTTACCGTTGTGTCTTCTAGTCACCCATGATTTGGACGGCAAAATTTTTTCCCCGGTATGCCAAAAAATTTTTTAAAAAAAAAAATCGATTCGACAACTTTCACCGTCCCCCCTTTGGGGGAAGTCGTTCATACCCAAGAAGATGTTTAGGGCCTTTAAAATACCCATTTTGGAGTTAAAAAAATTTTTCGGCCCCAAAAACCCCATTTTTTTAAAAGAAAAATTTTCGACAACCCCACCTGCGGGGGGGCTTGCAGGTCTTAATTGGGGGAAGATATTTTTGTTAGGTTCCCGGTCCCCAAAATAAGGGGGATTTAAAAAAATTTTTGGGCCAAATTTTTTTTAAAAAAATTTGGATTCGACAATTCTTCAATTCGGACGGCTGGGGTAATTCATATTCATAAAAATTTTTTGGGCTGTTTCCTAGCACCCATGAGGGACTTGGTAAATATTTGGTTTCCTTTTAAAATTTTTTTTTAAAAAATGTCGATAAGACAACTCGCCGTCGGACTTTTTCCCTTAAACCCCAAAAATTTTTTTTCTAGCAAAATTTTTTGCTCATCTAAAAATGTACTAAATTCATGTTCACAAATTCCCCAAAAAAAAAAAAAATTTTCCCAAATTTATAAAACCCCTTTTTTTTTCGGGGGGAAAAACCCCTTTTTTTCCCCCCCCGGTTTTTAAAGGAACTATGCAGTGTCAAATTTTTTTGGGGGAAAACGTAATAACGATAAATTTTTAAAAAAAATTTTTCCCCTTTTTTTTCCAAATTTAAAAAAAAAAATTTCCGCCCAATGGTGGCCGGAAAAGGGGGTTTTAAAAACGGCAGTTTTTGGGAAAAAGGCAGGGGGGTTCAACCTTTTTGGCGTTTGGGGAACCCCCGGAAAAACAGAAGAAATGAAAAAAAAACCCCCTTAAAAAATTTTTGGCGACTGGAAAAAAGGTTTAAGGGGGGGAAAACGCCCCCGGGCCCCTTTTTTTTTTTTAGAAACGCGGTTTTTAAAGAAAAAAAACGCATATTCCTACACCCCTCCCCTTTTGGAAAATTTTCTTTGATTTTTTAAAAAAACCCCCCCTTTTCCCCTTTGGGGCCCTTTTTGGGGGTTAATGGACGATCCTAAGGTTCAATTTTTTTTCGTTAAAAAATGAACTTTTTAGTTCAAAAAAAAAATTTTGGGTTTGTTTTGTTTTTCCTTTACAACCTATTTTTGGGGAAAACATTTTTTTTTCAAAAATTTCGGGGATGTGAAAAGGAAAAAAACGTAATGTTTTGGGGTTTGGGTTTTTCAAGATATATTTTTATATATATATATATATATATTTTTATATATATATATATATATATATATTTATATATAAAATTTTATATATATATATATATATATTTTTTAAAATATATATATATATATATATATATATATATATATATATATATTTTTAAAAAATACAGAAATTTGTTCCCCCCGTTGTCAGACCATTACAATTATGGACCACCACAGAACCCCCAAAAATATATTCATGATTTCAACAAAATTTTGGTGTTCTACATTCTACAACCCCCCAAAAAAAAACCCCGAAACTGGGGGGGGTAAAAAGTGAAAAAATAATTTTATTTTTATGCCCGTTCAAAAGCCCATTATATTTTACCGCTTTTTCCCCAAAACCCTTACATACAATTTCTGACATTTAATGGGTTTACAGACCCGGCAGTTTCCCCCTTTTTTTCCCAAAAAATATTATGATCAAATTGCGCAGGGGGAAAAGTTTTATTTTCACAACACAAAAAGGGCGAGGAAAAAAAAATACCCAAAAAAATTTTTTTTAAAATTTCCGTTAACTTGACTTCTGTCTTATTCAGCCCCAAAATGAAAAATTTTTTTTTTGGGGATTTTTAAAAAAAATTTTTTTAAAAGGGGTTTTTTTTCGGTTTCATTTGTTAGTTAGTTGTTCTTTTGTTAGTTTGGTTCAAATCTCGCGGGGGGTTCAACCGACCTAGCAGATGTTAAAAATTTTCCCGGGGCAATGCATTATGGAATTTTTTTTGGGGGAAAAAAAAAATTTGGGGGACTTCAAGATAGGGACGAGATTTTTTAATTTTTCCCCCCTTTTTTAAATTTTAAATTTTGGGGTGGGGGGGTTTTTTGGTGGGGGATTAAAAAAATTTTTCCCAAAATTTTATGGGAAAAGGGCCCCCATATGGGGACAAGTTTTGTGATTATGGCCCCCCTTTGTTTTAAATTTTTGGGATGTGGGGGTTTTGGGGGTCGGTTTTTTATGAAAATTTTTTAAAAAAATTTATAAATTCAAGATGGGGGGGAAGATGGGGGGTTATTTTTGGATTAATGGCCCCATTCGATTAAAAAAATTGGGGATCAAGGTTTTTTGGGGGGGGATATTATAGGAATTTTTTTTTCATAATTCATAAACTCAAAATGGGGGCCCCCCGGTGGGGGGGGGTTTTTCTTTTTTGGGCATATTTCAATAAAAAATTTGGTATGGGGGGGTTTTCAGGTTGGGGATTAATAAATTTTTTTTTCTAAATCTAAGAATTCAAAATAGCGATTTCCCCAAAGTAGGGGGGGTTCGTGAATGGTCAGTTTCCCCTTTTCCCCAAAATTGATGGGGGAAAAAAAAGGGGTAGAGCATGATTTCTTTCAGCTCAAAATTTACAGGAAAGAGCCCTTTTAAAAATGGTGCTCCATTGGGAAAAGAACGGTCAAGAACTAAGTGAAAAAAAAAAAAAATTTAAAAATTCAATAAAACCCGACGTTTTTTTTTTGGCCCTGTGATAAAACTTATAAAATAAGTTTAAGTCATCGCTGACAATAAAAAAGATTATTTTTTTTTTAATTAAATTTTCCCAAAAAAGGGGTCCAATAATTTAAAAAATTTTTAACAAAAAAAATTTTACTTCAACCAATAAAATTTAAATTTTGGGCCCCCCCTTTTTTGAACATTTGTAAACTTTTTATACTTTGAGAAGTTCTTACTTACCAACCAATCACTCCCCCAAAGAATTTTTTGGGCCCCCTTTTTTCCCTGACAAGTTTTTTTTAAAAACCAAAAAATTCAAAAAAAATTTTCAAATCATTGTCAAAATGACTAAAAATAATTTCAAAACATTTTTTTGTAACCCCCCCCCAAAAAAAAAACCCTTTTCTTCAAAAGTTTTTTTTTATCGGTTATTATCAACTCAGACCCCTGTATGTCAGTTTAATTGTTTGCATCTAAATTTTTTTCCCACTTAAAAATAGAAGGGGAAATTTTTGGGAAATAAAAAGGTTTTTAACTTAAAACCCCAAAGGGGGGAAAAGGGGACTACTAATCTCTTTCCATTTGTGCAAGATTTTTCCAACCTATGGAACATGGAGTGTCAATTTTGGGGGGTTTTCCGACTTTTCCAAAGGGATTATTATGCATTCCATCCAACTCTGGTGACGAAAGGAAATATTGATGTATATGGAATTTTGAGGCTTTTAACTCTTATATTTCTAACGGAAAAACCCAAATATCGCCTTGAATAACTCCCCAATCACATTTGGGGAAAAATAATTACCCCGATGTACCACATGAATCACCTAGGTCCCTTTCTTTCCAGATTTTTTTTTATCAAGAAAAAAAATTTAAAAATTTTTTCTTTAAATATTATCAGACGTGGATGATTAAAAAAAATTTTTAAAGGAATTAAAGAAAAAATGGACTACTCAGACCTTCAGAATGATCCCCCAAACGTCTTTTTTAAAAACTTCACAAAAAAAGCCTTTTCCCCCCTTTTTTAAAATACAGAAATGTTCCCCAAAAATTTTTTTAAAAAGTGTTCAATTCAAAAAATCTTTTTTTTAAAAAAAACCCCCCTTTTTAAAAACGAAGATAAAGGAAAAAGGGGGGTTTTTGGGGGGTCCTGGGGGTTAAAAAAAGTTTTTAAAACCATGTTGGGGGGTTTTCAAAAGGGGAAAAAAAGGGAAAAAAGTTTCAGCCTGGGGAAATTTAAAAAAAATTTTTAAAATCATCTCTATGTTATAACAATTTATAACTCATGGTAAACCCTATTTAATTTAATTGAACTTTTTTCCCATTGACAAATACACCCCTTTTTGGTTTACCCATGTCCAAAAAAAATTTTTAAAAAACAAACTACATTTTTCCATCGGCATTTTTTTTGTTATGATGAGGGACCTCAGATTCAACAAACTTGGACATTATTTATCTGGGGGGAAAATTTTCCCCAAAAAACTTTTGTTTAAAACCAAAAAAAACCCCAATTTTTAATTAATTTTGGGGGCCCAAATAACAAGCAATGGGGGTTTTAAATTTTTTTTCCCCATGAAAACTTCCAAAAAAATTTTTTTTTAATTTCCCCCCTTTTTTTTGGGGTGATGAATTCTTTTTTAAATTTTTTTTTGTTAAATTTTTTGGGGGTTTTACCCTTTTCCCCCCCCAAAATGTTCAAAAATCCAAAAAAATTCTTGGTTTTTTTTTTAATTTTTTTTTTAGAATAGATCCCGGGTTTTCAAGTTTTTGAAAGTATTATGTTAAAAGACTTTCCTTTTTTTCACTACTTTTTTTTTTATAACTTTTTTTTTTCAGGTTTTTCTGTTTTAGTTTTTGGTTCAAACCACGAAAAAAAAGGAGGGGGGTCTAGTCGGCCGTTATATTTTTTTTTGTATGTCCCTCCGTTTGGAAAGTGGTCCATTTCGATGATTCTTATTTTGTGGGGGTATTTTGTATTTGGGGTTCCGTTGGATTTAAAAAAAACCCTTTCTTAGGTAGGAAAATGAGGAACCATTGTTGGTTCACCCACTGAATTTTTTTTTCCCAAAAAGATTTACCACGCATAACTTTGAAAAGGGATATCCGATTTAGATGATTTTTTTTTTATTGTATAGGGATGCTTTTTACCCCATATAAATTTAAAAAAACCCCGGGGGAAAAAAAGGGGGATGCTTTATTGATTCAAACCCCGAACCATTCTGTTGAAACTTAGCACATATTATGTTTTTCCCGATGAAAATTAAAAAAATGAAGGACCGAATTAACGATGATGGAAAAGGGAAACCTTCCGGTTTTCCCCCCAAGGGTTCCAAAACCCATTTTCTTTTTGGGGGTAATATGTACATATTTTAATTCTTCCTGACTAACTGATTACTGTTTAAAATGATAAAAATCCCCCTGATTAACCCTGGACATAAGAGTGAAATTTTTACAGATTTTTTTTTTATATTTCATTCTAAAGGGGGAAAAAGGGGGGGGTGAAAGGGGGGGTGAAAGGAAATTAGTTTTTGGGCCCCCCCCTTTTCACAAAAGAAGATAAATGTTTAAAATTTTTTTAAAATTCAACCCAAAGTCTGTATAGTTAGTTTCAAAAAAAGTTTGTATAGTTAGTCTGTATAGGGGGAAGGACGGAAATTTTTTATTTAAAAGGGGTTTAAAATTGGTATTGAAGTTTGTATAATTGTAATTTTTTAGTTGGGGTTAAAAAATTATATTTGGGGGTCTTTTTACAAATAAAGAAAATATATTTAGTGTTTTAGAAATTAAACCCCCTAAAGGGGGAAAGAAGGGAAAATTTGTAAGGTTCTGTTTTTTTTTTTTGAAAGGGTCATAAAATTGGGATTTGAGGACTTTTTGGGGGAAAAAAAAACTTTTCCCTTTTTTTAAATGCATTTCCGAAGGGAAATAAGATGAAATTGAGGACGTCAAGAAGAAATAGAAAAGGGGGGGAAAACAAAAAAATTAAAAACCGAAAATACAAAAAATTTGTAGAGGGGAAAAAAGGGAGCCCCCCAAAAAAAAAAATTTTTTAAAATTCAAAAAAAAAAAGGGGGAAAAGATCGAAAAAAATGAATGCCTCAAACCCCTCAATCATAATCCAATGATTTTCAGGAGAAAGTTTGGGGTCAATTAAAAAACCCAGTATTCAATCACCTACCTAAAAAAATGAATTTGGAAATGTGGGTTTAAAGTTTTCGTAATTCAAGGCTTTTTTTTTCCAACAATTTTTTTAAAAAACATTTGGTTTTTAAAATTTTTAAAATTTGGGAATTTTTTGGTAGTCCCTTTTTTAAAAATTTTTTTAGATTTTGGGATGTTTGGAAACTTTTGAAAAAATTCGGGAAATTTTCCCGGATTATTTTTTCGATTTTTTTTTCCGATAATTAAATCCCCATTTTCGATTTCAGCGCATTTAACACCAAGAATGATTTAACTCTCCCTTATTCCATATGAAAAATTAAAAAGAAAAAAAACCCCCAAATTTAAAAAATCATGAAAAGGAAAAAAAACATACAAGCTTTAATTCAAAAAGGAAAAAAATTAATTTTTTTTATTCAAAAAACCCAGCCCAAATGTTTCAAATTGAAATTTAAAAATCAACCCTGCAGAAAAGTTTTTAATCTGTTATTCACAGAATAACAAAAGTGACACTTTGAAGAAAATTATTTGCATGGTAGTTCAACATAATTTTTTATTATTTTTTTTTATTCTTTTCAGTCATTAATAAAACCGTCACTTTTTTTTCTTAAGTTTTTTTAAAAAAAAATCTTTGATTTCAAAACCCCGATAATTTTTAAAATGGCCAGAATCCCATCTTTGGACCATAAATCACACCACCATTTTGGAGGGCCATCTTGATATTCGGGTTTTCCTTCCGCCTAATAATAAAAAGACTTTCAAAACCAAAAAATTTTTCCAAAAAAAAATGATTTAAAAAAAAATTTTCCCCCTTTTATTTAAGCACCAAAAAAAGGAAAAAAAAAATTTTTAAAGTGTGGGGGGGTTAATCTGTGAGTAACAGGGGTTGAAAACTTTTTTCCCCAGGTACCAATTTTTTTTTTCCATCTGGCATTGCGCGGCGAAAATTTTTTTCCCCTTTTTTTTCCTTTTGTGATTGAAAAAAGTTGTCGTTAAAAAAAATTTTTAAAATATTTATTCAATTCTTTTTTAAATCATTAAACCGTCATCTTAAATCGAATTTTTTTGAAAAAAAAAATTTTCGACCTTTAAAATTTTAGATACCATTTTTTAAGATGAAATCGTCCAAAAATCCAGAACTCCCCTCTTAAATTTATAAATTTTGGGGGGGAAACCCCTGATAAAAATCCCCAAACCCCAAATTTTGAATGAAAGAAAAAAAAATCGTCCGCCATCTTGAATTTTGAATTTTAAAAAAAAACCAATCACCGACCAAAAAAAACCCCCCACCCAATTTTAATAAAAACGTCTCAAAAAAAAAACCCTTCCCAGAAAAAATTTTAAATTTTTTAAAAACCCCCCAAAACCTTTTAAATAGAATGGGGCCATAATAAAAAAAATCGTCCGCACCCCCAATACCGGGGAAAACCCCATCCCAAATTTTCAAAAAAAATGGGACCATAAAAAAAAGGAAGTTTAAAAAAAGCTTTAAAAATGAACTTTAAAAAAATCCATTTTAAAAATTGTTTGTTGTAAATTTTTTGTAGGAAAACTTTGGGAATCAGTGAACGAGCGTCAACAAATTGTCTTTCAAAAAAAAATCCGTGAAATAAAGGATCCCAAATAATCAAAATTACAATATATGGACAATGGGGGTTAAACTTTTTTCCGAAACTTCCTCATTAAAAAAAAGGGGCCTGGAAATTTGGGTTGGATTCTTCGCAAAATGCATGGAAATTTTATACCATATTTTTCACCAAAGCGCCGCCTACACGCTCAGTGATGGAAAAAACATTTAAAAAACCTTTTTTGGGACCGCTTTTCCAACCCCGCATTATTTCGCCCCGGGGACGCCCCCCCCCGACGTTTTTTTGAAAACTTCCCCCGGGCCCGGGGGCTGAGTTGGGGGATTTGGTCGGGAAAAAGACCAAAGGGCCTTTTTAAAAGCAAAAAAAAAAAACGCAGAAAAAAACCGAAAAAAATCTTTTTAAAAAAGAGGGTTAAAAAACCCAATGGCAAGGCCCCGGGCCGAATCTAAAAACCCTTAAGTAAATACGCCCACAACCTGGGTTTAGCGAACCCCCCTTTAAAACGACAAAACCCCTTTTTTCCATATTCAAGGTTTTTCATCGGTTTTAAAGAAAAAACCCTTTTACCTTTTCCCAAAAACAAAACATTACAAAAATTTTTTCCCCTTTTACTAAAATTTTTAAGGTTTTAGCCCCCCTTTTTTCCCCTTTTGCCATTTGATTTTTCATGTTTACGACTTATTCGGGCCCGAAGTTGACCCCGGGAATTCAGGTTGATTTTAAAATTTTGGTTTGATCGTGTTTTTTGCGTTACCAGGGCGAAAAAAAAGAAATAGGAAAGTGTTATTGAAAAAACCATTTATATGGAGAAGAAAAAAGGGCAAAAAGGTTTTTTGGGAATTTTGAGCCCTACACTTTCAGCCCCCATTTAAAAGGGGTAGAGATAACCCTCTTTTCAAAAAACCTTTAAAAATTTTTAAAAAAGGGGAATTTTTCCCCAAATTATTTGAAAAAAAATTTTTAAATGCATAACCTACCCCATTTCCAAAAAGACAAATTTTTATACAAAAAACCGTGTATATTGTTTTTAAAACTATGGGGTTCAAAAGTTTTAAAGTTTTTTTTCCCCAGCCAAAAACGAATCTTAACCAGGGGAAAACCCCACATCCACCAAAGAAATTTTTTCCCCCGGGGGGAAAAAAGTTTTTTTTAAAATGTTTTTTTTTTTAAATTTTTTTTTTGTGCTTTTAAAAAAGGTTTCCCTTTTAAACCCCCCCCAAAATTTTTAAACAATCGGAATAATTAAAAATCGTTCGCCATCAAAAACCCCATCTTAAATTTTTGGGGAAAATTTTTGAAAAAAATTTCCCTAATTTCCCCCAAACCCCTCCCAATTTTTAAAAAACAAAATAACCCCAAAAACGTCCATCGGTTTTATTTTAAATTTTTTTGAAAATTCATAATTTTCGACCCTAAAAACCCCACCACCAATTTTGAATCAACGAACCATAAACACAAATCTCGCTCGCCATCTTGGAGCGCCATTTTTTTTTTTTTTTAAAAAATGAAATGCATTGTCAAACCATAACACCTTTAACGAATGAACAACTAGGTGGGTCAAATTTAATTCAAGAATACAAAATGGGGAGGGGAAACAAATAAAGCTTGTAATTAATATAATAGGGTTTTTTTGGGCTAAAATTTAAATAATAATTTTCAAACCAATAACCAAATGAGGTTTAAAAATTTTTCAAAAAAATCCGGGGTTTTCCATAAAACTTTTATTTCGCCCCCCATTCTTTTTAAAACACTTTTGTGGAATATATTAAAAAATTTCCGATACCCTTGGGACGAAAAGAAGTGAGAACTTCAGAAATGTTTGTCTGAAACACAATTGATTTCATTGATTATTAAATTAGGTTCAGTAAATTTTTTTAGCATCCAAAAATTTTTTGATTGTCAACATGGGTTTTAGGGAACAAAAACAACATCTACACAACAAAAAAAGCAAACTTATAATAAGTTAAAAGAAAACAAGAAAAGCTTTTTTTTCGATTTAACAGCCTTTTAAAAAATATGTCAAAGATTAAGCCTCCATAAAATTGAATAAACAGGAAAAAAGAGCTGTCAAGTACCTTACTGAATTGACCAAAAAACTCAGGGGAAATACATAAAAGTGATTTAAAAATGAGTGCTTTGTTCGTTATCAAACAATCACTGTCCCATCTCATGTACTTAAATTAACCTATTTCAGGTTTGTTAATCTAAAATGTTTACGAATGGCCTCGGGGGAAATTCAGCACATGTGATAAAAGTGTTCAGGGCGCAAAAAATATGTTATGTATGGCAGATTTGCAACATAAAGAATCTTGTTTGAGAAACTTTATTGAGCTATCATTTTAACATTACCCTCATTGTATACAGTCCCCTCCATAGGTATGGAAAAAATTTCCCATTTTAGCGTATTAGGTATTTGTTTGAAAACCTGAAACAGGTCTTTTCTATTGTCAATTTGACAATTTACAGTATGAAAATATTACCGCCTTCTGAACCTCTGAATTATAGCACCTAAAAAAAATTTAAATGAGAAGGGGATCATGGGACCTTGTCAAGAATTTTCTTCTCGTTCAGCAATATTAAGTTTTCAAATTTGGTGCAATCATAACTGAGAAAATTTATTTTGAAAAAGTAAAATTTTGGTACTTATGTGAATGAAGGAAATAATGTCACATAATGTTTAGGAAGTATTTTTCAATTTATTTTACAATTAAATTAAATGTTCAAAATGATCACCATTCACTTCTTGACAATAATCAAGTCGATCTTGGAATTCTCGACAACATTTTGTAGGACCTCAGGGTATGTTGTTAATTTCTTTCGTTATACTAACTTTAAACCCTGCAATATTGTCGGTCTATTGAAATATACTTTTGATTTTAAATAACCCCATAAGAAATAATCAGGTTTTTTTCTATCTGTTTTGCTAAACGTCAGGAAAAAGTCGTTCAAGACACCAACACATTATTCAAAAAACTCAATGAATAATGTAATGTCAATCTACTGTTATTTTGATATTTATAAGTTGCTGACACACGTCAGTGGATTGAATAATATTTGTGTGTGATTTGATTTATAGAGCAGGAACCCAGATCTTCGTTTTTTGATAAAGTTTGTCAGCGATACTCAACACAGGAAAACCGATGAATTATGAAGTTTGGGTGCCCTGGCTTTGGCAGAAGGGTACTAAGGTGTGTACCGATCTAACTTCATCGAATAAAGTGCGATTTTTGGATTATCTTCAGAATGTCGTTAAAATCACATTATTCATTGCAACACTTAACATCCTGGAAACCCCCTTGCCGACACCCTTAATGTTCATGAAATTATAATTTTACCAACGTTATAGTATAAAAGCTGATTTTTATATATAATACTTGAGTAATAAGTAAATGATGTTTCCCTCATTAGCCAGACATTTTTGATACTTCCAACCCCTTGCCAGACAAGCATGTAGGGTAGCTGTAGGAGGCCCGAGGCAGATATACATGGGTGGGTGCGGGAGATGCTTGTGTTGTTTTAGTATTTAATACATGCTTACATCAACTAAAACAATAATATATGCTATCTTCGAGTATTATTAATTTAATATTCTTTATAATGATAAGAATAATATTAATTATATTATTACTTACGTTATAGTGTAATAGCGGTTTTTTATATATAATAATTGGGTAATAATTAGATGATGTTTCCTATTAGACAGACGTTTTGATAGTTCCAACCCGCCAGACAAACAGTAAATCTTAAGAAGAGATTCGTATTAGAAATGACTTATGCAAATAAACTTTTTGGCGCAGATTTATATAACTGATAATCTATGTAAATTTTAAAAACATCTTAAGAAAAGACATTCGATGATAAAACTACCTTAAATTGTTGAAAATTCTAATTTATTCTGTCAATAACAGGTTTAAAAAAAAAACAAATAAAATATTTCTCAAAAATTTTATTAAAAATAGGTTAATGACACTACAAGTTATTATAAAGGAGAAAAAATAGATTGATCACATTACATACTATTATAGTGTATAAAAGACAATATTATTTCATTCATTATCATTATCATCACCAATGTTATCAGTTTCTTCGTCACTGTTACTCCATTTGATATCGTGGTCTTCTTCTTCGTCAGTTTCTGTAAAAATGTGAAAAAGTTAATGGGATTGAAAGTATTAAAATAAAATGTAAAATAGATTGAAGTAGTATTTCAATACCCTAAATCGAATATTTTTCCAAAAAAATTTAGTTAAATGTCTACAATGCGAAAAAAAGTTTCACTTATACCTTGGTTTCATAAAACCACAAATATTTTTATTCGTTGTTTGAAATTTATTTTTTCTGATAAAATTTACTATTCGAGTTCAGTAAACTCATATAAAATACTTTTTTCTCCAAACCATCGGTAATACACTGGTAGTTTATAATATTTTTTAATACACAATCACTTTTATTAAAAAAGTCATATAAACAAATTGTAAACATATAATCTACGTATCATACACCAATAATATAGAATTGACTTTATAGTCTGTATACATTCGAAATATTTTATGTTATTAATTAATAATGAATATTAAATTAATAATACTTGAAGATGGTATATAATATTATTTTAGCTGATGTAAACATGTACTGAGTACTAAACAATACATGCTATAGAAATAACAACTGCGAGTGAGGATCTGTAGACTTAACTCCATCTCACTCACACCCACCCATGTATATACTGCCGTCGCTCCTACAGCTACCCTCGCTTGTCTGGCACGGGTTGGAAGTATCAAAAATGTTTGGTAATGAGGAAACATCATTTACTTATTACTCAATATATATATACAAATCAGCTTTCATACTATAACGTAAGTAAAATTATATTTTATGAACATTGGTGTCTGGCAAGGGTGCCAGGATGTTAATGTCTAGAACGAATAATGTGATTTTTAATAATATTCTGAAGATAATACCAAAAATCGCACATTATTATTTGATGAAGTTAGATCAGCATTTTACAACCTTTAGTACCGCTTACCTGCCAAAGCCAGCAACCCAAACTTCATAATGGTCCATCGTTCTCACCCTGTGTTGGGAGCCACGTGACAAACTTTCAGCTTTATAAAATAACGAAGGTCTGGGTTACGGCTCTTAGACATTAACTATGGCTCATTTATCCAAAACTCAAAGAATTGACATTTTAATTATGATTGGATGCGGTAATAAAACAAGAACTCAAAATGTGAAAATAGAAACAAAATTTCGTGAAACTGGACATGTAGAACTATTGAAAAACCCGGTCAGAATGTTAAATTGGACGAGGAAAAAAGTTAGATGTACTGTTAGCGATTGAGGAAAATCCGCATATGACAAGTGGGCAACTTGCCGCCAACAATGATGTAAGTAAATCATTGATAGTGAGAGCTTTACATAAAGAAAAATACCATTCTTATAAAGTTCAGTAGGTACAGGAGTTGAAAAAGGATGATCCTGATAGAAGGCAACAATTCTGTGAACTGATGATGGACAGATGGAAGCAGATTTGCAGTTCATAAACGAAATTGTTTTTCTGATGAAGCTACTTTTTCATTTAAATGGAACGGTTAATAGACAAACTGTAGATATTGGAGCAGATAAATTCCTCATTGGATGTGTGAGGCTCGCACTACAATACCCTAAAAGTGAACGTTGCTTATCAATAACAAAAAAATTATTGGCCCTTATTTTTTGAAGGCACAGTTAATGGTGAGGTTTATCTTTTTTTTTATGAACTTTTACAGCCTACATTAAAAATATTTTTCCTGATGTTAATGATCCAAATCCAATAGAAAGATCAATTTGGTACCAACAAGACGGAGCTCCACCTCATTACAAACATATTGTTAGAGATTATTTGAACGAAGTTTTTCCGAATAGGTGGATTGGAAGACGTGGAACGATTGAGTGGCCGCCTAGATCCCCGATTTGACTCCTCTCGATTACTTCTTATAGGGTTAGTTAAAATCAAAGTATATTTCAATAGACCAGACAATATTGCAGACTTAAAAGTTAGGATAACGGAAGAAATTAACAATATAACCCCCGAGGTCCTACAAAATGTTTTACGAGAATTCCAAGATCGACTGGTTTATTGTCAAGAAGTGAATGGTGTTCATTTTGAACATTTAATTTAATTGTAAAATAAATTGAAAAATACTTCCTAAACATTGTGACATTATTTCCTTCATTCTACGTAAAGTTTCAAAATAAATTTTCTCAGTTATGATTGCAACAAATTTGAAAAACTTAATATTGCTGAACAGAGAATGAAAATCTCTTCGAACAAGGTGCTACACAACCCCCTTCAATTTTTTTTTTAAGGGTGCTTATAATTTAGAGGGGTGCAAGAAGGGGTAATATTTTTATACAGTAAATTGCCAAATTGGCAATAGAAATCGACCTGTTTCAGTTTTTTAAACAAATGATAATAACGCTAAAATGAATTTATTCCATACCTATGGACCATACTGTATGTTTAGTAACAATGTATATAAAATGAATCAAAACTTTTTAAAAAACAACATGATTCAAGAATATAATACATGCAAAGGTAATTAATTGTGATTACCTTATCTCGATGGGCTCTTGGTCAGGATTCCTGAAGTTATCAAAGTATCATCTGCTCAGTTATTTGGGAATATATGTAACTTTAGTAAATTCAAAACATTTCCACTTGATCATCTCTTGAAAAATGCATTTAACTCAGATGAAGAATTTCCACAACATTAAGTGATAAAATGTGGCTTGTCAGGTTGCTGAGAGTCTTATTAATATCTGAAGTCAAGACGGCTGGTCGATTAGTACTTGAATGGGTGACCACTGCCTGCCAAGGAAGGTTCGCGATATTAAGCCCACAACCGGCATAGTAGCATATTCGCAGCTGCCGGCGATATATCAATGAGTACAAGATATTTCGAGAGATATGCGTTCTTCAGAGGGGACGTAAACACTTTGATGGACACTAACGCCATCAGGCCATAGAGCGGTGACAATGCACGCTGCACTGCGTCCTCACACCTCCGCAGAGCATATAACCCAGCAGCCTGAAGGTTGAGAGGTCCTCTGGTTTACAATTTCCTTAAGATGAAATCAATTAAAATCGAAGTCATATTCGCTGTGTGCAAGACTGGTTTTATTTTCAATACTCACTATGTAACAATTTAATTTTTTTAACAATTTCTAAATAATCCACCACGATTTAACAATTTTGTGCTCACTACTAGCTTCCGATGAATCGAAGTTTTTCTGTCAAAGAAAAAAGTAAGTAAATGATAAAAAATATTTGTATTGATACGATAGTTCACCGCATTTGGAGGTTATCCATGTCAAGTTATGATATTTTGAATATCATAAAGGAATGCTACTTCTGTGTACTTTTAGGTACGGCAAAAATGTGCTTGCAGGTTAGTTTATCAAGGTCGCAGGTTCATAAGGTCTTGAGAACATAAAAAGTGAGGGAGCCAAGTAGTTTAACAAATTAAAAAAGTACCCATATAACCCTGGCTAGCTTTAACCTGACGGAAACCCCTAAGTTACAATCAGATTCAACGCAACACTATTTAATGAAATTCTCACCTAATATAATAATCAGAAACGGAATGGGGGTTCACAATTTTACATGAATATGGGATCCCACTTCTCCCCCTTGCAAGGATGAAACCATAATCATGGGGACTTTAATGTACATAATGCTGCCTGGCTCAAATTCTCTAACAAAACAGATGATGCGTACGTCAAGCCGGGCCTTTCGCCATCACTCATGGTCTAGAACAACTGGTCGAAGCACCAACCCGCATCCCTGATGTCAACAACCAGTCTGCCAATACACTAGATCTTTTCCTCACCACCAATCCTGACCCGTATAGAATAGAAGTTTGTGCCCCACTTGGAAACTCTGATCTCACCCTCATCTCCACCACATGTTCTTTCCATTTACCATCGAGCAGCACAATACCACCCCTTCTCATGTGGCATTACAATTCGGCCGTACTGGAAGGTCTTCGTATGTTTTTCTCAGCGTTTCCATGGAAGAGAGTTTGTTTCTCTTCAGTAGATCCAACACGATGTGCTGAGACAATTTCTGAAATCATCATGTTGGGGATGCAAACTTACATACCGAATACGAAGAAGAACATCATCCGATAAGACCTGGTTTAACAGAAACTGCTCTAGAGCTGTGGCTTCCAAACAGGCAGCATACCATCGATGGCAAAAAATCCGGGACCTGAGACCAGAGCAGCATACGTTGAGGCTAGAGGCATATGCAAAGAGACAATAGAATGTTCAAAGATGCTCATAATGCCAAAATAAGATCAAAACTTGTTGAATGTCCCAACGGATCCCGTTCATTTTGGTCTTTCCAAGCTGTGGGAAGAAACTTCACTTCCAGCTCTTTTCCTCCCCTAACCAAAGAAGATGGAACACTAGCAACGACTGCCCAGGAAAAAGCCAATATCTTTGCGCACCTATTTGCTGGA
This sequence comes from Gonioctena quinquepunctata, assembly GCA_018342105.1. NCBI lineage: Eukaryota > Metazoa > Arthropoda > Insecta > Coleoptera > Chrysomelidae > Gonioctena > Gonioctena quinquepunctata. The sequence continues at coordinate 41,627 of JAFIRS010002694.1, read as the reverse complement.
AATTCCACTCTGGATTCTTCGGAAAACAACCCCGAACATTACACCTATTGACAGTCACATGCCCGAGATCACCTTCGCCAACGTACTATCAGAAAGATTTTGCTGGGTCTCAACACCAACAAAGCCTGTGGATCTGACGGAATCCCGCCGATTGTTCTCAAGAAATGTGCCCCGAACTAACACCTGTTCTTTGCAAGTTGTTCAACCACTCTTACAATTTGGGAGTATTTCCGTCCAATTGGAAAATTGCAAGAGTACAGCCAGTCCCTAAAAGGGCAAAAGACCCTACCTAGCAACTACAGACCTATCGCACTGCTATCTATTATTTCGAAGGTCATGGAAAAAGCCATCAACATCGAGCTCATGAAATATCTGGAAGACTCAGGAATTATCAATGATAGGCAATATGGCTTCCGCCATCAGAGATCAACTGGTGACCTGCTCGCATACGTCTCACATATATGGCAGCTATCTATTGAAAGTATGGAGAAACTTTAGCTGTGGCATTAGATATCTCAAGGCGTTCGATCGAGTTTGGCACCAGGGACTCCTCGCAAGCTTCCATCTTATGGCTTGCCCCTCAGCTGTGTTCTCTGCTTGCTAGTTTTCTCTCAAACAGGTCTCTCCATGTAGTGGTCGATGGAGTTTCATCTGACACTCTACTCATAAATGCTGGTGTTCCGAGGATCCATTCTAGCACCAACACTATTTTTACTTCACATCAACGACGTGTTGAAAGCAACTTCATGTCCCTACACAGCTTTGCCGATGATAGTACCCTCCATACCGCTTTCTCTTCAGGGCCCCTATATCAGCTCGTGAAACCAGAAATGACGAGGAAGAAATGTTAACAATATAAATATGGACTTAGCAACAATTCTCGAATGGGGATCCAATAACTTGGTAGAATTCAATGCAAACAAAACACAAGCATGTCTTTTCTCTAGAAAAGCCGATCTCACTGTGCCTAACATAACTTTGTCAGGAGTAACCATACCACTGAAGTCATCCATATCGATGCTTGGTATTACTATCAGCAATAACCTTTCCTGGGAAAATCACGTGAGGTCCATTGCCAAAAGTGCATCCCAAAACTTGGTTTTGTTTCGTGCCAAGAGCTATTTCACCTCCAGTCAGCTGCTTATGATCTATAAGGCACAGATCCGACCTGTCCTGGAATACTGTTCCCATATTTGGAGTGCGGCACCTAAACATATCCTGAAGCTATTGGATTCTGTCCAAAAAAGGGCAATTCGTCTCGTCGGTGATGCCTCGCTTACAAACTCGCTCACTTGTCTGGAACACCGTAGAAAAGTTGGCGATTTGTCTCTATTTTATAGATATTTTCATGGGCGATGCTCTTCTGAAATATCAACAATCGTTCCTCCTTTGGCAGTCTCTTCGAGATTAACACGTCAAGTTCAGTCTTCACACCCCTTCATTGGTCACTTTGGAGACCTGCAGAACATCACTTTCCCAAAGACTCATTCATCCAACGAACTGCGAGGCTTTGGAACTCATTGCCTAGGGAGGTGTTCCCCGAGGCATACAACCTCAGAAATTTAAGAAGAACACCAACTCCTACCTTTTTCCCTTGGTTCCCACGATGTTCTCTGAACATTACAGGATATCCCTTTTCGTGGGAACCAGAAAAAAAAAAAAAAAAAAAAATGTAACAACGTTGAACGGTCCCTAAGTAATACAAACACGTTCAACACTCTCTAACACCTATAATTGTCAACAAAATATTGAGTATTGCTTATACAGAACAAATAACGATATTTACTCTTAGTACTTAAACTGCATTACATTTAACATTAGTTCACATGTAAAGCCAATTGCTTTTGTAACCGAAACCAGTTCGTGAAAATTAAAACACAAATAATCCTCTCGCGATGTACTTTGTCCTGATAGAATGCGTGTATGATAGACAACTCAGAAAGACATCAAAAGTATCTCTGTCCCCTGTTCATAAGGCTGATGATCAGTTTACAACACCGTCAGGCGTTCCGAACTCGCAGTTTAAGTAGTTATTTTCTTTTTTATGACCGGCTCCAACACCATCCTACGGAATTTGGTATTACTTTTACTGTCCACTTCTAGAGCGATCAAATGGAAAACGGAGAACATTTCAAATATTTATCGAATGAAAACCTCCGTCCGGAATTAGAGATTGAAATATCATGGAATAACAGAACACTTATCTCTTTGCTGCAGTTTATGTGATGCAGTTGAAAATGTATATAATTTACCGTACTATTTTGCAATCGACTACACAGCAATAGCGAGGGCTCCATGTTATTATATGTACCTATGTTGTTACACTACCCAACCGTGACCGTTGCCACTACGATAATAATAATATTTATTCATCTGAAGTATGATACAGTTGCGGCCAATAAAAAATGGGACAACTCTTATAGCAGACTTTTGTCTAATTATAGCTGCGTGAATTTGTTTTATGAATGTCATATTGCAACATTGAACTTTTGTCATATGTCAAACAATCTAAATTAGAAATTAATTATGCCGCATATAAATGCAGTGACGAAAGGTGGAATAATCGCAAAAATAGACGATGGGTGGTCAGTGAGGCAAACTGCGGCATTTTACAATGTGAGCAAGAACTCAGTTTCAAGTATTTTAAGAAGATGACAAGCGAAGGAAGAATTAATGGAAATCCAGGCTCAGGACGTCCGAGAAAGTCAACTGCTGAACAGAATGCTGCGTTGATTAACAATTTAAGAGCAAATCCATTTTCAACAGTAGTTGATGCTGTTTCAGCAACACATTTTCCAGCATCCTGTCTTACGGGCCGTCGCAGAGTAGCACAGTCTGAATTGAAATGCCACGCAGCAGCAAGGAAACCATTATTAAACAACAGTCACAAAGAAGCAAGAATGGGGTTTGCTTTAGAACACATGGCTCATGACGAACAATTTTGGAATCGTGTTATTTTTACGGATGAAAAGGTTTTCCAATCCTCAAATAGTGGCAATGTTCGTGTCTATCGCCCACCGAATACAAGGTTTGACGAGAATTATGTTAATTTCACAAATAGAAGTGGTCGTTTTTCTGTAAATATGTGGACGTGGATATCTACGCAGGGACCTAAAGTTCTATGGCATATTGGCGAAAGATTTAATAGTGAAGCATATATCGGAATTTTAGAAAATGTTATGCTTCCTTCTGTTGAGATTCTTTTCCCTAACAATGATTTTATCTTCCAACAAGATAACTGCTCAGTGCATAACTCTGGTGTAGTGACCGAATGGTTTCGGGCACGTAATATTAATGTTTTTGACTGGTGTAGTAAAAGCCCAGACTTGAATCCAGTGGAAAATGTTTGGGCTATGTTAGTCAAAGAAATTGGAAAGGCAAATGTAAGACCAAGAAACGTTGAAGGTTTGTTGGAAGTTATAAATAATGCTTGGGAAGAAATAACTGAATAATATTGTTCCACATTATATAGATCGCTGAGCAGTAGATTAAGAGACGTCATAGAGCATAATGGCGGGATTACTAAATATTAATTGTTGTTTTTTTTATTGAAAATTAAGGATTATTTAGTGGCCTTTGTTATTTAATTATGATTAACAATATTATTTACTTTAGTGTTATTATTATTTAAATATGTGACAAAACTATCCCATTTTTTCCCAGAAACGAAAAGTCAATTTCACACTAGGCAACAACAACTGTCCCATTTTTTATTGGCCGCAACTGTACAATATTTTCAAGTGATTTGCGAATAAACGGGGAGAACTCAGAAACTGAAAGTTTTCAGCTTGTGCTTGTGATTACCAGGATCATTACCTACTTCTGCCACCTTGGGCGCTGTCATAGTTTCATCTATCCCCTCCAGCCTAATGCACACAGCGAATAGGACTCTGTCATGCAAATATAAACTGACACGTTTTTTAATTTGTCCAAGTTGCTCTCTCCCTGACGTCCTGCTGGCAGACTGCAAAGCCTGCCCTGATTGCCATGTACTCTGGTCCCCTTTCATAAAATGTCGTTTTGTGTTTTGGTATAACTAGGCCTTCTACTATCTCTCACTATCATATGCATTTGATCTATACAGTTTTTTTTTTAAGAAATAGATTATTGTTTTTTTTACAAAAGTGACTAAGTGTAGAAAATACAAGGAAGGACCAGTAAAAAAATTCAAGTTCTTGAAATGAGGTTTGCAATGAAATGCCCTTATTATGAGTTTCTGCGCTCTAATTTTTATTGCTCTGCTGGAGGAGCCCCAAAATATAATGCCATTAGTGATTAGACTCTGTATACTTGCAAAGTAGTAAATTCTGAAGCTGTCTAATGTGATGACTTCTCTAGTCTCCTAGCTACTGTGCTTGCACTGTTCAGTTTGGAATTTAAGTTTTTTAACCTTTTTTTTGGTCCATTATTATTCCCAAGAACTTGACTTTTTCAGTGTTTACTATAGGTTTACTAATTAGTTTTACTAGTAGAGATTCTTTTGTTTGATTGTTTTTTCTGAAATTAATCAAAGCAGTTTTTTGTATGTTTAAGCTCAAATTATTTTCCTCGCCCCAATGTAGGAGACCCGTGATTACTGTCACGGATTGTGTGCAATATTAGTAGTGTCGTTTTCTTGCATAAAATATTGGTTTAAATCTCGACCCATCCAGAAATTTGACCCTCCCAATTTCACAATGCCGCACCGCTTCGTTTTTGCCATAAGAAACTCATTTAGTGGTATTTGTTGGGTCACGCTGGGTACAGTGTGATGTACAATTATTTGAGTTACTTTTTTTTCCAAAGATTAGAATAATATTTTATTTTTTCGAATTACAATTTTTTTTTGGAATAATATATTATTTTGGTGCAATGTTTTTCCAAAAATACGAATGTTAAGACAAAGATACAAATCTGTCTGTGTCACAGTGCGAACGATTTCGTATTTCCCTGTGTCCTTCAACGTGTTAAGATGGCGGTCCCGAGTTCATAGATGTTTCCGGTTGGGGGAAGTGTGCTCACCGGCGTCGGTATTAAGCCTAGTCGCAGATTCAGGCTGACGTTCAATAAATATTACACTCTTAATTATTTATTTATTTTAACAAATATTCAATTTTACGAGTTTACAAATTGTACTCTATATAGTTCCGACCATTGAGAATGTTATGATCATGTATATTTGTATCTTGTTGCTAGGTATAAGAAAAATTATATTTTAATATATATGTTCTAGATTTACTTGTAGGTCTAAGATAAGTTTGCATCTGTACGTTCTGACTAGCTGATACAAGTTTTTATATCTGTATGTAATTACGTGTTTATGCTTTTTTTTAATGATACATTCTATTATATTCTATCTATAATAAAATAAAAACAAATTGCCATACATCCTTAAACAATACACATTTTCCTCGCATAAATAATGATATACTAAAAATTCTATAAAGTTTTTACAAGAAGATAAAATTATATTTCGTTAATAAATATGAAGTTTTCAATTCAATTGAAAAAACAAGTTTTGAAACTATGAATTGGAGAGTCACAAAATTTTTAAACTCTTTCTTATTGAACTCTAGAAGCTATATACTGAACATAATATATCTTTTGAGGTATACTAATCCATATTTACAGACTCAATTGAAAAATAATTTTATTTGATTTCCAGAGGAACAACGAGAAGTTGACCGACAGTTGAGGAAAGTTGGCAGAGACATTGAAAAAGATCGTAGACAATTAGAAAGGGAAGAACATAAGTTGGTAAGGAACTCTCCTTTCACTATGGGTGTGCCTTTGGGTATTTAAAAATCTATTAAGTGGGCCCTAGACGATCAATCGGAATGGCACTCTGAATGAATCGTTTTTCTGGAGTTCAATTATAATTTCATTGTGAGCTAGGCGTTTTAGTATTCCAAATTTCTGGTAGAGTGTCATACATTACAATGAATTATTTTTAAATAAGATCATTAATGTCACCATCCTTCATAATACACATAACCCGACTGAGGATTGGAATGACGGGCGCTACTGCACTTTCATCCCAATTGTCAGTCTCCCTTCCACATATACCATAGCTGACCCCCCGGATTTCAAATTATTTGGATATTCTTCAATATTATTGCTATCATTTCATCTGTCACACTTTAAATGGTCAATCGGACTGTTAGTATTGCTAGTGAATGTCATTCAAATTGAAGTGGGGTCCACTTCATACAAAATTGAATTTAAAGCATTTTGTAATTTTTTAATTCACAAAGTGAGAATTATTCTGTTGTCCCTGCCTAGGGCCTTCATGCAGTTCCATACTAATCTGGATTTTATCCAACTTAGAAGGCTCAAAGTCATCTCCACATTTATTGGTAAAATGATCAGGTGAATTGGCAAAACATGTTTCAAATGGTTTTTTTTAAATCCTCATGGACAATGCTTGCTTGGTGTCTATGGCAAAACAACAGTGTCAGACATTGCGTCAAGTATAAGTGGCATTTCACAAATTGTTCCATTTACCTCCTAGCTTGTGTTTGACAAGTTCTCTCTTCGATCTCTTTTTGTTTCATTACTTTCTCTAGGTAGTTTGCACCTTTGTTCCACTGATTGGGATTTCTGATCATTTTACCTATCATACTATCTGGATTTAGTTCTCCGAATTCTATTACTAGGTCCATTCGTTCTCTGGTCCACCTGGGCCATGTAAAGATTGTATGCTCTGGATCATCATTTATTTCCGGGCAGTATGGGGGCATTTGCTGTCTTGTGACTTCCCTATCCTCAGCGTATACGATTCAAAGGAACCATGCCCACTGAGTGCCTGGGTGCCTAGTTTGATATTTTAAAATCGCATTGTACCCCGTTTTCGATATTTGGAATCAGGCGCTTTGTCCATTGTGCCTTACTTGTGTTGATGTTCCATCTTTCCTGCAACTTTTCTATTGTTCTCTGCCTCCCCTCTTTTTTTTGCATTTTCATCAACGTACGTCTATCCTAGACTCACTCGAAACATGTTTTCGCCAATTCGCCAATGACGTGCCTCAAAGACTACTGACGCAAAGTTAACTAAAACACTTCATTATGATTTTCACAAAAATTGGTTTACAAAACCCACGACACGTGTTTCGCTATACTATAGCTTTGTCAAGTGGAAACTGAATTACAATTACTGAGGGTTGATTTAAATAATAGAAACAGGTAGTCGGTTGGATATTAGGTAATTAAAGGATTATTGGACAAAAGATTATTCAATTTCTAGTAAACAGATTTAAAAGGGGCGAATTATTCAAATTAAACTGGTAATTCAGTAACCCACACAGCACATGTACGTACAATGGATGAACAATGGACGTTGAATATGGACGTTCAAGACATCCATTGGATGTCCAGTATTAGTCCAATGTACATTCAATGGACGTTCAATGGACGTCCAGGACACCACTTTGGACGTACAATAAAAGGCCAGAAAACGTCCAATGGACGTCCATTGTGCGTATTTTGGGCATCCATTGTATGTCCATATTTGGTCAAATGGATGTCCAGAACATATCCAAATGACAACCACTGTGGGTATTATCCGGTCGTCCAATGTACATCCATTGTATATCCAAAATGAATCCAGAGAATACATATAATACAAGGGGTCTTGCAAATAATGGGCAAAACTTTGGAAACATACTGTGACGGTAAAAATAACACAAGTTCTCATACATACATTGTTCTTGTAGTGTGCCCCTTTTAGACATTTCTACTTGAATAGAGAATCACAAAGACTTCTCGATAAAATTATCACAAAAATCTCGGTGATACAATATTCGAAAGGGAATAAGTACCAATTGTTATTTTTTTACCTATATCATATGTTAGCAAGTATTGCCCAATATTTCAACACCCTGTGTAAATTACATTTCATATCAGAAAGTTGACATTTGATTGTTAGAACCCAAAATTCCTTAGTGTTCTCGATCTTAATTAAAATGTTTACGAGCATGGCATATCAGGATAAATATTCTTTGATAAGTAATTTTTCGTAAAATCAATAATTTTGGAAATATACATTTTTTAATTCAAAATTATAATGTATATTCCAAAAACTAACACATTCACAAAAAAATGGTAACAGTAGTTGTTTATCTTGAACCTATCAAACTTATGAACAATTTTCTCTATACAATTCCATAAATAGATTTCAATGAAATTTGTCTTCTCACATATTTCAAAGTTTGAGATCCAACTAAAAATTGATACAACCAAAATTGAGCTACTAGAACTCTCTAGTTTCATTCTTTTATATCTTGCACAAAATTGACGACACCTTCAAAAACTAACTGTTTACACATCATCCACCAAAGGAATTCATTAAATAACAACATAAATGTAAGTAGATACTCTAAAGAAATGTATAATAAAACAAAAGAATAACAACATTGGTCAAAAGTATAAATAAATAAAAATATTCTGAGAAGGATTCATTTCCTTTCATTTGCTCTCCTTAACCATTTCTTTATTTGCCTCGTCTATTTCTTTTTTGTTCGTTTTTTCATATGCCTGTTCTGCAGCACCTGGACCAATATTCAATAATAATCAAGAATATATCTTTTGTTCCGCCCACTGATCAGGAAGTCGGCCATTTTCAAATTCTTGAATGATTGTTTCATTTTCGACGTGGTAAATATATTGAGATGCGAGACCTTTGCTTATAAGTCGAGATGAACACTCATCAACTCATATGTGTTACCTCCTCCAGTTTTTGGAATCTTATTTGACTGAAAAATGAATAATCAACATAAAGGAATAAAACTTTGCTTCAAAGAGTACGTACAGGAAAGATTTGCCAAGTTTGAGTTTGTTATATATGATCATTACTCCAAGACTACTTGGAAAATTATACACCTTCATTTATTTCACTATTGACAGGAGATACTTGAGAGGGACTCATTCCTTTTTTTTTCATTGTAGGCTTAAATGGGGGGAGGTAGAGGTAATTTTCATTTGTTTCATCGGCCTCACTTTCTTCTTTCTATATTTTCTAGACCATGGATCATCGTCATTCAGATCACAGCTGTATTCAGCCACTTTTGTTTTATTTCTTGCTCCCAAGATATCTGTAAATAGGTGTTGCATTTCTGTTGAAACCTGCAGCACACTCATTTTCATCTGAAATTCACCACCATGCATCAGTCGCACTATCTTATAATATTTATTCCAAAGGTTTTTGGAACCCATATTAATCATTAATGAAAAGTATACTTGTTTATTACCATCGATGAACGAACGAAACGGAGTCATAAATGGAGAGCAAAGACGCGAAGCATTAACCTCACATTTCTCAACAACAGGCACGTTCCACTAAACGTTCGCGACCCAAAAAATTACCCGCGAATTTCAAAAATATTTCATAGGCGGCAGGAAAAAATAGCAACCGGAAAAATAACGTTTTTCGATCCCAAAAAGAATACAGTGATTGAAGATACTTACGAATTTCATTTGAAATAAAAATAAGATTCTTATAGGGATCAAACTGAAATTCATATAAATATTTTTGGACATTAAATGGATGTACAATGGACGAACATTTTTAACATCCAATGGACGTCCATGTTCACACGTACAATGAACATCCATTCAATCTCCATGGACGTTTGGACTTGAGATGGACCTAAAATGGACGTCCAATAGATGTCGTGTGTTCTATGGGAAGTACTGCGAATTTCTGTCTTTGTTAATCTCTAAGCTTTACAGGAGATCAAGTTTTTGACCTTTCTTTTCTACATGCAGAAGTTCAAAGTCATTAGCAATGCAATGCTTTTCAGTCAGGAGATGATTAGCGAAAGCTGAATTAGATTTGCCCTTAATAAAACTGTTTCTATGCTCAGATATGCGTTGCTTGAAAGTTCTACCTGTTTGCCTATAAAAATTGGAAAGTACCACAGTTAGTTTATATACTCCAGATTTTTCGACTTTTCAATTCGATATTTGTTGTTTTTAATAAATTTTCCCAAAGTATTATTTGTTCTGTAAGCAATATTAATATCTGTATGTCTTAAATAATTAGAAATTTCCTCTGAAGGTTTGCCGAAATAAGTAATTACCCTGAAATTTGACTTTGTATTTGAATCGATTGGATAAACTTCCTGAATTGCCTTTTATAGAGTTTTTTCGATAGAATGCTATTAACTAAACTTGAGTTATATCCGTTATTGGTTGCAATTTGTTTAATTATATTCAATTCCTTATTGAAATTATCTTCTGACAGAGGAACATTCACTAGTCTGTGGATCATACTGTTATATGCCGCTACTTTGTGTTGGTATGGATGAGTGGAAGTACTATAATAATAATAATAATATATAATAATAAATAGTTTATTGAATACATATTTTTTTACATATGGCTTACGTTCAATAAACCGCAAACTCACTAAGGCATCCAGCCTGTGCGTGAGACATAATGCTTTATTTATTTTTCATATAATATGAGATTTTGTTTATGTTTATTCATTAAATATAATTATAATTATATCGAGACCTGTCCGGTCTCAATATTCAACAGGAAATTCCTAAAATATATATACATATATACACACAAATATGGAGATGGGACATAGAGATGAATTGTATGTATGAAATTCATTGTTAGAATGTATATAAATAAATAAAAGGTAGAAATTAAGTATAAAAATAAAATATATAGGTGAGTTGTGTAAAGATAAAAAGTGCAAATGAAATGTATAGATAAAATATATATATGCAAAATGTGTATAGATAAAAAGTATGAATAAAATATGTAGATAAGATGTATAAATGAAAGTTGATTAAAATGTACATATAAAACTAGGTTAAAACTAGGATAAAACTAGGTTAAATTTTAAAAATTATTTAAATAATGATTTTTGAAGCTGCATATTTATCATTTTAATGAGTTTATGTCTTGGATAGTTTGAGATGAATCCATTGAGTTTTTTCTTGAATTGCTGGATATTTTGAATTTTTGTTAGGTTTTCTGGTAGAATTTGATACATTCTAGGTGAAGGTGGTCTATATAGAGATGTTATCAAAAATGATTTATTATTCAGATATATTTCAGTTTGTATTACTTTGAATTCCTCTATTTTCAGAATTTTGAACTTATGATTTAGTGAATTCCTGATATAAACCACTAACCCATCATTTTAGTTGATAAAACCTTCATTATAGAGTATATCAAAGCCATCCAAGTTATATAAAGCAGTGTTTCCTATTTGCCATGTTTCCGATAATATGATATAGTCGAATTTCATGCTAAACTGTTCAAGGAATGCTTTGAACTCATCAAAATTTTTAGAATGCTTCTTACATTGGCAAGTTGAAATATTCAAATTCATGTGTACCAATTGAGTCTAGTTCCACGAATAGATCTCTTTCGTAACTATCGGTGTATGATTGATAACTCTTAAATATTGATTCATTTTTGTCTATAGTAGTTTTTTATCACGTTCAATTATTCAAATGATACATTTCACAATTTAGGAATGTCTTGGTGAACTGTAGGATTAGTTGGCACACAAATAAGAAAGAAAAAAATAAACTATTTTGCCATAATGCTGCGTAGTTTCTTTTTTTTTCTCCTACCTCTTTCGTTGATTTCCCAGAGAGTTGTTGTGTTGGAGTATTTATTTTTGGCGGTTGGTTCTTCGTAGATGGGTCATAAAAGTTTGGAAACTTTGGGGGTTCCCTTGATGTTTCTGGTATTGGAGTACTGGGGGCACTTTGGGGTTTTTCTGAAATCTCGTTTGCAGTTTCTTCCTTACCTTCAAGATCTTCCACTGTATATATTTTACCATTCACATGTAGCCGATTTCCTTTTATGTAGCAGTTTTCTTCCTTATTTCCTCTGGCTAGGTTCAGATGTTTCCTCAAAATGTTATTTTCTTGTCTTTATTTGATCGTAAGGTCTCTAGCGATCGAAATCCCAGTTCCTTTCAAATTTCTAGCGTTTTTCAGCATTGTCTCTTTTTTCAAGGATGACGTGAATTCGATTTTGATAGGAGGGTTGTCAGTTTTCCCAAGTGGATAAAAATTGTTAAAATCACCTTCAGGGATATTTACATCAACTAATTTTTTTATTTCACTTTTGATGTAGTTTGCTGTTATTTGCTCTGGTTTGGTTTTTAATCCAAAAATTATTATATTATTTTCCTTTGACTTCATCTCCAAATTTTTGATTCTATTTGATATTTGTACGTTTTGTAGTTCTAAATTGTTGATTCTTCGATTGAAAACTTCGAGTTTTAGGAATAGTTTCACCTCTACTGCTTCAATGAAGGACTTCAGCTCCTGTCTATTTTTCTCAATTTCTTCTAGAATATTTTCATTCGTGACAGACATCCTCGGTGATCGCCTCGACAATATCTTTATGATAGTGTATGTTTCCCTTTATATATTTTGTTTCCTGATAAGGAACACTAATCACATCGACAAAAAAGAGCACCTATTTGTTGTGGCTAGCGTTTGGGAATTATTATGTTTATATATTGTCTTTCGTGTTGATTTTTTTATTTATTTCAATCACAGAGATAGGGCACTAATCATGGAATACTTTCATGAAGTTGTCGAAAAAAAATAATCCGTACCTATTACCTTCTAGTTAACTGAACTTTTGAGGAGCTAACTCACAATCACATCACTTGCTTAGGCCACACACTATGTATTGTAATATCTGTATATGAAGGTTTGTGGAAAATTTAAAAATAGTGTTTATTGTTTATTTTCGTTATGGTCAAATCTAAGAAGTTTATCGAATCATTCATTTCAATTTCTTTTGTAAATTTTATTGAGCGATGAATGCCATTAATGAAGTCAAAAACTGTATTTAATTGTCTCTCTGTTCCTACAAAGCAACATAAGATGTCGTCTACATATCTATACCGATATAAGAAGTTTTTGTCAACGGGTTGTTATGAATTTTACTTTCAAGATTACCCTTGAAAATTTCTGCAAGTAACGGACTCAATTCCCATTATTATCCCTTTACTAGAATAAAAATTATTAAAATGAAAATAATTTTGTGTTGAGCAAACTGTAAGTAAATCTAATATCTCTACCTACTAGTATTATTATTTCATCTGGTGGTATACTCAGAAAAAGATTTTGAACATCGAAAGAAATGAGTTTCGAATTTTTAGGAAGATGCACATTCTTAATTTTAATATAAATTCTTTAAGCTAAATTTAGGAACAAATTTACAATTACTCTTGATGAGATCTATTAATTTTCAGAGATTTTTTACTGATGGTGCTGTAATGAAAGATACTACTGGACGGATATGATAATTTTCTTTATGACGTTTTATAAGTGAATAGAGTTTTGGAATTTGAGGGTTCATAATAGTGCATCTTATTTTTTCATAGTCGTTAAGAACATAATGAATTGATTTTAGTATTTCTTTGATATCTTTTTGGTAAAAACATGTAGGATCTTCTTTCAATATATCAAAAAACCCCGAATTCAAGTACTCTGAAGTTTTTTGTAAGTAATCAGCTTTATTATTTGCAATCACCGTTTTTCCTTTATCTGCCCGTGTAAAAACAACTTTATTTTCAATTGATTTAGTTTTAATTGTTTTGGCTGTTGAAATTTCTCTATTATGATCAATGTTGAATTTTGATTGTTCTGATTTCAATATGTTAGCTGTGATGTGTTTATTGATATTTGAATTAGAAGTACCTTTAAGTGCAATTTCTGTTTCAACACCAAGAAGATCTAGATTTTGTGTGTTGACTATTGCATGAGTTTCTGTTTGACCCCCTAATGTTACCAGTCCTTGGCTTTCCTCAATAGTACATTACATGCGAAGAAGGCGATAGGAATCAGAAATAATTATTACAAATTTTGGGGCGAAGGATATCCTTTGAACCTCAAGATCTTGTTCTGAATTTTATTTAATGAACCAATAGATGGTTGAATTGAAATTAAAAAAAAAAAGTTAAACCAGTCAAAACAAACGACTGGGAAGGTATCTATACTCTACCAGTAACAATAAATTTCTTGAACAAACCTTTTTGGTATTTATTTAAACAAATTATAAAAGGAAAGAACCGATTCCAATCATCAAAATTTCAAATTGATCAAATTTGAAATTATTTAATGAAGCAATCCCGAAAAAGAACCCAACCCAAAAAAATTTTATCAATTAACGGAATTGAATATTGAAAATTCAATGTACTTTGATAAATTGGTGATTGTGCAGTACTGAGTGAAAGTAACACAATTTTGTAAAATCCTCCAAAGAGAGGAAATACATTAAGGGCCAAACCCTGATCTCAAATGAATATTTCTGGTAGCTTTTCAGAAAAAATTATAGAAGGCAACTATTCATTGATTTAGAAAGATATGTCTGGTAATTTCCCAGATCACAAATAGCCAATAATAATCGGGCCTATCTTAAAAGATAGGGCCGATAAATCTCACAAATGGAGAGAGATAAGATATATAGATGATTCTTCCAACTGAATAAAGATAATATATATAGGTAATTCTTCCAACTGAAAAAGATAATATATATATATAGGTAATTCTTCCAACCGAAGAAAGATATTTCGTGGGTGACAAGTCTCCTTTCAACAAGTATATCCTAAACCTCTTCCGGATGAGGAGCGAGTGAGTAGGAAATGATTTGACCTCTGGTACACTTCAGTTTTTTGTGTATAAAACTAAGGTTATGCTCAAATACTAATGTGATATTGTCCTCTGTTCCTTTCTGCAAAGTAATGTCAGAATAACCACATCTAAAAGTACAAGTCACGTTTAAATGACTTTTTATGTAAATTTAACACATGTGTGAAGGACAAACAAGTTACTTAGAAATAAATGGAAAGTGGATAGATAGAAGAAGAATAAATGAAACATTAATTGAAAATGTCATAAATATAATAAAGAGACCTAATCAAATAAAAAAAAATAGATTTATTGAAATATCTGATGATGACTTGCAAAATATGGATGAAGTAGTGACCACAGTAATAGACATTTGCTGTAGTGATATAACTGAAGACACCAGGAATGAAAGAGATGAAAACAATTTTGTTTGCTGTAGTGATAAAACTGAAGACACCAGGAATGAAGAAGATGAAAACAATTTTTATATCCCCCTATCTCAGCTGATCTGCAACCATAGATTCCTCTTCAGATTACTTAGCAGTTACTCATCTTAAGACTCAAACAACTAATGTAAACGAAATGACAGGCGATAGGTAATAGCGAAATCAGGTACATATAATATCAAAGTATAAGCAACAAAATAAGTGAAGTACAATATTTTCTGCATATAAACAACATAGATATATTGTTTCTTACTGAGAGTTATCTGAAACAGAAATTGTAAATATCGTTATTCCTAATTTTAAACTTGTAGCATGTTCAACAATACAGACAGTTATAGGCAGGCCTATTTCTATCATACCTGTTACCTCAAAAATATTTGAAATCGTCCTAAAAAATTGATTATTAGAATATTTTGAAACAAAAACAATTTATTTAATAATGCTCAATTTGGGTACAGACAGAGGAGATCTACTATTAATGCAATCTGCGAAATGTATGCAACTATTATAGAAGCTTTTGAGGGCGTAAATTATGCTGTGCAAAATTTTATGACATGTAAACATTTGACATGGTTAACCATGGTGTATTATCTCTGCTAAAGTCTTACTCCATCTACCAGATGATGCTATGATTGTTTTAGCAGAGGCAATCAATCATTTTTAAGTGGATTTTCCCAACTGTCTTGAAATAGCCATAATAAATCCTTTACTTAAGGGATGAGACTCTGATATGGTATCAAATCTAAGACCAATTTAACTTTTACCGACTCTAGCCAAGTTGGTTGAAAAAATTGGTAAAAAAAAGAATGCTTTAATTTTTGCTTCTTAACCACACTCTAAGCACCTACCAGTTCGGTTTTCAAACAGCAAAAAACACAAATGATGCTATGTTTGCTTTATTGGAGAATATATATATATATTAATATCAACGATGGTGATGCAGTTGCAGCAGTCTTTTGCGACCTTACAAAAGCATTGACTCGTTGATCATAGATTTTGCTGCAAAAACTAGAAATGTATGGCTTCAGAGATGTAACACTAAGATGGTTTCAATCATACCTATCAGAGCGTACCCAAATAGTCTCGCTAACAAAAAAAAAGTCCAAATCTCAATTAGTGAAGTGTGGGGTCTCACAAGGATCAGTGCTCGGACCACTCTCAGTTTTATTATATATTAATGACTTAGCAAGCATCAAAATCAGAGGTAAGTTTACTATGTTCGTAGATGACACCACAATACTGTAGCATAGTAACAACAATGAGGAACTGAGTAACTATTGCTGTGGACATATTGGTAGTCAAAAAACTGGTGTGATCGCGAATAAATTATTATTTAATATTTCAAAACATGTATTTTGACATTCAGATGCACTCTTAATGATATATCTTTGGAAATTCAAGAATAAGTGCTGAATCATCGTCTAAGTTTTAGAACTATGTGACAGTCTCTCGTTCAACACTCACATCCTAAATTTATGCAAAAAAATTATCTTCTGGTTGTTTTGCAGTAGAGTCATCTCAGCAGAATTGAATACATCTGCAGCAAAGAGCAGTCTATTTTGTTTTGATTGACTCACTATTGAGGTTATGGAGTTTGTTTTTTGAAGGAATACTTCTCTGTGTTCATTTTACAAAAGGGCTGTGAGATACCTTAGTAAAGCTAAACACAGAGAGCCATGTCAACCCTTATTTATGGCGCATAAAATATTGACATTGACTTGCATCTTCATTCTAGAGAGTGTATGTATGATCCACAAAAAATATGGGACTAACATTCATTAAATGTCGGTATACAACACAAGAATGATAACTTCACGGTTTCCTACTAATTCCCAGAAAGTAAATTAATGAAAAAATATGCCAAAAAAATGTTTAATCACCTACCATCACATATTAGTTCATTGGTAACACATATTAATTTCAGAGGAGCAGTTAGAGGCTACTATTGAATAAAGCCTATTACACCTTGCAAATTTTATGAAGATACATTTAAATAAGTATGTCAGTTTTATAATTCGTTTTTAAATTGTTTGTTTAATATCTTCTCTTTTTATAATATAACTTTTACCAGTATATGTTCTCTTGAATGTTTTGTTTCTTGTACATGTTATGATTTTTACTTGATTTTATAGTTTTAATATTATAAGTATATAGTATATTACATACTTTGTCAACAAAACTTCTGGTTTTAGTACAATAAAGACTTTCTTCTTCTTCTTCTTCTATTACAAAATTGGAATATTATGGGATCAGAGGAAAAGCCTTAAATCTATTTACATCTTATCTTCCAGGCCTCAGCAATGTGTTAAATTTAACAGTGATATAGCAAAACTTTTAAAACTTAATTATGAGTACTACAGGGGATCAGTCCTTGGTCCATTATTATTTATTATTTACATTAATGATATGCCTTTTAATCTGGCGGATGCGCTTCTGATAATGTGCGCTGATTATGCCACTTTTGTTAAGTGACATTCTGTCTTACAATCTACTTTCTAAAGCTAATGATTTCGAAAGCTTTATAACAAACTGGTCTAGAAGTAATTATCTTATTATAAATGATGACAAAACCAAAACTTTAGATTTCTCTACAAAAAATAATAAGGAGAATAATGAACCAATTAAGCTTCTCGGAGTGTATCTGGACTCGTCATTACCGAATATTCACAAATTATCAAAGCGCCTATCCACGTGTATACATAATAAGACAACTTGCAATAGATTGTTTAAGAGTAGCTTATTTTGCCATTTTTCACAGCATAGTGACATATCGATTGATAGTATGGGGTTCATCATGTCATTTTAGATATAATATTCAAATTACAAAAAAAAGTTGCTAGAATAATGGCACAGGCTAAATATGATGACCATTGAAAACCCTTCTTCAAAATCTCCATATATTAACTCTCGATCTTGCTACATATGTAAATGTTTGTAATGTCAAAATTTGAAGGTAAAAATAAATTGACCAAGCAGGAGGACATACAGTACCATGATACTAGGGCTAAAACAAATTTAAGACTACCCAAATATAGATTAAGTAAATCTTAAAACTCTTATATTTTTTTAAGTGTTTCCTAATGAGTTTCAGACTCTTGACATGCTTATAAACACTTTTAAAGTAAAAAATTAAAATATGCTTTTACAAAATGCCTTTTGCACATTTGAAGAATATTTTAATTATTTCGACTCTTTATCTAATTTGTCGCCTGTCTAATATATATTTTTTTGTTTTTTTATATTCTGTATTTATGTTTGTCTTTGTTTCTGGGGTACCTACCTAGGTTTATTATTGACTATATTTTGTACTTTGTTGTCATATCGACTATAATTTATACTAATATGTTTTTAATTTATACTACCACCATTGACTTGACATATGCAAACATTATTTATGTATATACTGCATCAATAAATTCCATTCTATTCTATCAGTGGCGATGCGGTTGATATTCTAAATTCACTATTGAGTAAAGTGACATTACTATGGAAAATATCGAAACATTTTATTAAAAAAAAGTTGTTTTGCAATTAAAAGATATTCCCAGTTATCCAGTTTAGTCCACCAATTACTGATTTCAATTACTGCTTAAAGTTGATTTCTCCATGAGGCCAGCTCATTAAGCAATTATTGAAATTAGTAGTGTAAATAACTAATGAGAATATCTTTATAAACACCCAAATTTTTCGATATTTTCCATAGTATTTCACTACTCTAATTAGATAGAATAACTTCTCATTCCCCTAACCGCACGCCATTGATAATAACGGCTATGCGCGTATTTAGTCAAATTGAATGCACCAACTTTTATGAAGAATGAAATTTTCTGAGAAACTAATAATAAAAAAAATTCCCATATGGTTCCAAGTTTTTGGCGGACACTATATATATATATATATATATATATATATATTGGACATAGCCCTCAGAGAAGTGTTAACCGTAGACACGTGTTTCGGGCTCTCGGCCCTCATCAGTACGGTGGAGAAGTGCAAGGATGAACAACACTTGGTGGAAACGACAAATCAACGGAGTCAACAAACAGAAGCCAGCCGCTCATTTGTGGTTTGGTCAGCAGACCCTGCATTCCAGGGCAACAACCAGCACTCACCGGAGGCAGCTATAGCTACCTGCGTGACATCCAGTCAGGAATATAAATATGAAAGAGAGGAATATCGGGGACTGTTAAACAAAATGGAAGGAATTTGTGGCCCTGGCCTCAGAAAGTGTTAACCGTAGACGTGTTTGAACTCGCCTCACGGTTAACACTTCTCGAGACTATAATCAATAACTCCTTATTTTTAACCCTCATATCTCTCATTTATATTCGAACTCATCCGCGAATTAACTCCTCCTCATTGTTGCCCTGTTGAATCTGAGTTCTAAACGAAACTTTGACTCCGTTATTCTTCTAAGTTATCATACACTCTCACCCTGATAAACCGAGCCGAAACCTCGAACTGCCTTCTCTGTTATCAATAAATTCCTTCCATTTTGTTTTAACAGTCCCCTCGATATTCCTCTCTTTCATATATATATATATATATATATATAGAACAAATTGTATCCATATTATACATATAGCAAAACATTCTTCTATGTATTCAACATAATTTTAATATCTTTGTTTGCACAAAAATTAATTGATAAAATATAGATATCATACCATTTGTGAATCCATTTCCTTGTGGTTGTATGTGTTTATTCATCCTTTGATGTGGTTACATTACTTTTGTGTACATTAATCTCATTTGTGATGAATTAACTTATTATTATTATTATATACCTAATCAGATGTAACCTTTAGTCTTTTTGAGTCCTTCTTTAATTTTCCTCACCAACTTTCTTGACACTTGAAACAATATATTGCATACAAGTGCATATATTACATTTGCATTCGCTAAAATATGCAATAGATGTATTTCTACCACCTTTAGTGCAAAATAGTAGAGTACAATATATTGGGTATTTTGATAAAAAAATATATCATGGCTTTTTAAAAATGTTTGCTCCAGTGATATCAATCCAAAGTGTTTCGATTTTATATTTATTCATTTTTGTATGCAATACCACACATTATTGCGAAAAAAAAAATTGATGATATATCGGGTGACACAGGATTCGGGCCACCCTGTAACTTCTGCATTCGTGAACGGATTTTTCTGAAATTTGCTACAGTTATATAGCAACCATTTCGGGTTTGATCACTTACAATCAATATGGCGGACTTCCGGTTTTCTGGAAATGCCAGTAACTTTGTTTTTTCAAATGGATCCTGTATATTTTTACATATTCAAGTTCAACAGGTCAAAACAAGTCCAAACCTTATGTCAAATGTAATTTTTTTTAAAATTGAAATTAAAATTGTTTTTATTTTACCTCGTGGATAAATGAGATTTGGTGAAGCTATTCACAATGAGTGCAAATAACAGAAAAACTTAATTTTTCTGAAAAATTATTTTTGTGCATTTATTGATGAATCAATTCAGTCACGTCCATTTTGATCAAAATAATTTTTTCAAATGGGCCACCTACTTGTCTCTCTAGAACATTCATTAAGGAAAAAAATTACATATCATTTTGTATCTGGTGCAGTAACAAATTGTATACATAAAAAATCTACAACTAGTTCATGAGTTTCCTTGCAGTTCGAATAATTTTTCAACTTAGTAAGCTGTGGAAAACAACATTTCTGAATCTTGTCAACTAATTGTGTTTTGTCATTTTCATCTCAACTCTCGAAATTAGTTAACTTCCGAGAATTAGTTTAGTAGAAATGTAAAATCAAAATTATAGGTTCACAAAGAAGTGAACAGGTTGATATGTTATTAATTTACGGAGAATGTCTTTAAAACAGTGTCGCCGCTTGTCAGTTATACGCTGAACGATACCCACACAGAAAGAACCCAACAATGGAAGATGATCGTAAGTGAGGAGGCAGAAATGAACGTTTTGCTTATGTTGATTTTGATCCAACCGCTTCGACGCGGGAATTGGAATACCAATGCAATGTAAAGTCGAGAAAACGCTAGAAGAATTTTAAAAGACACCATTATCGTGCTTATAAATTATAACTTACACAATTAGTTGACAAGATTCAGAAATGTTGTTTTCCACAGCTTACTAAGTTGAAAAATTATTCCAACTGCAAAGGAAACTCATGAACTAGTTGTAGATTTTGAATTTATACAATTTGTTACTGCACCGAAATACAAAAATGATATGTCATTTTTTTTCCTTAATGTATGTTCTAGACAGGCAGGTAGATGGCCCTAGGGGTTCCATTTAAAAAAAAAATTTTGATCAATATATGATGTGACTGAATTGATTACCAGTGACACAAAAATAATTTTTCAGAAAAATTAAGTTTTCTGTTATTTGCGACTCATTGTGAATAGCTTCGACCAAATCTCATTTATCCAAGGTAAAATGAAAAACAATTTTAATTTCAATTGTTTTAAAATATGACATTTGACATAAGGTTTGGACTTGTTTGACCTGTTGGCGAATATGTAAAAATATACAGGGTTTTCCCATTTGCAAAAAACAAAGTTACTGGCATTTCAGAAAAACCGATCCATATTGGATTGTAACGTGATCAAATCCAGAAATAGTTGCTTAAAACAGGGTGAGTCAACACGATTCCCGTGGTTCATTTAACTCCTTAATGTATCAATTTTCGGAATTTCTTATATTTTTTTTTTTGTAAAAGGGGGCCTTTTAAGACCACCTTAAAGAATTATTCTCAATCATACAGGGTGCATCATTGATGCGTGGCTAATAAAGTTGTTCTTTTAATGAAAACCCAGTATATTTTCATATAATCAATCAGCTGTTCCATTGCCCCCAACGATTTTTAAATTTTTGAACCCCCGTTGGGGGTTCCCGGTTATTCAAAAAACTTTTTGTAGACTTTTTTTTCGAAAAATTACCTATTTCACATTTCAGAAATATTTAGTAAAGAAAAATTGAATCGATGGTCGATAAAAGTGTTCATTGAGAATCCCAGAATTTGGAATAAATTGTACGGATGTTCTTTTAAACCACAAATTAGCCATTTTCAAACTGATATTTTGTTTTTTCAAATGGAACACCCTGTATATTTTCATTTTAATCAACCCCTTTTTTTAATAACTCACCTTTTCTTCTTCTCCCCCTTTCCTCAACTCTTTTCCAGGATATTCTACATCCAAAGATGGATATTTTTCCACAAGAAAATATTGACAATTTTTACCCCTTTTGGTACCCATATTTGGAATTAAACTTTGCATAAAAATCATATAAATTTCAGATCTAACAGAAAATAACAATAATTAATGCAAATGTTAAAATTGCCTGCATTTTCCTATCACCTCTCAATCTGTTTCGGAAATTAGGTATCCATGTGCCAGCTTTTCCTCTAAAATTTCCTGAAAGCAGTACGAATTCTTGCTTTTTTTCAGGAGTTGTAGGAGTTTGATAATAACCCATTTTGTACCCCAAAAAAAAAAAAAATTTTTTGTAGGTCGGTGACCTTGGGGGGCCCCACTGACTGGCCCTCCTCTACCTATCCATTTTCAGGTTCATTATCAATGTATTACCGCACATCAGTGTGGTAATGTGCGGGCCCATCTTGTCCCCAATTCTCTGCCTTTTTTTGCCAGGATATTCATCTAATAAGATTTGATAGCACTGCTTAAGAAATCTTAGATATTTTCTTCCTTTAAAAGGATGACCAGTTTTGGAAAAGGGCCCAATTACCCCCGTCCAATGATACCTCCCCAAACATTCAGTGACAGCTTGTTGGTGATTGACATATCTAACAAAATGAGGATTTTAGTTGCATAATAGTCTTTATGCCCCGATTCAATGCCATTGTTGTGAAGCAGGAGCCGTCCGAAAATAGAACATACCAACATACCCCATAAAAAACGGTTCTTGGTTGATTTATCACCCCCATTGGAAAACCCCTTGCTTTGGAAAATCTTTTCAGTCAGCTCCTCATTAACTGGGATATTATGGATGGTAATTTTCTCACCAAAAAGAAACACCTTTGAGATATTCTAACTCCCCACTGAAAACCTTGACTCACATGGGATTCTCAGTAATATCAAATATTTTCATCATTGTTACAAGACAAACGGATCAAACTTTTGTAGAATTTTTTCCCCGGGTTTCTCAAATCTTGTTTTTGGGGCTAAAACTTTTGCTGTCTGGATGTCTTCCCTCAGGAAACTTTTTTAAAATTATTCTAGATGCCCGTAAGCAATTCCTATTTCCTTCCAGGGAAACCCTTTAACCTTCCTCTAAATGATAATTCATAATGACACAATATTTTTAAGACAAACTGGATTGTAGTTTGGCGGTTACCTCTATTCAATTCCGATAATCATTTTTTTCGGGGGTAGTCATGGATACTAACTAGAAAAAATAGTTTCATTTTTAAAATGTTTTTTGCTTCTGGTTATTCATGAGTTGCCAAGAAAGCTGAAAAAGATGGAAAAAAATTGAAACATCATTCCAGTATCAATTTTTTCTATGAACAAACATGTAGATAAAAAAAACCCATAGAATTTTGTTTTATATTGAAAAACCTTTAAACCAGAATATCTCGAAACAGGTTGTTTTAGGCTGAAGGGGAAGGGGGAAAAATGTAGAGTTATTAAAAGGAGTTGATTTAAATAAAAAATATACAGGTGTTCTATTTGAAAAATCAAAAAATACCGAAGTTTGAAAGGGCTAAGTTTGTTTGTTGTATCAGACATCCTGTACAATTTATTCAAAATTCTGATATTCTCAATGAACATCATCATATCGATAACGATTTCCCAATTATCTTTCTTCGAAATGTGACATAGGTAATTTTTCGAAAAAGTCTACAAAATAGATTTCTTTTTAGAATAACTCAGCAACGCCGCAACCAAATTCAAAATTGAAAAATCGTTGAGCAGCCAATGGAACAGCCGATCGGAATATATGAAAATATACCGAAAAAGAACAACTTTGGTTAGCCACGCATCAATGATACCCTGTATGAATGAGAATAATTTTGGAAGGTGGTCTTAGATGGTCCTTTGACAAAAAATATAAGAAATCGAAATAGTGATACATTAAGGAGCAATGAACCACGGGAGATCCTGTTGACTCATACCCTGTAGCTGTAATTTCCAGAAAAAATCCAGGTCCCTTGAATGCAGAAGTTACAGGGGTGGCCCGATATCTATGTCACCCATCATGATAATTTAATAATTTTTAGGACACCTGTATGTTCATATATTTTCTTTAATAATTTTAATTTTAATTTATTGTTATTTTCTTCCAATCATATTTTTTTGAATAGCATGAAATTTATAAAGCTTATCCGTGTTTATATTTTTTAAGAAATACAGTTGTTCCTGTAATTAGAATCCTTTTTTTTTTTTCAAGGAATTAGAAATAAAAAAAACTAGCCAAGGAGGAAACACAGAAGGATGTAAAATTATTGGCCAAACAGTTGGTTCAGTTCATGAAGCAGAAACAAGCAGTACTTTTTTTTTATGGCAATAGCAAAGTTCAGAATTACATTTCAGGAATAAAGCAATGGTGCCTAATGTGAGAGTGTAGCAGAAGCTATGGGGACAGCTAGGTAAAACCATGTCAGATATAGACAAAATTATGAAACCAGACAGATAGCTGCTACAGTAATGCCTTCTCTGAGAAAATATGAAAATGGAAGCATGAATGGGATAGATGTTGAATTTTAAACCATGCCTGTTCACCCCTCGTTTGCTACCTCCAAATTTTTTTTCAATAACTTCACCACCATTCTACTTTTTTCAAATCGAACTTATTCATTGAGCTGATCAAATTTTTCTACTCAGTAAAGACTGGAAATAATAAGTACTATGCACGTCCCTAACTTTGAATAAAAATCCATGTGAAAAAACGGAAAGAGGGAGAAAAAATGTGGCTAGCTTCACCCGTTGATGACTATGACACCCATGTTTTGACTAATTTGTAGTTTCCTAATTACCCTATTCTTCTCGATAGCTTTTTTTTGAAAATATGAGCGATAGTACTAATTTCTGACAATTCATGCAAGTGAGTATTTTTTTGGAAATTCTCTGGAAAGTCTGAATATGAGTGTTAATGCAATATGATAATTATTATATATATGTAAAAAGAACATTAATGTTGATCGTTAAGAGAACTGAAGTTATACTTGAATAAAATTCAAATCCTGTACATATTGCACATTCTAAAAAAATTTCATCGCGAGGTTTATTTATTCAACTTTCCGTTTCAACGGGTCTGCCTAAGAGTTCAACAATCATGAAAATGTTTTTATTAGACTAAATAACTTCAAGAGGAATGGCACCTGTAATAAAAGCAAAATACAGCACCTCATAAGCCAGAGAAGGCAGCATTAATATTTTGCAGGGTCCTGCGTTTTTGTTAAACTATTTTCAAATTTGTGAACCTTTGAACTTCATTCAAAATTTGTTATTAAATGAGATTCAAAATTGAATAGTCCACTTTATTCCATTTACTTAGCGGTAGTATAATATGATAATGGTTATTTAAGGTATATTTAGGTAATTATATTAAAAAAAACTTTTGAAGACATGTTTTTATATGAGCCATGTACTAAAACTTATAAAATAGGGTTTAGTCATCATTATGGTGTTAATTATTTTTTGTTTGAATTATTTGGTTTGTTCATAAAATAGGTACACCAATTAATTTGATTAGGAAGTGATTGGTTGGTAAGTAAGAACTTCAAAGTATTTAATTTTTACACAGTATTCATAAAGTAGGTACCAATCAATTCAATTTAGTTGTGATTAGTTTAGTAGAAGTAACAACTTGTCAAGTATTAATTTTATTACAATTTGCACGACAAGCTTTTGAAACCAAATATTTCAACAAAATAATTAAATCATTGTCAGCGTGAAAGCATAAACTATTTTATAAGTTTTTGTACACAGCTCAAATAAAGCTTGTTTTTTAAAAGATTTCTTATTAATTTATTTTATTTTTTTTGCTTTATAGTTGGATTTGCCTTAATCTGTTCATTTCTAATAGAGCATCGTTATTACAGGGTCTCTTCCCACCAATGCGTCATGAGCTAGATGAAATCATGATCTCTGACCCCAAAACTCCCACACCAGTTTTGAATAGAATCTGACCATAATCACAAAACTCGTTTGCCATCCCAAAAGTCGAATTCATAGATTTGAACAAAATTCATCTCCCAACCTGAAAAACCTACATGCCAATTTTGAATAAAATATGACCATAATCCGAAAACTTCGTCCTCCATCTTGAGGACTCCATTTCAAATTCACAAATTTGCAATAAAATTCAAAATCCTCGACCGCGAAACGGCTGCATACCACTTTTGAATCGAATTGGACCATAATTACCAAAACTTGTTCTCCATCTTGGGGCATTTTGAATTGATTGAATTTCGACAAATAATTCATAATCTCCGTCCCCGAAAACCCCTGCATACCAATTTTAGATCGAATGGGACCATTATCACAAAGAAACTCGTCCCTCCATGTTAGGCCGCCATCTTAAATTATTGAATTTTGAAAAAATTCATTATCTCCGACCTAGAAACCCCACATGCCAATTTTGAATCAAATCGGACCATAATCCGCGACTCGTCCGCCATCTTGGAGCCGCTATCTTGAATTTATGAATTTGGACAAAAAATTCATAATCTTGATCTCGAAACCCTACATACCAATTTGAATCAAATCCGGGCCATAATTACAAATCTCGTCCGCCATCTTGGAGCCGCCATTTTGTTTTTTCTCCGAAAAAAAATTCCATTATGCCTTGTCACGGCATTATGAACAACTGCCAAATTTCAAATCATTGGACGACTAGAAGTCGGTAAAAATTCACTTGCAAGATTTGACCCAAACTAACAATGGAACAAAAAAAAAACTAACAAGTGAAACTAAATAAAAGCTTGTAAAATAGAACATACTACCCCCCAATGAATGGCAATATAACTGGTGGTAACTAAGTTGTCGAATCTTCATTTGCATATACCCTTTCGGAGGAACAATGAATTTTTTTCAGATGAAAACTATATATATATATTTTATATATATATATATATATATATATATATATATATATATATATATATATTATATATCTGAAATTTTTTTTTTGGGGGGTTTTTTGGGTTTACTTATAGGAAAAAAACGTGGATGCAAATTTGGTACTATTTCATATTGCAATTTATTTTTATATAGAAAATATAACGTTTCGCTTAAGTCCAAGCTTCATCAGATATTTTATCTAAAAGGGTGGGGAAGGTGTTAGATCGTTTTCTTGTAAAAAAAGATTATGTGTTATTACCTGTCAGCACAAATTGGGTTTGGGGTTAGGTTCGATGTTTTGGACCCACAAGGATTTTAGTGTAGGGGGTTCCTTTCTTTTTTATTCATTCTCAAATAGTATTGTTTTCACTGTGGTTGAGTAGAAAAAAAAGATAAACCTTTTTTTCGTTTATCATCAGATAGTTTAAAATTTTTCTTTTTTTTGATATTTAATATGGGGGCCGTTTGACATTGACACATCTCAAGATGGTTTTAGGAATTTCGTAGTTTAGTATTGTCATCTATCTTCCCTATTGGAACTAACCCCAATAGTGTTTGTGATATTGTGATAGAAGTTTCGACTGGTATTTTAGTTTGAAATGAAGGGAGTTGGTGGTGTTTTTTTTTTTATTTTATAGTCGTAAAAAAATAAATATATATATATATATATATATATTTGTAATATATATATATATATATATATACTGTTATAACTTGTGTCAGAAATTTTATTTTTTTGTGTACCTTAGGGGAAAAGGTTGGTAGGTTTATTCAGATTTTATACCATTTTCAATGTCTCACAGTCCAGTTTTTTTTACAAAAAAAAAACGGTCTGGAAACCCTTTAAATAAAACTTAACCAACAGAAATATAAAACAAACGATTAGGCACAGTAACCCCCCTCAGAAATAATTGCTAATTAAATCACTGATTAGTTCAAAATAAAAATTTGAACTAACCCCACGGGAAACAAAATAAAAAGGTTTCCCACGGTATTTTGCGGGTTACCAAATGGAGGTTTACCTTGGTACTATTAGGGGGGGGAGTTCAGAAATATTCTTTTTTCCTCTGTGTGAATTGAGTTGGTCCCTTCCAAATTATAGCCCTGTAATTTTCCCTGTAGCCAACACCGCTTTCCCCTACCCCCCAACTTTTGAAAATGGCACCAACCTTTTGTCTAGACCAAAATGGTGGGGGTTCAACAATCCCCACCCCACCCTAGCTGAGCACAAACAGCTAGGGTAAAGGGATAAATATACGGCTAGGATTCGGAGTCACGATATATCAAAAAAATTATTCCCCGTAAAATCAGAATTTCATTAACTTAAAAAATTACATTTACAGAACCACCCTCATGAACCCCGGGTCTTCCCATTGAAGTCCCCGGTTAAAACACTAATATCCTTTTATCAGGCCTGTTTTACCTTCTGACAAAACGTTACTCTACAAGTATTTTGGGACAATTTACAAACTGATTTTTCGCTACAGTTGCTCTTGCTCGGTCTTAACACATAATAACAGGCATCTGTGAAACGACACGTAAAAATTCGAAATGGTTTAATACCACCTACCGCCCGCCCCGACCCTTTCGCCAGGGCTTGGTGGACAGGGGTTTATCATCTTCTGTTAAGGGTCTTATGCGCGAGAATAGAGATGGATGCAATATTTTAGTATACATATTACGATCAATAAATACTACGGTACTATGGATTATTCTAAACTATTAACACCTGCAAAAAAGCCAAAATGTAACATGGGGCCCATGGCCAAACTCTCAGTTTCAGTATTATTGTCAATTAGTACTAGGTTCGGATTGGGGTGCTGCAGCTGTTGAAAACGTTTTAAAATTTTTAGATATTATTTAAAAGATGGAAAATTACTCCAAGAGGAAAAGTATATTTAAAGGAAAAACCCGGTACATATAAATGGATTATCACAAGATCCCCGGGACTGGAATAATGAACCCTTGTTCTGATAAACTATTTCAACTCTACATATCATCTCACATGCTCAAAGAAGGGGAACCCCATTGGGCATATGTTAAAGGAAATGCAGTGGTTGTCAATAGATGACTTTTTGAGTATAATACTCTAATTTTATATTCAAGATCAAATCAGGTACTGCTCTAAGTTTTTGAGAAATATTGTTAATTACAATTCTAGTGTGCATACCACAATACAAGATCGAAATGATTTCCACGTTCCACTGGTGGAAAAGGGAGTCATACACAAACATCTGTATTTTTCCCAAAGGCCTAAAGAGATTCAATCACCCCCCCCCTGAAATTTTCTCAGATTCCGAAAAGTTCAAAAGTTTTTAAAAAATTTTTTTTCTTCACCCCCCTAGTGTGGAGCTTGAAAAAGAATTTTTCTTAAGAATTTTTTTTCAATATTCTACAGGTATACTTATGTTTCTCCTTCTTTAAAATTTTTGTGTAGTTTTATGGTGGAATGTAAATATTGGTTTTACTTTTTTTATATGAAAATTTTAATGTTTTTTTTTTATGGTGACATGTTATTTTTTTTTTTTATTTTTTTTAAAATTTTTGACAAACTTCAATTGGTAGTTGATCTTTATAAAAAAATTTTTTCCCTAATAGCTCTAACTCTTAAATTTTTTTAGTTTTTTTTATCTAGGATGAACAATTTTTTTTGGGGGAAAAACTAATTAAATTTTTTCGACATCTTGTAAGATGGGTTTTTTTCTTACATATTGATTTTTGATTTTTGGCACCCTTTGAACATACAATTTTCTCGATATACTTGACTTTTCACTTTTAAAATTTTAAAATTTTTTTTGTTTGTATAAGTTTTCGTTTTTGTTCTACTTGCTAAATTGTACTTTTTTTTCAATAAAGCTATTGGGGGGTTCCCCCTTTTTTGATATTTGTGGCCCAAATTTTTTGATTGTGTTCCAATTTGCTATCAGCTGATCTTTTTTTTCCCCATCCGGGAACCCAAATTCCCGGGATATATTTGAATATTCCCCCAAAACCCCTTTTTATTAAACCCGTTTTGTTCTGAAGGGGGGAAGAATTTCGATAATTTATCATTTAGCATTTCTTTAAGAAAAATTTTTTTCAGATAATTAACTACTGAAAAATTTTGATTGTTTTTTACAAGTACTTTCAATGTTTGGGGGGGTGGATTTCAATTTTTTTTTTTTCCCCTTGATAAGGGGATTTAAATCATAATAATGAATTGGGGGGTTTGAGATGTTTCTTTTTTTTGTTCTAAATTTTAAAAAAGGAATAAGCCCTGGGTTGTTCTTTAAGTTTTGCATGTAATCTTTTTCTTTCAGTTTTGCGGAAACCCCAAAAAAAATTTAAATTATTTCTTAATGGCGGAAGGATTTTTTTTTAAGGGGGCGTTTGATTGTTCATAGTTTTTTTGGTTGATTTTCTGTGGAAATAGTTTTTTTTTTCTTATCGACTTTTTCACTTGTACGGGTTTTAAAAAAATTTATTAGTTTTTTTCTTCCCCCAGGGGATTTTACAAATCCTTTGTTTTTTTTTAAAAACCCCGGGGTCTGTCGCTTTTTTTTTTTCTCGCTCGATTTTTTTTCCTTTTGTTTGATAATGTCGTATTAATTTTTGGTAAAGGAGTTTGGCCCGTTTTTGTGTTGTTGGTGTAATCATTCAATAATTTTCTATGATTTGATTTGAAAGGATCATGGGTGGATATGTGTCCATTTTGACACCCTATGGGTTTAAAAATTTTTGGTAACAGAATGAATGGAATGGTTATATCCCAAAGGATCATAACTTTTTTCTTTTTTTATTTTTTAAAAAACCCCTTGTGTATTAAGAGTCAAAGTGTTCAAAATGGTGGAATAAATTTTTTTCAATCATCCGTTCGACTGAGGGTGGTCGGTGGGGCGGGTACTTCTCCCTTTGTACCCCCAAAAAAGTTGGGTTTTTAAAAAAAGTTATTGAACTCGGGACCATTGTCAACAATTATTTTCTTTGGTATCCCAAATGATGTGAAAAAATTGGATTAAATTATGGCCCACTTTGGGGACCTGAAAAAAGTTCCCAAATATCTTGAGATATTTTAAAAAAAATATCAAAAGGAAAATTTATTTTTTTTTGATAGTAAAAAAAAACTAAATGGACGATTTAATGGTTTTTTTTGGGGTGATATTTAGTTTCTTTTTTAAATTTGGGGTTTGTTCATATTTACTTGTTTTACAATACCTGGTTGATTAATTTTGAATAGATTCTTTGATGTTGGGCCAATAGTATTTTCTTTTCCCCCTTAAAAAGTTTTTATCGACCAATGGTTCGATTTTCCTTTGAATTTTTTTAATGATTTCTTTGGGTGTCTTTACTGGGGGACATCTATTATTTTGTATCCCTTTTTTGGGTTTTCGGGCCATTTAAAATTTTTGAATTATTGTTGAAAAAAGGGTTCATAGATTTCCCCGGGTTTTTTAAAATAAATGTGGTACTGTACACCTGGGGACAAAAATTTTTATGAATTTCAATATGTCTTTTTTTAAATTATTTTTTTGATATTTGTACGGAATTGCTTTTTTTTTAAATGAAAAGGAAATTTTTGGGGGTTTTGGTGGTGAATGAAGTACTAACAATTTTGGGGTTGCCCAAAAATTTACAGCACACTGCGATTGGTAGGGGAAAAAATGGGGTCTTGTTTGGGGATTTGAATGAATAGTATCCATTGTGGGTTTGATATCTGGTATAAGGTCATTAAAGGGGTCCTCCCCGGGTTGTGTTTCATGGAAATATTATCAAAAGGGCATTATTAGTGATGGCCCCGGGGGTTACTATTTCTTGATAAATCCCGTCAATTTCAGTGTTTGGGGTTGTCTTTGTCAGTTGGTATGGTTCTTTTTTTTTGATTTGATCAAAAAACTGTGTAAAATACCGTATTGATTTCCCAAATTTGTGAGAGGGCGTCACGTTAGTATTTAGCTTCCTTTCTTAAAAAAAAATTTTGGGGGAAAAGTATCCCCTAATTTGATTAAATCCTTTTTTGGAGTTAAAGGGCCCTTTAAAAAAAAAAGCCATTTGAAAAAATTTGTGGTCCGTGACTATGGTTTAAAATTTTTGACCAAAGGGTAGAGACGGAAATTTTTGTGAACTATGGCCCCGGGGTTTTTTTTATCACTGAAAAATTTTTTTTTTGGGAATGGTTCAATGTTAACGAAGCCAAGGTAGATCTTGATCAATACCCCCTTTTGGGAAAAAGGAAGCCCCTAGAGAAAAATTTCAGCCTGTGAAAGGTTAAAGGGTTTAAAAAGCCCGGAAAACTGTAGATTGGATCATTTATCAACATATTCTTACATGGCTGAAGCATTCAAAAATTCTTCATTATTTTCAATTTTAGCCCCTTTTTTCCCGGCATTTGGGTGGGGGGGTTT
This sequence comes from Gonioctena quinquepunctata, assembly GCA_018342105.1. Lineage (NCBI taxonomy): Eukaryota > Metazoa > Arthropoda > Insecta > Coleoptera > Chrysomelidae > Gonioctena > Gonioctena quinquepunctata. Next base: position 9,122 of record JAFIRS010002694.1, on the reverse strand, counting down.
AGTCAATTTGGAAAAATTGTCTATAAAGGGGCATAGTAGCCAAGGGCCCCCCAAGAACCTTTTTGAGCTGTTTGGTTTGTTTTAATAATAAAAAAAACTTTATTTCCACGGGGTAAATTGTCCCTTATGGTATGTCAATAATTAGTTATAAATAAAAAATAAAAGATGTGGTGGGGGAAATTTTTTAATACCCCTGTTTTTTTATGGGGGTTCCTTTTACCCCGGGGTCACAATGCCCCCTTCCCCATTTTTTACGAAAAAAATTCCGACAAAAGGGAATTTAAAGTTAATCCTTTCATTGAATACTGATTTTAGTCTTCAAGGTGTTCCTGTAAAAAGGAGAATATAATGATATCATCCAGGTACCAAAATTTTTGTTCTGGATACCACGGAGGATGTTATCCATAACCACCCGGGGAAACAAAAGGGGGGGGGTTCTTAAGCCCAAAAAAGGGATTCTTTGGGGGGTACTCATTAGTGCCCTTGCCTTTTTAAAAAGTTTTTTTAATACCCCGGGCTTTTCCCCTCTCAATTTGATGGAAGCCACTGGCTAATCCAGCGTCGAAAGTATTGGCATTTCCCCAACTTGTCCAAAATCGGGGATTTGGGGGGTTTTGTCGTCAAGGTTTTCTTGGGACTTCATATAATTTCCCCCCCCTTCTTTTACCAGGCGCCGTTTTGGGTACCGAAGGGCGAGGCCCAGGGGAGTTGTTTGGGGCGGTTATTTTCTGATCAAGCATTTTTTTTTTTTTTTTCTTACCTCCTGTTTGTTTTTAAAAGGATTCGATAAGATTTTGTTTTAGGGGACCTTCCTTTTTTTATATTATGTTTTACTGGGGAAACGCAGGGGTGTATTTTCTTTTGGAAAAAAATATCAGTATTCTTTACAAATTGATAATATTTTGCCCCCCTTTTTAAGGGGGGTCAGTTCGTATTTTTGATAGATCTAAAATTTTTTTTGTTTAGTCATAAAAATTTTAAAACCCCGTTTTTTTGAATTTCGTTTCTATCGAATTTTTCTACTTTTAAAAAGGGGTTTTAAAAAAAAATTTAGTGTTACGGGTTTTCGTGGTATTGTTGGGTATAGTGGTTATAGTTTTTTGCCATCTTTTGCTATTGTCAAACATTCGGGGATTTAAAATTTGGGCGTTGATGGGGTATTATAATTTCCCCGGGTTTTAACTTTAATGACTTGTTCAGGCGGCGACTGAAAAAGTTCAAATTTTTTTTGGGTTTTTTTGAAATTGGAGTCTAATTCTAGCATACTGGGGGGTTTGATAGCCACTCCCCCAAAAAAAAAACTGGCCTGTAAAGCAAATTATCGAGGGCCAATTAAACCCCTTTTTTAAAAATTATGGAAATTTTAAAAAAAAGAATTTCAATTTTTTTGTTCTGTAAATTGAATAATTTCGAAGCTGGCACAAAAGCACTTTTTATTTGTGGGTGAATTTTTAAAAAAAAAGGGGTTTTTAAAAATGAAAGGATTTAAAAATTTAATTTGGAAATAGTTTCTAAAAAATATAAAAAAAAATGATTTTTGGAACCAAAAATTAAAAAATTTCGCATATTCTGGGAAAGTAATATATGACAATTCATTAGGAATTTTGGGGGTTTTTTAAAGATATTATTTGGGGGCTACGTTTGGTTTTTTTGGGGTTGGGATTTCCCGAAAATTTTCCCAGAATAGTTATTTGATGAATGTTTTTGGGATATTGATATTTGTCGGTTTTAATAAATGTGATTGTCTTACGAAATTTGGGGGGAGATATAATTTGATTGTATTATCACACCCCTTTTAATAATTCTTTTGAAGAAGTTTCTTTGTGGTTGTTTATAAAATGAGGTTGAAGGGCCTTGTTAGTTAGCGATTTCTAGTTGATACGGGGCCCCCGGGGGTTTGGGGTTTTTTTAAGGTATTTAGTGGACCCTCTAGGTGTAAATTTGAAAAATTGATTTTGATTCGGCCTGAAAAATTTCTATTTTGATCCCGGCCGAAAAATTGAGTTAGTGAAGAATTTTTTTTGGGGGGGATTTTTTTGGGTCTTGGCTGAATGGGTATTGGTTGAGAGGGGGAAAAAAATTTTTTTGATCTGAAAAAAAAAATTTTTGAGGGGGTTTGTATTGAAATGAGCATTTGGGGACAAATGAATCCAAATTTTTTTTTGTGGCCTAGATTCGGGGAAAATTTTTTTTTTGAGTACATTTTATTTTTAATAATTTTTGGGGAAAAAAAGCGTTTTCCTCTTTAAAACAATTGTAGTGCTTCCCCGGTGATTTGGGTTTCATACATGTTTGTCTTCCTAAATTTTTCTAATCCAGAAAAAAAAGTTCTGAGTGTCGGTTACTATATAAATCGGGGTTTTAATTTCTTAGAATCGTTTAAAAATTTTTTTTTACATCAATATAATTGCATAAAAAGGGTTTAAAAAATTTAAACACCATCGTAAAAAAATTGGGGTTTTCATTTGGAAATTGTTTTTAGCATAACAAAAATCTCATTTAGGAAAAATACTTGGTCCGGGGAAAATTTTTTTTGTATCTTTTTAAAAAAAAAATTTTGTATATTGCACGAGGTTTTTGGGGGTTTCCTGATAATTTTTTTTAAATTTGACAATTAACAAGTAAACATTTTTTAAAATCTGCTGGATTTGTTGCATTATAAAAATTTTTTTAAATTGGGAAAGAAACTGATAAATATCTTTTAAATCATTAGGGTTGCCGAACAGTGATTTGAGGGGATTCTGGTTTAATTGATTGGTCATTATTGGAATAATTTTCGGGGATTACTTTTTTGGGGAAAAAAAAAAAAGAGTCAGCTGAAGGCAGTTTTTAAATTCAAATTTTCAAAAGTTTTAAAAGATTATCACTGACATTAAATATCACCATTACATTAAAATTACAAGACTTTGAGCACCCCCCCATAAGGCGGAACTGGGTTTTTCCCTTTATTTTGTTTAATGGTTTCCCTTTTTGAGATCAAAAACGATTCTTTTAACCCCCCTGAATTTGTCTGTTGGGGGGGGGCTATGGGTCCTGATGGACGGGGTTTTTTTGATTTTAAAGAGGGGGCCCCCAACCCCCCCCAAAACAAAGTCAACAGTTCGATCCCATCAATGGGGGGAAACCCGAAAACTGTACGTTTTCGACACAATTTGGGGTAACCCCACCGACGCGCCAGTGATAACTTTTTTTTTAAAAAAAATTTTATTAGGGTGCCTGAACGTACAAAAGGGGAAAAAAATAAGAATTCTTAAATTTTCTCAAGTTGATAAAAAAAGCGGGGGCCCTAAACTTCCGGGGAAATTGGGGTGATATCTGGGAACCGCCCCCCCTTTGGGCCCTTTCCCTCGGCATATAATTTTTGTATTTTTTAAAAAGATCATTTGTATTAGTTCATATAATAAAAAAAGGGAAAAAATTTTATATATATATATATATATATATATATAATAAATTTTTGAAATAACGACTAAAAATTTGGGGTATGAACAGGGGGGGAAAAATGGGGATCTTCAGTCAGCACAATTTTTTTGAACTATAAAAAACTCTTTTTCTTGGACCACTTTTTTTAATTTTGAAACTTCTTCAGGGCCCCCAAAATATGTAAATTACATTTTGAAAAAAAAATCCCTTAAAATATATATGTATATATATATATTAATAATAAAAAAGGAACTTTATTGAACGAAAAAAAATTCAATTCAATAGGCTTCGCCCCGGCCCCCTTCTGCCTATTGGTACAATTTTAAAAAAAAAATAAAAAAAAAAAAAAAAAAAAAATTTAAATGATATTTAATCTATATTTAATATATATATATATATATTTTAAAAATTTTGTCACGGGAATCATATATATATATATATATATTTTTTAAATTAAGTGACAAAATTTTAACCCCCAATAAAAAAGGGCGTGAAATATGCACAAAAAAAAAAAAGTTATCCCCACTATCCCAAGAAAAAATTGGTATAAGAAATAGTGTTTTCCCCAAAGAAAAAAAAATTTAAGTGCCCCCCACAGAAAAAAAAAAACTATCAATAATGATACTCTTTTTTTTTAAAAACCCCCCCATGCATCTAGAATTTCCTCCCCAAAGGTTTTTTCGGGGAACCAAGATTAGCAGGGGTTTTTCTTAAATTTTTAAAAACAAAAAATTTGAAATGAAAAAAAGGAAACATTTTTTTGGGGAATTGAATAGAAATTTTTTTTTTGGGGAATTGAAGAACCCCGATAGGAATTAAGTTGGGTCCTTTCAGAATATCTATCAGATGTGTTCAATGTCCCCCATGGCTTTACCCGGGGGAAAAAATTTTTTTTCGTTGACATTCACAAAAAAATTTTTTTTTTATTTTTCAATTTTTAAAAAATCTTTTTATTCAATATCCAAAATAATGTTTCCCCTTTTTTTCCCCGATTCCCCATCTAATTTTATGAACATCCGGAAAAACAAAAAAAAAAATGAAATGAAACAATTGAAATTGAGAAAACCAGTTAAATAAAAGGGGGAAAGACATCTAAATTATCAACAATTTGAAAACTACCTTGGTCCCCACAAAAGAAACAAAGGGCACAATACACAAAAACCCCATAAGCCCCGGGGGGGGTTTAGTTTTTCCCCTACATGGGTTTGCAGAAGTGCGTTCAGGTGTTACAGACATTCCCGGTGGCCCCCACCACTATGATTTGGTAGATGCACGGAGAGTTAGAAGGTTCGAATAGAGAATCACCTGAATATGGAAAGTGTGATTTTGCAGAAAGGGCCCTTTTTTTTACCAAAAACCCCAATACATAGAGAAAAACATGAAAGCAGTTCCCAAAACATTCCCAATGCTATTCATTTTTTTAGCTACATTAGGAAAAAATTATTATTATATGCAGATGACCTGATTTTTTTTATAAAAACATTTTCCCGGGGGATTGACTTCTACAAAAAAAAAGGGGAAACAATTTCCCCGAATCCCTCAATGGGCTACAAAAAAAGGGGGTCAAAAATTTAAAACTCTCAATGTCATATCAGAAATAGCCTATGGCTTCTATTTACAGTGCTGGTCTTAATTAAAACCTTTGTCCCTTATAAAACACATTTTTTCCAAACTGGAATATGCCTGTTGATTTGAAACCAAAAACCCTCATACATTCCCCCAAACAATAATGCATTTAAAAAAAAATCGGATTATCATCTACATGTCTATTATTGACATCCCAAAAAAAAAAATTTCAGTATGGGCTTGTTTCAAATGTAGGAAAAAAAGCAAACATTCTTTTAAAATTTAAAGACTGTAAAAATGCAAATCTACAAATGAAAATTTATAAAATGAATTTATTTTTTTTTTGATGAACTGGGCAATTCTGGGGTTTATCTAACTGCAGTTTATTCAAATAACATTAGTCTAGATGAAAAAAATAAAAAGGGTCTCATTTTAAAAATTTTTTCAAAACCCCCATCTCCCAAAATAAAATTATGATAATATAGGGATCAATATGCGGGAAAATTTTTCGGGAAATCCCACTTAGAAAATTTTGAAGCCATGAACGGAAATTTCAAATTGAAAAAAAAATATCTTTCAAGATCATACATTATCTTAAGATTTTTATAATCATGTTAAACCCCCAACATCGTAATAATAGAAATTTATCTCTTCCCAAAAAACAAATATTACCTTTGGGAAAAAATTCACGAATTTTTACTTGTGTTAAAAAAAAAAAAACCCCAGAGACCAGATCATCTTAAAATTTTTAAAAGTAAAAATCAGTATTTCAAAAAACAATAAATGTTGCCCATAGGTACTTGATTGATAACAAACAAAAAGCAAGTTCAGAATACTCAAAAAAAGGGGGTTTTCTTTCCTCTCAAATACAAATGGTAATAGAATAAGATGTATCAAACTATCTAATAGGGGGAAATTGACAGAAAAAAAAACTCTCGGCAACATCTTTTTGGGGGTTGGTTTGGAAACAAAAAAAAGACCAAGGTAATACATAATCCCGTCAAAAAGGCATTTTTTTTTCCCCCCAATATTCAATCATTATGCAAAAAAGTAGATGAACTGTTGATACTACAAAAAGATAAAAATTTTTTTCCAAATTTGTTTTTTTTGACTGAACCGGGCCCCCAAAAATGAACTATGTTATTCTTTCTAAATTTGTAAAATCTAATGGTTTATGGTGGCACTATGATTTTAGCATAAAGGGAATTTTCAGGAGTTTCTATCCGAAAACCCTTTAAAAAAAAATTACCTTATAATTAAAAAAAGTTTTTAAAAAGTTAAATATGCTTTTTAAAAAAAAAAATTTTATTTTTTTTGTCTAGGGGTCCCTTCATCTGATGTTAACTTTTTTTGGGGGAAATTTTGAATTATTACTGGTAACCTTCCAATGAAATCAAATGTTCTTTTTGGAATGTTACATCAATTTATGGAGGGAAAATTCTGCAGCTACTCAAGCTTTTTCAATTTTTTAATCTCATTCAAAATCATGTAAAAAATTTTAGTTTGTAAATTTTCCCCAAAATTTTTTTACCATGTTTGTAGAATTACAACATAAAAAAAATTTCATAACGGGTTTTCCTTCGGGGCTTTTTCTGATCTGAAGCTATATTTCCCCTTTCTTCAAAATACAAAAAAAAAAATAGTTATAAATAGAAAGACTTTATGAGAGCAAACTATAAGGGGTTCTATGAAAATTGTCTCCAAATTTGACGGGGTTTTTTTTTAAACAACCCCTTTTTTGGGGTGCTTTCCACAGCCTTTTTTGGGGGGTTATTTAATGTATGCCTATTCAGAAAATTTAAAAAATAAAATGTAAAAACCCCCCCCAAAAAAAACACCCAAAAAGAAATCTCGCGGCCTCTTCATTACATACGAAAATTCACCCCTCAACCCTGGGTTTTACTTATTATTATAATTACCGGGGAATATATAAAAGGGGAAATAAAATTTTTTTCCCCAAAATCAATTGATAGAGGTTTTTAGTAACACTGGATGAAGACTTATTTAACCTCGCAAAATAGTAAAACCACTACCTTATCAGATAGTCCCCTTTTTTTTTGGGGGGTTTTCCCCGGATCTATTTTGGGGCCCCCCCTTTTTTTGTCATATATTAATGATTTTTTTTTAAAAATAGGGGGAAAAAATTTCACTTTTTTGCTTTGACACTCCCTTTTTTTTTATGGGGGACGGGTAACTTTTCCAAAAACCTTTCTGACATAAAAATTTTAAAAAAAAAATGGTGTAATTCTGTCTTATTTTGAATGTGAAAACCAACATTATATCTTTTAGGGTGTGAACAAGAATAAAATTGGGTAATGGTTATATAGAGCGATAACACCAAATTTCGGGAAAAATTTTTTTTTACAATTAATTTAAATTTTTTAAAGTTTTTAATTTGAATAAGAAATTAGCCTCTGGGTTTTTTGCTGTGGGGACTTTGGAAACCGGACTCTCAGGCCAAAAAAAATTTTTTAGCCCGATAGAGTCCCCCCTAAGATTGAATTCCATTTTGGGGGTATGCAATAAAATCTCACAAAGCACCATATCACAAAACGGGCAATTAGATGTTTATCTACAGCAAAGGCAGTGATCCCCAAACCATTATTTGTATCCCCAAAATACATACTGTTTTTTTCCCCTTTTTTTTCCCTTTAAACAATTTTGTTGGTTAAAAAAAATTTGTATAATTTTAATACTACCCTTCCCCCCCTTTTATTAAAAACATAACAGGATCAATTTTCAAGAAATTTTTTCCTTGTAAAGGGCTATTTTTATCTAAATGGTTAAAAATGTTCCAAAAAATTTCCCGATTATAAGGGGTTTTCCAACAATGATCATTTAAAAATTTTTTAAAATTTTTTTTATGTGATGGGCCTTTTTATAGCTTTTTTAAAATTTTTTTTCTGACCTTTTAATATTCTATCAATTAAAATTTTATATACCAACATCATACCTTTCTTGTTTTTTTAGTGTCATGATTTATATATAGATATAATTTTGGGTTTATGTAAGTGCTTTGTCCATAGGCTTTATTTTCTTCTTGATTACAATAACTTTTTTTTTTTCTGTCTTTCCCTCTCTAGGCAAAATGTGATTAGGGACTATTTTATTTTTTTTATATTGTCAGATGTGATTTTTTCCCGTTTATTGATCGTTTTTTCATGTATACCTACAAAACTTATTTATTGCATTGTTCATTTTTGTAAATTTTAAACTATGCTTTTTCAATGAGAATTTTTTTTTTTTCAGACAATAAAGCACATATTGATTGATTGATTCTTCAAAAAAACACTAGAAAAAAGACATGGGCCATAGAAAAAACCTAGGGGGGAAACCTTAAAAAAGTAAATCAAATATACCAATCGCGCAGATGATATGAATGATTTTTGCTCAATTGCTGTAAATTTTTAAAATACGCCCTTTATGACCCTCTTTTCCTCGAAAAAATTTTTACATTGAAGATCTTTTTTATTATAGAAAACGAAAAATTTTGAACTTTTTGGGAAAAATTTTTAAAAAAATAAGGAATAAAAAAAACTACTGGGTGATAATTTCCATAAAATATTTAGAATCTTCAAAAAAAAAAACTTAAATCCTGCTCACTAATTTTAAATTTTTTTTTTAAAAATACATTTTTCCCATTTTTAACAAGTCTGTTGTAATTCCCTGCACAAAGGTGGGAACATGGGCGGTCCCCCAAATTATCGGCCAATATCTTTATCCCCACTCTGAAAAAAAAAATTAAAAAAACCCCCAAAAAAAAGGGTTAATAAATTTTTCATTTCCCATAACATTACAAAAAAACAATTCCCCGGTTTTAAAATAATAAGAACACTCCCCTGCAATTTTAAACCTTCATGTATGAGGGATACCCGATATAAAGCCGGAGATGCAGGCAGCGGGGTTCTGTGATCTCAAAAAAATTTTATTTGTAAACAAAAAACTTTTTGGGAAACCCGCATTATGGCTGTAGAGGGTAAAAGAAATGGTTTGAGTCTTATCTAATGGCCCCCGTCTTGTGTGAAAGGCAATAACCTCAAAATATAGATATCTTTAAGTGCCCAAGGATGGTTTTGGGGCCATTCTTTTTTTTTGTATATATTAATGATTTTATATCTTAACTGTTGGAAACC